>OY992538.1:66261797-66861797 GCA_963921195.1 Pegoplata infirma
TTTCCTTGAATATAAGAGATAGAGCAAAATAGGCGAAATTTGGGGATCACTAAAAACAAATTCAAAAAAAAAAATATATTTTTGTATGAATTTTTTTATAAAATCTTTATTTGCCATTATTTCCTTAAATATAAGAGATAGAGCAAAATAGACGAAATTTGGGGATCACTAAAAAAATTTTCAAAAAATATTATTGTATGAATTTTTTTATAAAATCTTTATTTGCCATTATTTCCTTAAATATAAGAGATAGAGCAAAATAGACGAAATTTGGGGATCACTAACAAAAATTTCTAAAAAAATATTTTTGTATGAAATTTTTTATAAAATCTTTATTTGCCATTATTTCCTTAAACATAAGAGATAGAGCAAAATAGACGAAATTTGGGGATCACTAACAAAAATTTCAAAAAATATATTTTTTTATGAAATTTTTTATAAAATCTTTATTTGCCATTATTTCCTTAAATATAAGAGATAGAGCAAAATAGACGAAATTTGGGGATCACCAAAAAAAAATTTCAAAAAATATATTTTTTTATGAAATTTTTTATAAAATCTTTATTTGCCATTATTTCCTTAAATATAAGAGATAGAGCAAAATAGACGAAATTTGGGGATCACCAAAAAAAATTTCAAAAAATATATTTTTGTATGAAATTTTTTATAAAATCTTTATTAGCCATTATTTCCTTAAATATAAGAGATAGAGCAAAGTAGACGAAATTTGGGGATCACTAAAAAAATTTTTAAAAAAATATATTTTTATATGAAATTTTTTATAAAATCTTTATTTGCCATTATTATCTTAAATATAAGAGATAGAGCAAAATAGACCAAATTTGGGGATCACAAAAAAAATTTCCAAAAAATATATTTTTGTATGAAATTTTTAAAAAAATCTTTATTTGCCATTATTTCCTTAAATATAAGAGATAGAGCAAAATAGACGAAATTTGGGGATCACTAACAAAAATTTCAAAAAATATATTTTTGTATGAAATTTTTTATAAAATCTTAATTTGCCATTATTTCCTTAAATATAAGAGATAGAGCAAAATAGACGAAATTTGGGGATCACTAACAAAAATATCAAAAAATATATCTTTGTGTGAAATTTTTTATAAAATCTATATTTGCCATTATTTCCTTAAATATAAGATAGAGCAAAATAGACGAAATTTGGGGATCACCAAAAAAAAATTCAAAAAATATATTTTTGTATGAAATTTTTTATAAAATCTTTATTAGCCATTATTTCCTTAAATATAAGAGATAGAGCAAAATAGACCAAATTTGGGGATCACTAAAAAAATTTCAAAAAATATATTTTTGTATGAAATTTTTTATAAAATCTTTATTTGCCATTATTTTCTTAAATATAAGAGATAGAGCAAAATAGACGAAATTTGGGGATCACTAAAAATTTAAAAAAAAATATTTTTGTATGAAATTTTTTATAAAATCTTTATTTGCCATTATTTCCTTAAACATAAGAGATAGAGCAAAATAGACGAAATTTGGGGATCACTAAAAAAATTTAAAAAAAATATATTTTAGTATGAAATTTTTATAAAATCTTAATTTGCCATTATTTCCTTAAATATAAGAGATAGAGCAAAATAGACGAAATTTTGGGATCACTAAAAAAAATTTCAAAAAATATATTTTTGTATGAAATTTTTTATAAAATCTTTATTAGCCATTATTTCTTTAAATATAAGAGATAGAACAAAATAGACGAAATTTGGGGATCACCAAAAAAAATTTCAAAAAATATATTTTTGTATGAAATTTTTTATAAAATCTTTATTAGCCATTATTTCCTTAAATATAAGAGATAGAGCAAAATAGACGAAATTTGGGGATCACTAACAAAAATTTCAAAAAATATATTTTTGTATGAAATTTTTTATAAAATCTTAATTTGCCATTATTTCCTTAAATATAAGAGAAAGAGCAAAATAGACGAAATTTGGGGATCACTAACAAAAATTTCAAAAAATATATTTTTGTATGAAATTTTTTATAAAATCTTTATTAGCCATTATTTCCTTAAATATAAGAGATAGAGCAAAATAGACGAAATTTGGGGATCACCAAAAAAAATTTCAAAAAATATATTTTTGTATGAAATTTTTTATAAAATCTTTATTAGCCATTATTTCCTTAAATATAAGATAGAGCAAAATAGACGAAATTTTGGGATCACCAAAAAAAATTTCAAAAAATATATTTTTGTATGAAATTTTTTATAAAATCTTTATTAGCCATTATTTCCTTAAATATAAGAGATAGATCAAAATAGACCAAATTTGGGGATCACTAAAAAAATTTCAAAAAATATATTTTTGTATGAAATTTTTTATAAAATCTTTATTTGCCATTATTTCCTTAAATATAAGAGATAGAAAAAAATAGACGAAATTTGGGGATCACCAAAAAAAATTTCAAAAAATATATTTTTTTATGAAATTTTTTATAAAATCTTTATTTGCCATTATTTCGTTAAATATAAGAGATAGAGCAAAATAGACGAAATTTGGGGATCACTAACAAAAATTTCAAAAAATATATTTTTGTATGAAATTTTTTATAAAATCTTAATTTGCCATTATTTCCTTAAATATAAGAGATAGAGCAAAATAGACGAAATTTGGGGATCACTAACAAAAATTTCAAAAAATATATTTTTGTATGAAATTTTTTATAAAATCTTAATTTGCCATTATTTCCTTAAATATAAGAGATAGAGCAAAATAGACGAAATTTGGGGATCACTAACAAAAATTTCAAAAAATATATTTTTGTATGAAATTTTTTATAAAATCTTTATTAGCCATTATTTCCTTAAATATAAGAGATAGAGCAAAATAGACGAAATTTGGGGATCACCAAAAAAAATTTCAAAAAATATATTTTTGTATGAAATTTTTTATAAAATCTTTATTTGCCATTATTTCCTTAAATATAAGAGATAGAGCAAAATAGACGAAATTTGGGGATCACCAAAAAAAATTTCAAAAAATATATTTTTGTATGAAATTTTTTATAAAATCTTAATTTGCCATTATTTCCTTAAATATAAGAGATAGAGCAAAATAGACGAAATTTGGGGATCACCAAAAAAAATTTCAAAAAATATATTTTTGTATGAAATTTTTTATAAAATCTTAATTTGCCATTATTTCCTTAAATATAAGAGATAGAGCAAAATAGACGAAATTTGGGGATCACTAAAAACAAATTCAAAAAATATATTTTTGTATGAAATTTTTTATAAAATCTTTATTTGCCATTATTTCCTTGAATATAAGAGATAGAGCAAAATAGGCGAAATTTGGGGATCACTAAAAACAAATTCAAAAAATATATTTTTGTATGAATTTTTTTATAAAATCTTTATTTGCCATTATTTCCTTAAATATAAGAGATAGAGCAAAATAGACGAAATTTGGGGATCACTAAAAAAATTTTCAAAAAATATTTTTGTATGAATTTTTTTATAAAATCTTTATTTGCCATTATTTCCTTAAATATAAGAGATAGAGCAAAATAGACGAAAT
Organism: Pegoplata infirma; assembly: GCA_963921195.1. NCBI lineage: Eukaryota > Metazoa > Arthropoda > Insecta > Diptera > Anthomyiidae > Pegoplata > Pegoplata infirma. Next base: position 66,265,364 of record OY992538.1, read on the forward strand.
TTGGGGATCACTAACAAAAATTTCTAAAAAAATATTTTTGTATGAAATTTTTTATAAAATCTTTATTTGCCATTATTTCCTTAAACATAAGAGATAGAGCAAAATAGACGAAATTTGGGGATCACTAACAAAAATTTCAAAAAATATATTTTTTTATGAAATTTTTTATAAAATCTTTATTTGCCATTATTTCCTTAAATATAAGAGATAGAGCAAAATAGACGAAATTTGGGATCACCAAAAAAAATTTCAAAAAATATATTTTTTTATGAAATTTTTTATAAAATCTTTATTTGCCATTATTTCCTTAAATATAAGAGATAGAGCAAAATAGACGAAATTTGGGGATCACCAAAAAAAATTTCAAAAAATATATTTTTGTATGAAATTTTTTATAAAATCTTTATTAGCCATTATTCCTTAAATATAAGAGATAGAGCAAAGTAGACGAAATTTGGGGATCACTAAAAAAATTTTTAAAAAAATATATTTTTATATGAAATTTTTTATAAAATCTTTATTTGCCATTATTATCTTAAATATAAGAGATAGAGCAAAATAGACCAAATTTGGGGATCACAAAAAAAATTTCCAAAAAATATATTTTTGTATGAAATTTTTAAAAAAATCTTTATTTGCCATTATTTCCTTAAATATAAGAGATAGAGCAAAATAGACGAAATTTGGGGATCACTAACAAAAATTTCAAAAAATATATTTTTGTATGAAATTTTTTATAAAATCTTTATTTGCCATTATTTTCTTAAATATAAGAGATAGAGCAAAATAGACGAAATTTGGGGATCACTAAAAATTTAAAAAAAAATATTTTTGTATGAAATTTTTTATAAAATCTTTATTTGCCATTATTTCCTTAAACATAAGAGATAGAGCAAAATAGACGAAATTTGGGATCACTAAAAAAATTTAAAAAAAATATATTTTAGTATGAAATTTTTATAAAATCTTAATTTGCCATTATTTCCTTAAATATAAGAGATAGAGCAAAATAGACGAAATTTTGGGATCACTAAAAAAAATTTCAAAAAATATATTTTTGTATGAAATTTTTTATAAAATCTTTATTAGCCATTATTTCTTTAAATATAAGAGATAGAACAAAATAGACGAAATTTGGGGATCACCAAAAAAAATTTCAAAAAAATATATTTTTGTATGAAATTTTTTATAAAATCTTTATTAGCCATTATTTCCTTAAATATAAGAGATAGAGCAAAATAGACGAAATTTGGGGATCACTAACAAAAATTTCAAAAAATATATTTTTGTATGAAATTTTTTATAAAATCTTAATTTGCCATTATTTCCTTAAATATAAGAGAAAGAGCAAAATAGACGAAATTTGGGGATCACTAACAAAAATTTCAAAAAATATATTTTTGTATGAAATTTTTTATAAAATCTTTATTAGCCATTATTTCCTTAAATATAAGAGATAGAGCAAAATAGACGAAATTTGGGGATCACCAAAAAAAATTTCAAAAAATATATTTTTGTATGAAATTTTTTATAAAATCTTTATTAGCCATTATTTCCTTAAATATAAGATAGAGCAAAATAGACGAAATTTTGGGATCACCAAAAAAAATTTCAAAAAATATATTTTTGTATGAAATTTTTTATAAAATCTTTATTAGCCATTATTTCCTTAAATATAAGAGATAGATCAAAATAGACCAAATTTGGGGATCACTAAAAAAATTTCAAAAAATATATTTTTGTATGAAATTTTTTATAAAATCTTTATTTGCCATTATTTCCTTAAATATAAGAGATAGAAAAAAATAGACGAAATTTGGGGATCACCAAAAAAAATTTCAAAAAATATATTTTTTTATGAAATTTTTTATAAAATCTTTATTTGCCATTATTTCGTTAAATATAAGAGATAGAGCAAAATAGACGAAATTTGGGATCACTAACAAAAATTTCAAAAAATATATTTTTGTATGAAATTTTTTATAAAATCTTAATTTGCCATTATTTCCTTAAATATAAGAGATAGAGCAAAATAGACGAAATTTGGGGATCACTAACAAAAATTTCAAAAATATATTTTTGTATGAAATTTTTTATAAAATCTTAATTTGCCATTATTTCCTTAAATATAAGAGATAGAGCAAAATAGACGAAATTTGGGGATCACTAACAAAAATTTCAAAAAATATATTTTTGTATGAAATTTTTTATAAAATCTTTATTAGCCATTATTTCCTTAAATATAAGAGATAGAGCAAAATAGACGAAATTTGGGGATCACCAAAAAAAATTTCAAAAAATATATTTTTGTATGAAATTTTTTATAAAATCTTTATTTGCCATTATTTCCTTAAATATAAGAGATAGAGCAAAATAGACGAAATTTGGGGATCACCAAAAAAATTTCAAAAAATATATTTTTGTATGAAATTTTTTTATAAAATCTTAATTTGCCATTATTTCCTTAAATATAAGAGATAGAGCAAAATAGACGAAATTTGGGGATCACCAAAAAAAATTTCAAAAAATATATTTTTGTATGAAATTTTTTATAAAATCTTAATTTGCCATTATTTCCTTAAATATAAGAGATAGAGCAAAATAGACGAAATTTGGGGATCACTAAAAACAAATTCAAAAAATATATTTTTGTATGAAATTTTTTATAAAATCTTTATTTGCCATTATTTCCTTGAATATAAGAGATAGAGCAAAATAGGCGAAATTTGGGGATCACTAAAAACAAATTCAAAAAATATATTTTTGTATGAATTTTTTTATAAAATCTTTATTTGCCATTATTTCCTTAAATATAAGAGATAGAGCAAAATAGACGAAATTTGGGGATCACTAAAAAAATTTTCAAAAAATATTTTTGTATGAATTTTTTTATAAAATCTTTATTTGCCATTATTTCCTTAAATATAAGAGATAGAGCAAAATAGACGAAATTTGGGGATCACTAACAAAAATTTCTAAAAAAATATTTTTGTATGAAATTTTTTATAAAATCTTTATTTGCCATTATTTCCTTAAACAAAAATCTTTATTTGCCATTATTTCCTTAAACATAAGAGATAGAGCAAAATAGACGAAATTTGGGGATCACTAACAAAAATTTCAAAAAATATATTTTTTTATGAAATTTTTTATAAAATCTTTATTTGCCATTATTTCCTTAAATATAAGAGATAGAGCAAAATAGACGAAATTTGGGGATCACCAAAAAAAAATTTCAAAAAATATATTTTTTTATGAAATTTTTTATAAAATCTTTATTTGCCATTATTTCCTTAAATATAAGAGATAGAGCAAAATAGACGAAATTTGGGGATCACCAAAAAAAATTTCAAAAAATATATTTTTGTATGAAATTTTTTATAAAATCTTTATTAGCCATTATTTCCTTAAATATAAGAGATAGAGCAAAGTAGACGAAATTTGGGGATCACTAAAAAAATTTTTAAAAAAATATATTTTTATATGAAATTTTTTATAAAATCTTTATTTGCCATTATTATCTTAAATATAAGAGATAGAGCAAAATAGACCAAATTTGGGGATCACAAAAAAAATTTCCAAAAAATATATTTTTGTATGAAATTTTTAAAAAAATCTTTATTTGCCATTATTTCCTTAAATATAAGAGATAGAGCAAAATAGACGAAATTTGGGGATCACTAACAAAAATTTCAAAAAATATATTTTTGTATGAAATTTTTTATAAAATCTTAATTTGCCATTATTTCCTTAAATATAAGAGATAGAGCAAAATAGACGAAATTTGGGGATCACTAACAAAAATATCAAAAAATATATCTTTGTGTGAAATTTTTTATAAAATCTATATTTGCCATTATTTCCTTAAATATAAGATAGAGCAAAATAGACGAAATTTGGGGATCACCAAAAAAAAATTCAAAAAATATATTTTTGTATGAAATTTTTTATAAAATCTTTATTAGCCATTATTTCCTTAAATATAAGAGATAGAGCAAAATAGACCAAATTTGGGGATCACTAAAAAAATTTCAAAAAATATATTTTTGTATGAAATTTTTTATAAAATCTTTATTTGCCATTATTTTCTTAAATATAAGAGATAGAGCAAAATAGACGAAATTTGGGGATCACTAAAAATTTAAAAAAAAATATTTTTGTATGAAATTTTTTATAAAATCTTTATTTGCCATTATTTCCTTAAACATAAGAGATAGAGCAAAATAGACGAAATTTGGGGATCACTAAAAAAATTTAAAAAAAATATATTTTAGTATGAAATTTTTATAAAATCTTAATTTGCCATTATTTCCTTAAATATAAGAGATAGAGCAAAATAGACGAAATTTTGGGATCACTAAAAAAAATTTCAAAAAATATATTTTTGTATGAAATTTTTTATAAAATCTTTATTAGCCATTATTTCTTTAAATATAAGAGATAGAACAAAATAGACGAAATTTGGGGATCACCAAAAAAAATTTCAAAAAATATATTTTTGTATGAAATTTTTTATAAAATCTTTATTAGCCATTATTTCCTTAAATATAAGAGATAGAGCAAAATAGACGAAATTTGGGGATCACTAACAAAAATTTCAAAAAATATATTTTTGTATGAAATTTTTTATAAAATCTTAATTTGCCATTATTTCCTTAAATATAAGAGAAAGAGCAAAATAGACGAAATTTGGGGATCACTAACAAAAATTTCAAAAAATATATTTTTGTATGAAATTTTTTATAAAATCTTTATTAGCCATTATTTCCTTAAATATAAGAGATAGAGCAAAATAGACGAAATTTGGGGATCACCAAAAAAAATTTCAAAAAATATATTTTTGTATGAAATTTTTTATAAAATCTTTATTAGCCATTATTTCCTTAAATATAAGATAGAGCAAAATAGACGAAATTTTGGGATCACCAAAAAAAATTTCAAAAAATATATTTTTGTATGAAATTTTTTATAAAATCTTTATTAGCCATTATTTCCTTAAATATAAGAGATAGAGCAAAATAGACCAAATTTGGGGATCACTAAAAAAATTTCAAAAAATATATTTTTGTATGAAATTTTTTATAAAATCTTTATTTGCCATTATTTCCTTAAATATAAGAGATAGAAAAAAATAGACGAAATTTGGGGATCACCAAAAAAAATTTCAAAAAATATATTTTTTTATGAAATTTTTTATAAAATCTTTATTTGCCATTATTTCGTTAAATATAAGAGATAGAGCAAAATAGACGAAATTTGGGGATCACTAACAAAAATTTCAAAAAATATATTTCTGTATGAAATTTTTTATAAAATCTTAATTTGCCATTATTTCCTTAAATATAAGAGATAGAGCAAAATAGACGAAATTTGGGGATCACTAACAAAAATATATTTTTGTATGAAATTTTTTATAAAATCTTTATTTGCCATTATTTCCTTAAATATAAGAGATAGAGCAAAATAGACGAAATTTGGGGATCACCAAAAAAAATTTCAAAAAATATATTTTTGTATGAAATTTTTTATAAAATCTTTATTAGCCATTATTTCCTTAAATATAAGAGGGTAATTCCAAAAATTTTCGCCCCACTGTTCGGAAACATGCCTTTGGACGCCACTGAGAATTTGGCTCATAGATATCCACGTTTATATGAGATATGTTGCATTTTTGGATTTTCAAAATTTGCTTTAGTTTTCAAATTATCGCGGGTCAAAGTTCGACTTTTTTAGCAAAAGTCAGAAAAATACATGACGTTTAACGTGCTCTAACTTTTTAACTAGTAATCCGATTATCACAAGTAATGGCTCATATGAAAGCTTAATTCATCTTCTTTTAGGAAATATTTTCAAAAGTGTACGGTTTTTTTCAGAAGTGTTGCAAAAATTCAAAAATATTTTTATTTTGCGAATATTTAAAAAAACACATCTTCGATTTTTTTTAAAAAAAGTTTGGTGATAAACAATACTGTTTTGTACAACATATCCAAAATTCAGAGTGGGATACCAATGGGATCAAAAAATATTCTGGTTTTAGTACGAAGTTCTTAAATTTTACCTTAGAAAATTAAAATTTTATGTTTCTTCAATATAAAAATTTAAATTTCCAACGAAAATTATACTATTAAAATTTTGAAATCATTCAAAACATTAGAAATTTAAATTTTCTAAGGGAAAAATATGAGAACCTCGTACTTAAAACCGAATATTTTTTGATCCCATGGAGATCCCACTCTAAATTTTGAATATGTTATACAAAACATTGTTATTTTTCACCAGAATTTTTTTAAAAAAAATCGAAGATGTGTTTTTTTAAATATTCGAAAAGAAAAAATGTTTTTGCATTTTTGCATCATTTCTGTAAAAAAAACTGCGTTATTTTAAAAATATAAAGTAAAAAGAAGAACCCCAGCTTTCACATGAGCCTAAATTTGTGAAAATCGGGTCATTGGTTAAGAAGTTACAGCTATTTAAACGTGATGTATTTTTCTTACTTTTGCTTAAAAAGTCAATCTTTGACCCGCCATAATTCGTTAAATACACCAAATGTAAAAAAACGATATATGGTACATATATCATATTAATGAGGGCTATCTATGTGTCAAGGTTCAAATTAATCTGAGACACCATTTCCAAAAATGACTAAAATTTGAGCTAAATTTTCTGGAATGGCCCAAGAGATAGAGCAAAATAGACGAAATTTGGGGATCACCAAAAAAAATTTCAAAAAATATATTTTTGTATGAAATTTTTTATAAAATCTTAATTTGCCATTATTTCCTTAAATATAAGAGATAGAGCAAAATAGACGAAATTTGGGGATCACTAACAAAAATTTCAAAAAATATATTTTTGTATGAAATTTTTTATAAAATCTTTATTTACCATTATTTCCTTAAATATAAGAGATAGAGCAAAATAGGCGAAATTTGGGGATCACTAAAAACAAATTCAAAAAATATATTTTTGTATGAAATTTTTTATAAAATCTTTATTTGCCATTATTTCCTTGAATATAAGAGATAGAGCAAAATAGACGAAATTTGGGGATCACTAAAAAAATTTTCAAAAAATATATTTTTGTATGAAATTTTTTATAAAATCTTTATTTGCCATTATTTCCTTAAATATAAGAGATAGAGCAAAATAGACGAAATTTGGGGATCACTAACAAAAATTTCAAAAAATATATTTTTGACTGAAATTTTTTATAAAATCTTTATTTGCCATTATTTCCTTAAATATAAGAGATAGAGCAAAATAGGCGAAATTTGGGGATCACTAAAAAAAAATCAAAAAATATATTTTTGTATGAAATTTTTTATAAAATCTTTATTTGCCATTATTTCCTTAAATATAAGAGATAGAGCAAAATAGGCGAAATTTGGGGATCACTAAAAAAAAATCAAAAAATATATTTTTGTATGAAATTTTTTATAAAATCTTTATTTGCCATTATTTCCTTAAATATAAGAGATAGAGCAAAATAGACGAAATTTGGGGATCACCAAAAAAAATTTCAAAAAATATATTTTTGTATGAAATTTTTTATAAAATCTTTATTAGCCATTATTTCCTTAAATATAAGAGATAGAGCAAAGTAGACGAAATTTGGGGATCACTAAAAAAATTTTTAAAAAAATATATTTTTATATGAAATTTTTTATAAAATCTTTATTTGCCATTATTATCTTAAATATAAGAGATAGAGCAAAATAGACCAAATTTGGGGATCACAAAAAAAATTTCCAAAAAATATATTTTTGTATGAAATTTTTAAAAAAATCTTTATTTGCCATTATTTCCTTAAATATAAGAGATAGAGCAAAATAGACGAAATTTGGGGATCACTAACAAAAATTTCAAAAAATATATTTTTGTATGAAATTTTTTATAAAATCTTAATTTGCCATTATTTCCTTAAATATAAGAGATAGAGCAAAATAGACGAAATTTGGGGATCACTAACAAAAATATCAAAAAATATATCTTTGTGTGAAATTTTTTATAAAATCTATATTTGCCATTATTTCCTTAAATATAAGATAGAGCAAAATAGACGAAATTTGGGGATCACCAAAAAAAATTTCAAAAAATATATTTTTGTATGAAATTTTTTATAAAATCTTTATTAGCCATTATTTCCTTAAATATAAGAGATAGAGCAAAATAGACCAAATTTGGGGATCACTAAAAAAATTTCAAAAAATATATTTTTGTATGAAATTTTTATAAAATCTTTATTTGCCATTATTTTCTTAAATATAAGAGATAGAGCAAAATAGACGAAATTTGGGGATCACTAAAAATTTTAAAAAAAATATTTTTGTATGAAATTTTTTATAAAATCTTTATTTGCCATTATTTCCTTAAACATAAGAGATAGAGCAAAATAGGCGAAATTTGGGGATCACTAAAAAAATTTAAAAAAAATATATTTTAGTATGAAATTTTTATAAAATCTTAATTTGCCATTATTTCCTTAAATATAAGAGAAAGAGCAAAATAGACGAAATTTGGGGATCACTAACAAAAATTTCAAAAAATATATTTTTGTATGAAATTTTTTATAAAATCTTTATTAGCCATTATTTCCTTAAATATAAGAGATAGAGCAAAATAGACGAAATTTGGGGATCACCAAAAAAAATTTCAAAAAATATATTTTTGTATGAAATTTTTTATAAAATCTTTATTAGCCATTATTTCCTTAAATATAAGATAGAGCAAAATAGACGAAATTTTGGGATCACCAAAAAAAATTTCAAAAAATATATTTTTGTATGAAATTTTTTATAAAATCTTTATTAGCCATTATTTCCTTAAATATAAGAGATAGAGCAAAATAGACCAAATTTGGGGATCACTAAAAAAATTTCAAAAAATATATTTTTGTATGAAATTTTTTATAAAATCTTTATTTGCCATTATTTCCTTAAATATAAGAGATAGAAAAAAATAGACGAAATTTGGGGATCACCAAAAAAAATTTCAAAAAATATAATTTTTTTATGAAATTTTTTATAAAATCTTTATTTGCCATTATTTCGTTAAATATAAGAGATAGAGCAAAATAGACGAAATTTGGGGATCACTAACAAAAATTTCAAAAAATATATTTTTGTATGAAATTTTTTATAAAATCTTAATTTGCCATTATTTCCTTAAATATAAGAGATAGAGCAAAATAGACGAAATTTGGGGATCACTAACAAAAATTTCAAAAAATATATTTTTGTATGAAATTTTTTATAAAATCTTTATTTGCCATTATTTCCTTAAATATAAGAGATAGAGCAAAATATACGAAATTTGGGGATCACCAAAAAAAATTTCAAAAAATATATTTTTGTATGAAATTTTTTATAAAATCTTTATTAGCCATTATTTCCTTAAATATAAGAGATAGAGCAAAATAGACGAAATTTGGGGATCACCAAAAAAAATTTCAAAAAATATATTTTTGTATGAAATTTTTTATAAAATCTTAATTTGCCATTATTTCCTTAAATATAAGAGATAGAGCAAAATAGACGAAATTTGGGGATCACTAACAAAAATTTCAAAAAATATATTTTTGTATGAAATTTTTTATAAAATCTTTATTTACCATTATTTCCTTAAATATAAGAGATAGAGCAAAATAGGCGAAATTTGGGGATCACTAAAAACAAATTCAAAAAATATATTTTTGTATGAAATTTTTTATAAAATCTTTATTTGCCATTATTTCCTTGAATATAAGAGATAGAGCAAAATAGACGAAATTTGGGGATCACTAAAAAAATTTTCAAAAAATATATTTTTGTATGAAATTTTTTATAAAATCTTTATTTGCCATTATTTCCTTAAATATAAGAGATAGAGCAAAATAGACGAAATTTGGGGATCACTAACAAAAATTTCAAAAAATATATTTTTGACTGAAATTTTTTATAAAATCTTTATTTGCCATTATTTCCTTAAATATAAGAGATAGAGCAAAATAGGCGAAATTTGGGGATCACTAAAAAAAAATCAAAAAATATATTTTTGTATGAAATTTTTTATAAAATCTTTATTTGCCATTATTTCCTTAAATATAAGAGATAGAGCAAAATAGACGAAATTTGGGGATCACCAAAAAAAATTTCAAAAAATATATTTTTGTATGAAATTTTTTATAAAATCTTTATTAGCCATTATTTTCTTAAATATAAGAGATAGAGCAAAATAGACGAAATTTGGGGATCACTAACAAAAATTTCAAAAAATTTATTTTTGTATGAAATTTTTTATAAAATCTTTATTTGCCATTATTTCCTTAAACATAAGAGATAGAGCAAAATAGACCAAATTTGGGGATCACTAAAAAAATTTTCAAAAAAATATATTTTAGTATGAAATTTTTTATAAAATCTTTATTTGCCATTATTATCTTTAATATAAGAGATAGAGCAAAATAGACCAAATTTTGGTATCACTAAAAAAATTTTCAAAAAATATATTTTAGTATGAAATTTTTTATAAAATCTTTATTAGCCATTATTTCCTTAAATATAAGAGATAGAGCAAAATAGACGAAATTTGGGGATCACCAAAAAAAATTTCAAAAAATATATTTTTGTATGAAATTTTTTATAAAATCTTTATTAGCCATTATTTTTTTAAATATAAGAGATAGAGCAAAATAGACCAAATTTGGGGATCACCAAAAAAATTTCAAAAAATATATTTTTGTATGAAATTTTTTATAAAATCTTTATTTGCCATTATTTCCTTAAATATAAGAGATAGAGCAAAATAGGCGAAATTTATAAAATCTTTATTAGCCATTATTCCCTTAAATAAAAGAGATAGAGCAAAATAGACGAAATTTGGGGATCACCAAAAAAAAATTTCAAAAAATATATTTTTGTATGAAATTTTTTATAAAATCTTTATTAGCCATTATTTCCTTAAATATAAGAGATAGAGCAAAATAGACGAAATTTGGGGATCACCAAAAAAAATTTAAAAAAATATATTTTTGTATGAAATTTTTTTAAAATCTTTATTAGCCATTATTTCCTTAAATATAAGAGATATAGCAAAATAGACGAAATTTGGGGATCACTAACAAAAATTTCAAAAAATATATTTTTGTATGAAATTTTTTATAAAATCTTAATTTGCCATTATTTCCTTAAATATAAGAGATAGAGCAAAATAGACGAAATTTGGGGATCACTAACAAAAATTTCAAAAAAAATATTTTTGTATGAAATTTTTTATAAAATCTTTATTTGCCATTATTTCCTTAAATGAAATTTTTTATAAAATCTTTATTAGCCATTATTTTTTTAAATATAAGAGATAGAGCAAAATAGACCAAATTTGGGGATCACCAAAAAAATTTCAAAAAATATATTTTTGTATGAAATTTTTTATAAAATCTTTATTTGCCATTATTTCCTTAAATATAAGAGATAGAGCAAAATAGGCGAAAATTATAAAATCTTTATTAGCCATTATTCCCTTAAATAAAAGAGATAGAGCAAAATAGACGAAATTTGGGGATCACCAAAAAAAAATTTCAAAAAATATATTTTTGTATGAAATTTTTTATAAAATCTTTATTAGCCATTATTTCCTTAAATATAAGAGATAGAGCAAAATAGACGAAATTTGGGGATCACCAAAAAAAATTTAAAAAAATATATTTTTGTATGAAATTTTTTTAAAATCTTTATTAGCCATTATTTCCTTAAATATAAGAGATATAGCAAAATAGACGAAATTTGGGGATCACTAACAAAAATTTCAAAAAATATATTTTTGTATGAAATTTTTTATAAAATCTTAATTTGCCATTATTTCCTTAAATATAAGAGATAGAGCAAAATAGACGAAATTTGGGGATCACTAACAAAAATTGCAAAAAAAATATTTTTGTATGAAATTTTTTATAAAATCTTTATTTGCCATTATTTCCTTAAACATAAGAGATAGAGCAAAATAGACGAAATTTGGGGATCACTAACAAAAATTTCAAAAAATATATTTTAGTATGAAATTTTTTACAAAATCTTTATTTGCCATCATTATCTTAAATATAAGAGATAGAGCAAAATAGACCAAATTTTGGGATCACTAAAAAAATTTTCAAAAAATATATTTTTGTATGAAATTTTTTATAAAATCTTAATTTGCCATTATTTCCTTAAATATAAGAGATAGAGCAAAATAGACGAAATTTTGGGATCACTAAAAAAAATTTCAAAAAATATATTTTTGTATGAAATTTTTTATAAAATCTTTATTTGCCATTATTTCCTTAAATATAAGAGATAGAGCAAAATAGACTAAATTTGGGGATCACCAAAAAAAATTTCAAAAAATATATTTTTGTATGAAATTTTTTATAAAATCTTTATTTGCCATTATTTCCTTAAATATAAGAGATAGAGTAAAGTAGGCGAAATTTGGGAATCACCAAACAAAATTTCAAAAAATATATTTTTGTATGAAATTTTTTATAAAATCTTTATTAGCCATTATTTCCTTAAATATAAGAGATAGAGCAAAATAGACGAAATTTGGGGATCACTAACAAAAATTTCCAAAAATATGTTTTTGTATGAAAGTTTTTATAAAATCTTAATTTGCCATTATTTTCTTAAATATAAGAGATAGAGCAAAATAGACCAAATTTGGGAATCACCAAAAAAAATTTCAAAAAATATATTTTTGTATGAAATTTTTTATAAAATCTTAATTTGCCATTATTTCCTTAAATATAAGAGATAGAGCAAAATAGACGAAATTTGGGGATCACTAACAAAAATTTCAAAAAATATATTTTTTTATGAAATTTTTTATAAAATCTTTATTTATTTGCCATTATTTCCTTAAACATAAGAGATAGAGCAAAATAGACGAAATTTGGGGATCACTAACAAAAATTTCAAAAAATATATTTTAGTATGAAATTTTTTACAAAATCTTAATTTGCCATTATTTCCTTAAATATAAGAGATAGAGCAAAATAGACGAAATTTGGGAATCACCAAACAAAATTTCAAAAAATATATTTTTGTATGAAATTTTTTATAAAATCTTTATTAGCCATTATTTCCTTAAATATAAGAGATAGAGCAAAATAGACGAAATTTGGGAATCACCAAAAAAAAATTCAAAAAATATATTTTTGTATGAAATTTTTTATAAAATCTTAATTTGCCATTATTTCCTTAAATATAAGAGATAGAGCAAAATAGACCAAATTTTGGGATCACTAAAAAAATTTTCAAAAAATATATTTTTGTATGAAATTTTTTATAAAATCTTTATTTGCCATTATTTCCTTAAATATAAGAGATAGAGCAAAATAGACGAAATTTTGGGATCACTAAAAAAAATTTCACAAAATATATTTTTGTATGAAATTTTTTATAAAATCTTTATTTGCCATTATTTCCTTAAATATAAGAGATAGAGCAAAATAGACGAAATTTGGGTATCACCAAAAAAAATTTCAAAAAATATATTTTTGTATGAAATTTTTTATAAAATCTTTATTAGCCATTATTTCCTTAAATATAAGAGATAGAGCAAAATAAACGAAATTTGGGGATCACTAACAAACACTATGAAATTTTTTATAAAATCTTTATTTGCCATTATTTCCTTAAATATAAGAGATAGAGCAAAATAGACGAAATTTGGGGATCACTATCAAAAATTTCAAAAAATATATTTTTGTATGAAATTTTTTATAAAATCTTTATTTGCCATTATTTCCTTAAATATAAGAGATAGAGCAAAAAAGACGAAATTTGGGTTTCACTAAATATATTTTTGTATGAAATTTTTTAAAAATCTTTATTAGCCATTATTTCCTTAAATATAAGAGATAGAGCAAAATAGACGAAATTTGGGGGTCACCAAAAAAAATTTCAAAAAATATATTTTTGTATGAAATTTTTTATAAAATCTTTATTAGCCATTATTTTCTTAAATATAAGAGATAGAGCAAAATAGACGAAATTTGGGGATCACCAAAAAAAATTTCAAAAAATATATTTTTGTATGAAATTTTTTATAAAATCTTTATTAGCCATTATTTCCTTAAATATAAGAGATAGAGCAAAATAGACAAAAATTTAAAAAAATATATTTTTGTATGAAATTTTTTATAAAATCTTAATTTGCCATTATTTCCTTAAATATAAGAGATAGAGCAAAATAGACGAAATTTGGGGATCACTATCAAAAATTTCAAAAAATATATTTTTATATGAAATTTTTTATAAAATCCATTATTTCCTTAAATATAAGAGATAGAGCAAAATAGACGAAATTTGGGGATCACCAAAAAAAATTTCAAAAAATATATTTTTGTATGAAATTTTTTATAAAATCTTTATTTGCCATTATTTCCTTAAATATAAGAGATAGAGCAAAATAGACGAAATTTGGGGATCACTAACAAAAATTTCAAAAAAAATATTTTTGTATGAAATTTTTTGTAAAATCTTAATTTGCCATTATTTCCTTAAATATAAGAGATAGAGCAAAATAGACGAAATTTGGGGATCACTATCAAAAATTTCCAAAAATTTGTTTTTGTATGAAATTTTTTATAAAATCTTTATTTGCCATTATTTCCTTAAATATAAGAGATAGAGCAAAATAGACGAAATTTGGGTTTCACTAAATATATTTTTGTATGAAATTTTTTAAAAATCTTTATTAGCCATTATTTCCTTAAATATAAGAGATAGAGCAAAATAGACGAAATTTGGGGATCACTAACAAAATTTTCAAAAAATATATTTTTGTATGAAATTTTTTATAAAATCTTAATTTGCCATTATTTCCTTAAATATAAGAGATAGAGCAAAATAGACGAAATTTTGGGATCACTAAAAAAAATTTCAAAAAATATATTTTTGTATGAAATTTTTTATAAAATCTTTATTTGCCATTATTTCCTTAAATATAAGAGATAGAGCAAAATAGACTAAATTTGGGGATCACCAAAAAAAATTTCAAAAAATATATTTTTGTATGAAATTTTTTATAAAATCTTTATTTTCCATTATTTCCTTAAATATAAGAGATAGAGTAAAGTAGGCGAAATTTGGGATTCACTAAAAAAAATTTCAAAAAATATAGTATGAAATCTTTTAAAATCTTTATTAGCCATTATTTCCTTAAATATAAGAGATAGAGCAAAATAGACGAAATTTGGGGATCACTAACAAAAATTTCCAAAAATATGTTTTTGTATGAAAGTTTTTATAAAATCTTAATTTGCCATTATTTTCTTAAATATAAGAGATAGAGCAAAATAGACCAAATTTGGGAATCACCAAAAAAAATTTCAAAAAATATATTTTTGTATGAAATTTTTTATAAAATCTTAATTTGCCATTATTTCCTTAAATATAAGAGATAGAGCAAAATAGACGAAATTTGGGGATCACTAACAAAAATTTCAAAAAATATATTTTTTTATGAAATTTTTTATAAAATCTTTATTTATTTGCCATTATTTCCTTAAACATAAGAGATAGAGCAAAATAGACGAAATTTGGGGATCACTAACAAAAATTTCAAAAAATATATTTTAGTATGAAATTTTTTACAAAATCTTAATTTGCCATTATTTCCTTAAATATAAGAGATAGAGCAAAATAGACGAAGTTTGGGAATCACCAAACAAAATTTCAAAAAATATATTTTTGTATGAAATTTTTTATAAAATCTTAATTTGCCATTATTTCCTTAAATATAAGAGATAGAGCAAAATAGACCAAATTTTGGGATCACTAAAAAAATTTTCAAAAAATATATTTTTGTATGAAATTTTTTATAAAATCTTTATTTGCCATTATTTCCTTAAATATAAGAGATAGAGCAAAATAGACGAAATTTGGGAATCACCAAACAAAATTTCAAAAAATATATTTTTGTATGAAATTTTTTATAAAATCTTTATTAGCCATTATTTCCTTAAATATAAGAGATAGAGCAAAATAGACGAAATTTGGGAATCACCAAACAAAATTTCAAAAAATATATTTTTGTATGAAATTTTTTATAAAATCTTTATTAGCCATTATTTCCTTAAATATAAGAGATAGAGCAAAATAGACGAAATTTGGGTATCACCAAAAAAAATTTCAAAAAATATATTTTTGTATGAAATTTTTTATAAAATCTTTATTAGCCATTATTTCCTTAAATATAAGAGATAGAGCAAAATAAACGAAATTTGGGGATCACTAACAAACACTATGAAATTTTTTATAAAATCTTTATTTGCCATTATTTCCTTAAATATAAGAGATAGAGCAAAATAGACGAAATTTGGGGATCACTATCAAAAATTTCAAAAAATATATTTTTGTATGAAATTTTTTATAAAATCTTTATTTGCCATTATTTCCTTAAATATAAGAAAGAGATAGAGCAAAATAGACGAAATTTGGGTTTCACTAAATATATTTTTGTATGAAATTTTTTATAAAATCTTTATTTGCCATTATTTCCTTAAATATAAGAGATAGAGCAAAATAGACGAAATTTGGGGATCACTATCAAAAATTTCAAAAAATATATTTTTGTATGAAATTTTTAATAAAATCTTTATTTGCCATTATTTCCTTAAATATAAGAGATAGAGCAAAATAGACGAAATTTGGGGATCACTAACAAAAATTTCAAAAAAAATATTTTTGTATGAAATTTTTTGTAAAATCTTAATTTGCCATTATTTCCTTAAATATAAGAGATAGAGCAAAATAGACGAAATTTGGGGATCACTATCAAAAATTTCAAAAAATTTGTTTTTGTATGAAATTTTTTATAAAATCTTTATTTGCCATTATTTCCTTAAATATAAGAGATAGAGCAAAATAGACGAAATTTGGGGATCACTATCAAAAATTTCAAAAAATATATTTTTACATGAAATTTTTTATAAAATCCATTATTTCCTTAAATATAAGAGATAGAGCAAAATAGACGAAATTTGGGGATCACCAAAAAAAATTTCGGGCCTAATTTTGTAAATCACTCGCGTTGAACGCATCACCAACGTTAACGTGAACGCGAGGCTCAAAAAGTGCAATTTTGTAAATCACTATGTTATTGCGTTCAATCTTTACGTCATCACTTGAAATGTCAATTATATTTGAATCAGTGTTGCCAGACATTCTAAAATTAATAAAATTGGACACCCATTTTGTAGGGGATACACACCCATTATCGTGGGGAAACACATATATATGATAAGGCAACACCTGTAAAGAGAATATTTGAGAAAAAAGAGAACAAAAAAAAAGTAATATAAATCAGTTGAAAAAAGCAATAAAAATCACAACGAGACGCTTTGCTATTTTCGATGTTTTTCTTCTGCCGGAGAAGTTTTTTTTACACATTTATTACTTTTTTGTTGTATATTTACATATTCCAACATTATTTATTTATTTTTTGCTATTTAAAAGCATATTTGTTACATCAACGCCCCAAAATTTCAAGTGATCATTTTGACACTTCAAGTGATGAAAAAACACTCTCTTGCGTTTTACAAAATTCCATTTTCCATACAATTTGTTCTACAAACACGTAAGTCAACGCGAAAAAAACAGCTGTTAAGTGCTCGCGTTTTACAAAATAGAAAATTGTCCAACGCGAGATACAAAATTAGGCCCTTCAAAAAATATATTTTTGTATGAAATTTTTTATAAAATCTTTATTAGCCATTATTTCCTTAAATATAAGAGATAGAGCAAAATAGACGAAATTTGGGGATCACTAACAAAAATTTCAAAAAATATATTCGTGTATGAAATTTTTTCTAAAATCTTTATTTGCCATTATTTCCTTAAATATAAGAGATAGAGCAAAATAGACCAAATTTGGGGATCACTTACAAAAATTTCAAAAAATATATTTTTGTATGAAATTTTTTATAAAATCTTTATTTGCCATTATTTCCTTAAATATAAGAGATAGAGCAAAATAGACGAAATTTGGGGATCACTAACAAAAATTTCAAAAAATATATTTTTGTATGAAATTTTTTATAAAATCTTAATTTGCCATTATTTCCTTAAATATAAGAGATAGAGCAAAATAGACCAAATTTGGGGATCACTAACAAAAATTTCAAAAAAAATATTTTTGTATGAAATTTTTTAATAAAATCTTTATTAGCCATTATTTCCTTAAATATAAAATCTTTATTAGCCATTATTTCCTTAAATATAAGAGATAGAGCAAAATAGACGAAATTTGGGGATCACCAAAAAAAATTTCAAAAAATATATTTTTGGATGAAATTTTTTATAAAATCTTTATTAGCCATTATTTCCTTAAATATAAGAGATAGAGCAAAATAGACGAAATTTGGGGATCACTAACAAAAATTTCAAAAAAAATATTTTTGTATGAAATTTTTTGTAAAATCTTAATTTGCCGTTATTTCCTTAAATATAAGAGATAGAGCAAAATAGACGAAATTTGGGGATCACTATCAAAAATTTCAAAAAATATATTTTTGTATGAAATTTTTTATAAAATCTTTATTTGCCATTATTTCCTTAAACATAAGAGATAGAGCAAAATAGACCAAATTTGGGGATCACTAAAAAAAATTTTAAAAAAATATATTTTAGTGGGTCATTATTAGTGAAATCAATCATGAATATTTTTGACCCCCTCCGATATTGATGAAATTTGGTTAAGTTCTTACACTACGTAAAAAACTAACAAATGCAAATTTTCAGCCCTCTAAGTCAACAGGGGCCGAAAATACGGAGGGTCAAAATTTACCCCAAAATCTCCAAGTCGCGACACTTTACACCGTAAAAACTTAATATCGTTGGTTCTATTATAGCTAGAAAACCCATTTTTTGGTTTGTTTTGAAGCTCATAATATGCTCTACAAGACCTACTATAACCAAAAAATTTTCGAAAAAAAACAAGGGTTACCTCCCTTATTTTAAGGTCGTGATAAAGGGAGGAAAAAATGGGGAGGATGGTATCCCCCGATTTTTTTTTTACTTGATAATCTTATAGAGAAAGTCCTAAAGAATATATTCTAAAATTTTTAAGTTGGGACAACAATGGGATCACTCAAAATCAAAATTTTTCACAATTTCCCCTAAAATCTCCAAATCGCAACACTCTTGAACCTTAAAATTTTAATATCATGTGTGCTATTGTAGCTACCGAGTCCATTTTTGTTTGTTTTAAAGCTTAAAGTACGCTCTACAATACCTACCTTAACCAAAAAATTTTAGAAAAAAAGGAAGGGTGCCTCCCTTATTTAATGGTCGTGGCAAAGGGTGGAGGAAATGGGGGGAAAGTATCCCCCGATTTTTTTTTTACTTGGTATTACCAAAACCAAAAAACAATTCCAAAAAAAGGAATTGGTGCCCCCCTTATTTGAAGGTCGTGTCAAAGGGTGGAGGAAATGGGGGGAAAGTATCCCCCGATTTTTTTTTTTACTTGGTATTCTCAAAGTGCAAGTCCTAATGAACATATCCTAAAATTTTTATGTTGGGACAACAATCAGATCGACCAAAATCAAAATTTTTCACAATTACCCCCAAAATCTCCAAATCGCGACACTCTTGCACATTACAAATTTAATATCGTGGACTGTATTGTAGCTACAGAGTCCATTTTTGGTTTGTTTTAAAGCTCTTAATATGCTCTACAATATTACTATCACAAAAAATTAGGGGTGCCTCTTGTGTTAAAAAATCGTGGCAAGGGGTGGGGGAAATCGGGGGATAGTATCCCCCAATTTGTTTTTAGCTTGTTTTTTTTTAAGAGTAAGTTCTAGAGAGCATATCCTGAAACTTTTATCTTGGGACTCCAATGGGAGGCGCAAGAATGTCGCGATTTGTTGATTTTGGGGGAAAATTTTGAAAAATTTTGATTTTGGTCGATCCCATTGTTGTCCCAACATTAAAATTGTAGAGTATGTTCATTAGGACTTGCACTTTGAGAATACCAAGTAAAAAAAAAAATCGGGGGATACTTTCCCCCCATTTCCTCCACCCTTTGACACGACCTTCAAATAAGGGGGGCACCAATTCCTTTTTTTGGAATTGTTTTTTGGTTTTGGTATGTCTTGTAGAGCGTATTATAAGCTTTAAAACAAAAAAAATGGGCTCTGTAGCTACAAAAGCACTTATGATATTAAATTTTTAAGGTTAAAGAGTGTTGCGATTTGGAGATTTTGGGGAAAATTGTGAAAAATTTTGATTTTGAGCGATCCCATTGTTGTCCCAACTTAAAAATGTTACAATATATTCTTTAGTACTTTCTCTATAAGATTATCAAGTAAAAAAAAAAATCGGGGGATACCATCCTCCCCATTTTCTCCTCCGTATATCACCACCTTAAAATAAGGGAGGTAACCCTTATTTTTTTTCGAAAATTTTTTGCTTATGGTAGGTCTTGTAGAGCATATTATGAGCTTCAAAACAAACCAAAAATGGGCTTTCTAGCTATATTAGAACCAACGATATTAAGTTTTTACGGTGCAAAGTGTCGCGACTGGGAGATTTTGGGGGAAATTTTGACCCTCCGTATTTTCGGCCCCTGTTGACTTAGAGGGCTGAAAATAAGTGTGCATTAGTTTATCACTTCGTGTTACAACTAAACCAAATTTCATCAAAATCGGAGGGGGTCACGAAAATTTTTAGCTATTTTTGATTGATTTCACTAAAACTGACCCTAGTATGAAATTTTTTATAAAATCTTTATTTGCCATTATTATCTTAAATATAAGAGATAGAGCAAAATAGACCAAATTTTGGGATCACTAAAAAAATTTTCAAAAAATATATTTTTGTATGAAATTTTTTATAAAATCTTTATTTGCCATTATTTCCTTAAATATAAGAGATAGAGCAAAATAGACGAAATTTTGGGATCACTAAAAAAAATTTCAAAAAATATATTTTTGTATGAAATTTTTTATAAAATCTTTATTTGCCATTATTTCCTTAAATATAAGAGATAGAGCAAAATAGACGAAATTTGGGTATCACCAAAAAAAAATTTCAAAAAATATATTTTTGTATGAAATTTTTTATAAAATCTTTATTAGCCATTATTTCCTTAAATATAAGAGATCACTAACAAAAAAATTGTATGAAATTTTTTATAAAATCTTAGTTTGCCATTATTTCTTTAAATATAAGAGATAGAGCAAAATAGACGAAATTTGGGGATCACTATCAAAAATTTCAAAAAATATATTTTTGAATGAAATTTTTTATAAAATCTTTATTTGCCATTATTTCCTTAAATATAAGAGATAGAGCAAAATAGACGAAATTTGGGTTTCACTAAATATATTTTTGTATGAAATTTTTATAAAATCTTTATTAGCCATTATTTCCTTAAATATAAGAGATAGAGCAAAATAGACGAAATTTGGGGGTCACCAAAAAAAATTTCAAAAAATATATTTTTGTATGAAATTTTTTATAAAATCTTTATTAGCCATTATTTTCTTAAATATAAGAGATAGAGCAAAATAGACGAAATTTGGGGATCACTAACAAAAATTTCACAAAAAAATATTTTTGTATGAAATTTTTTATAAAATCTTAATTTGCCATTATTTCCTTAAATATAAGAGATAGAGCAAAATAGACGAAATTTGGGGACCACCAAAAAAAAATATATTTGTTTAAATTTGTTTAAACATGTTTTTAATATATTTTCAATATTTTTTATTTTATGATCTATTTTTAATGATTTAAAAAAACCCAAACATATTTTAAAGATTATGGTTGTTTGTTTAGGACATTACATATGGCAAGCGCATGTGTAGCAATAAAGATAAAGATTCCTATTAAAATAAGTACCTACTGCATGGTAAAACAGAAAAACCAACATCTGTAGCAGACTAATGAAAAGGTCGCACACAGATAAGAGTCACATGCAAAGATAAACCATAACCTCGTAGTCTAGTTTAGTTTTAAGATTTTTATATTTAGTTCTTAAGGTTTTTATTTTTATTCAATAAATTAGTATCCTACAAATACTCAACGAGTATCTTACAAATGCTCACTCGTAAAAGGTTTGTTTTCCTTAATTCAAAACTTTTACATTTTGGTCCTTCGAACCGGATTGTGACATGGATAATGGTCCATCACTGAAAATCCAAACTATTAAATTCCTTTGAAAAGGTGCATTTGATTGCTGCTTTAAAGAAGGAGCAGCAGAAATATATAGAAGGCATCAAGAGAAGGTGTCGTTGATTGCTGCTTTAAAAAAGGAGCAGCATAATCACAAGGAAAGGCATCATTGAGGTCATCTAATAAAATGAGCTCAATTAAGATGTGCAAAGATGAAGATCCAAAAAGAGGATTTTACCAGCAGTTGGCAAAATTAGAATGCCAAATTGACGAAGTGAATATAAAGATCTTCTCAACGTCAAGTTTGCAGCAGGAGACAGTGAAAAGTGAGTTGGCTGTGGTTTATAGTAGATTAAGCCAGCACTACTATAAATGGGCACTCAATTCAATGTATCAATCCGAGTGGGATACAATTGAAGAAGATTTCCAAATAATTCAAGAAGAGTATTATGAAGTGCTGGAAGCAATTTTAGAGCGGGAAGATAACCGCCTAATTTATCGGCCAAATGCTGTATTGGAATGCATTTCGGCACAAGAGGCTGCACAAGTTAAGGATGCAGCAAAGTTGCAAGAAGTTGCAAAGGTGAACGATGCTTCTGAAGCTCAAGAGGTATCAAAGGCACGAGAAGTGCTTCAAACAACAAACTCTGAAAGAGAGCAACCAACTGAAGATAAAGTAATGAATCAGGTTGTTTTCAACATCATTCAAACAACAATCTCTGAAAGAGAGAAAATAACTGAAGACAAAGTAATGATTGTGGTTTCCAACATCATTACAACAACAACAACATCAACAACTTCAACTGCGCTGGTCAGAAATCAGTATACTCATGACTTTATTTCCTGTGCAGTGGTACATGTTAATATAAGAGAGGACGCTCAACAAATGGTATCGACATTAGATAACCGAGACTGGATGATTCCGAAAGCTGGGTGGAATCATATTCAAGGGCTGCTGCAACTTGCACACGGCTACTACAAGAGAAGGAAGATAAAGCGAACACATCATCTGTGCCCCCGGCAGAATGTTTAAATTTGTTTAAACATGTTTTTAATATATTTTCAATATTTTTTATATGATCTATTTTTAATGATTTAAAAAAACCCAAATATATTTTAAAGATTATGGTTGTTTGTTTAGGACATTACATATGGCAAGCGCATGTGTAGCAATAAAGATAAAGATTCATATTAAAATAAGTACCTACTGCATGGTAAAACAGAAAAACCAACATCTGTAGCAGACTAATGAAAAGGTCGCACACAGATAAGAGTCACATGCAAAGATAAACCATAACCTCGTAGTCTAGTTTAGTTTTAAGATTTTTATATTTAGTTCTTAAGGTTTTTATTTTTATTCAATAAATTAGTATCCTACAAATACTCAACGAGTATCTTACAAATGCAAACTCGTAAAAGGTTTGTTTTCCTTAATTCAAAACTTTTACAATATTTTTGTACGAAATTTTTTATAAAATCTTTATTAGCCATTATTTCCTTAAATATAAGAGATAGAGCAAAATAGACGAAATTTGGGGATCACCAAAAAAAATTTAAAAAAATATATTTTTGTATGAAATTTTTTTAAAATCTTTATTAGCCATTATTTCCTTAAATATAAGAGATAGAGCAAAATAGACGAAATTTGGGGATCACTAACAAAAATTTCAAAAAATATATTTTTGTATGAAATTTTTTATAAAATCTTAATTGGCCATTATTTCCTTAAATATAAGAGATAGAGCAAAATAGACGAAATTTTGGGATCACTAACAAAAATTTCAACAAATATATTTGTGTATGAAATTTTTTATAAAATTTTTATTTGCCATTATTTCCTTAAATATAAGAGATAGAGCAAAATAGACCAAATTTGGGGATCACTTACAAAAATTTCAAAAAATATATCTTTGTATGAAATTTTTTATAAAATCTTTATTTGCCATTATTTCCTTAAATATAAGAGATAGAGCAAAATAGACGAAATTTGGGGATCACTAACAAAAATTTCAAAAAATATATTCGTGTATGAAATTTTTTCTAAAATCTTTATTTGCCATTATTTCCTTAAATATAAGAGATAGAGCAAAATAGACCAAATTTGGGGATCACTTACAAAAATTTCAAAAAATATATCTTTGTATGAAATTTTTTATAAAATCTTTATTTGCCATTATTTCCTTAAATATAAGAGATAGAGCAAAATAGACGAAATTTGGGGATCACTAAAAAAAATTTCAAAAAATATATTTTTGTATGAAATTTTTTATAAAATCTTTATTTGCCATTATTTCCTTAAATATAAGAGATAGAGCAAAATAGACGAAATTTGGGGATCACTAACAAAAAAATTGTATGAAATTTTTTATAAAATCTTAGTTTGCCATTATTTCCTTAAATATAAGAGATAGAGCAAAATAGACGAAATTTGGGGATCACTATCAAAAATTTCAAAAATATATTTTTGTATGAAATTTTTTATAAAATCTTTATTTGCCATTATTTCCTTAAATATAAGAAATAGAGCAAAATAGACGAATTTTGGGTTTCACTGAATATATTTTTGTATGAAATTTTTTATCAAATCTTTATTTGCCATTATTTCCTTAAATATAAGAGATAGAGAAAAATAGGCAAAATTTGGGGATCACTAAAAAAAATTTCAAAAAAAATATTTTTGTATGAAATTTTTTGTAAAATCTTAATTTGCCATTATTTCCTTAAATATAAGAGATAGAGACGAAATTTGGGGATCACTATCAAAAATTTCAAAAAATATATTTTTGTATGAAATTTTTTATAAAATCTTTATTTGCCATTATTTCCTTAAATATAAGAGATAGAGCAAAATAGACGAAATTTTGGGATCACTAAAAAAAATTATTTTTGTATGAAATTTTTTATAAAATCTTTATTTGCCATTATTTCCTTAAATATAAGAGATAGAGCAAAATAGACGAAATTTGGGTATCACCAAAAAAAATTTCAAAAAATATATTTTTGTATGAAATTTTCTATAAAATCCATTATTTCCTTAAATATAAGAGATAGAGCAAAATAGACGAAATTTGGGGATCACTAACAAAAAAATTGTATGAAATTTTTTATAAAATCTTAGTTTGCCATTATTTCCTTAAATATAAGAGATAGAGCAAAATAGACGAAATTTGGGGATCACTATCAAAAATTTCAAAAATATATTTTTGTATGAAATTTTTTATAAAATCTTTATTTGCCATTATTTCCTTAAATATAAGAGATAGAGCAAAATAGACGAAATTTGGGTTTCACTGAATATATTTTTGTATGAAATTTTTTATCAAATCTTTATTAGCCATTATTTCCTTAAATATAAGAGATAGAGCAAAATAGACGAAATTTGGGGTCACCAAAAAAAATTTCAAAAAATATATTTTTGTATGAACTTTTTTATAAAATCTTTATTAGCCATTATTTCCTTAAATATAAGAGATAGAGCAAAATAGACGAAATTTTGGGATCACCAAAAAAAATTTAAAAAAATATATTTTTGTATGAAATTTTTTTAAAATCTTTATTAGCCATTTCCTTAAATATAAGAGATAGCGCAAAATAGACGAAATTTGGGGATCACTAACAAAAATTTCAAAAAATATATTTTTGTATGAAATTTTTTATAAAATCTTTATTTGCCATTATTTCCTTAAATATAAGAGATAGAGAAAAATAGGCGAAATTTGGGGATCACTAAAAAAAAATCAAAAAATATATTTTTGTATGAAATTTTTTATAAAATCTTTATTTGCCATTATTTCCTTAAATATAAGAGATAGAGCAAAATAGACGAAATTTGGGGATCACCAAAAAAAATTTCAAAAAATATATTTTTGTATGAAATTTTTTATAAAATCTTTATTAGCCATTATTTCCTTAAATATAAGAGATAGAGCAAAGTAGACGAAATTTGGGGATCACTAAAAAAATTTTTAAAAAAATATATTTTTGTATGAAATTTTTTATAAAATCTTTATTAGCCATTATTTCCTTAAATATAAGAGATAGAGCAAAGT
Source organism: Pegoplata infirma (assembly GCA_963921195.1). Classification (NCBI taxonomy): domain Eukaryota; kingdom Metazoa; phylum Arthropoda; class Insecta; order Diptera; family Anthomyiidae; genus Pegoplata; species Pegoplata infirma. The sequence goes on from OY992538.1 coordinate 66,291,549, forward strand.
AGACGAAATTTGGGGATCACTAAAAAAATTTTTAAAAAAATATATTTTTATATGAAATTTTTTATAAAATCTTTATTTGCCATTATTATCTTAAATATAAGAGATAGAGCAAAATAGACCAAATTTGGGGATCACAAAAAAAATTTCCAAAAAATATATTTTTGTATGAAATTTTTAAAAAAATCTTTATTTGCCATTATTTCCTTAAATATAAGAGATAGAGCAAAATAGACGAAATTTGGGGATCACTAACAAAAATTTCAAAAAATATATTTTTATATGAAATTTTTTATAAAATCTTTATTTGCCATTATTATCTTAAATATAAGAGATAGAGCAAAATAGACCAAATTTGGGGATCACTTACAAAAATTTCAAAAAAAATATTTTTGTATGAAATTTTTTGTAAAATCTTAATTTGCCATTATTTCCTTAAACATAAGAGATAGAGCAAAATAGACCAAATTTGGGGATCACTAAAAAAATTTTTAAAAAAATATATTTTTGTATGAAATTTTTTATAAAATCTTTATTTGCCATTATTATCTTAAATATAAGAGATAGAGCAAAATAGACGAAATTTGGGGATCATCAAAAAAAAATTCAAAAAATATATTTTTGTATGAAATTTTTTATAAAATCTTTATTAGCCATTATTTCCTTAAATAAAAGAGATAGAGCAAAACAGACGAAATTTGGGGATCACCAAAAAAAATTTCAAAAAATATATTTTTGTATGAAATTTTTTATAAAATCTTTATTTGCCATTATTTCCTTAAATATAAGAGATAGAGCAAAATAGGCGAAATTTGGGGATCACTAAAAAAAATTTCAAAAAATATATTTTTGTATGAAATTTTTTATAAAATCTTTATTTGCCATTATTTCCTTGAATATAAGAGATAGAGCAAAATAGACGAAATTTGGGAATCACTATCAAAAATTTCAAAAAATATATTTTTATATGAAATTTTTTATAAAATCTTAATTGGCCATTATTTCCTTAAATATAAGAGATAGAGCAAAATAGACGAAATTTTGGGAAAATTTCAAAAAATATATTTTTGTATGAAATTTTTTATAAAATCTTTATTTGCCATTATTTCCTTAAATATAAGAGATAGAGCAAAATAGGCGAAATTTGGGGATCACTAAAAAAAATTTCAAAAAATATATTTTTGTATGAAATTTTTTATAAAATCTTTATTTGCCATTATTTCCTTGAATATAAGAGATAGAGCAAAATAGACGAAATTTGGGAATCACTATCAAAAATTTCAAAAAATATATTTTTATATGAAATTTTTTATAAAATCTTAATTGGCCATTATTTCCTTAAATATAAGAGATAGAGCAAAATAGACGAAATTTTGGGAAAATTTCAAAAAATATATTTTTGTATGAAATTTTTTATAAAATCTTTATTTGCCATTATTTCCTTGAATATAAGAGATAGAGCAAAATAGACGAAATTTGGGGATCACTATCAAAAATTTCAAAAAATATATTTTTATATGAAATTTTTTATAAAATCCATTATTTCCTTAAATATAAGAGATAGAGCAAAATAGACGAAATTTGGGGATCACTAAAAAAATTTTCAAAAAATATATTTTTGTATGAAATTTTTTATAAAATCTTAATTGGCCATTATTTCCTTAAATATAAGAGATAGAGCAAAATAGACGAAATTTGGGGATCACTAAAAAAATTTTCAAAAAATATATTTTTGTATGAAATTTTTTATAAAATCTTTATTTGCCATTATTTCCTTAAATATAAGAGCAAAATAGACGAAATTTTGGGATCACTAAAAAAAATTTCATAAAATATATCTGTGTATGAAATTTTTTATAAAATCTTTATTTGCCATTATTTCCTTAAATATAAAAGATAGAGCAAAATAGACCAAATTTGGGGATCACTTACAAAAATTTCAAAAAATATATCTTTGTATGAAATTTTTTATAAAATCTTTATTTGCCATTATTTCCTTAAATATAAGAGATAGAGAAAAATAGGCGAAATTTGGAGATCACTAAAAAAATTTCAAAAAATATATTTTTGTATGAAATTTTTTATAAAATCTTTATTTGCCATTATTTCCTTAAATATAAGAGATAGAGCAAAATAGACGAAATTTGGGGATCACCAAATTTTTTTATAAAATCTTATTTTCCATTATTTCCTTAAATATAAGAGATAGAGCAAAATAGACGAAATTTGGGGATCACTAACACAAATTTCAAAAAATATATTTTTGTATGAAATTTTTTATAAAATCTTTATTTGCCATTATTTCCTTAAACATAAGAGATAGAGCAAAATAGACGAAATTTGGGGATCACTAAAAAAATTTTCAAAAAATATATTTTTGTATGAAATTTTTTATAAAATCTTAATTTGCCATTATTTCTTTAATATAAGAGATAGAGCAAAATAGACCAAATTTTGGGATCACTAAAAAAATTTTCAAAAAATATATTTTAGTATGAAATTTTTTATAAAATCTTTATTAGCCATTATTTCCTTAAATATAAGAGATAGAGCAAAATAGACGAAATTTGGGGATCACCAAAAAAAATTTCAAAAAATATATTTTTGTATGAAATTTTTTATAAAATCTTTATTTGCCATTATTAAATATAAGATTTAGAGCAAAATAGGCGAAATTTATAAAATCTTTATTAGCCATTATTTCCTTAAATATAAGAGATAGAGCAAAATAGACGAAATTTGGGGATCACCAAAAAAATTTCAAAAAATATATTTTTGTATGAAATTTTTTATAAAATCTTTATTAGCCATTATTTCCTTAAATATAAGAGATAGAGCAAAATAGACGAAATTTGGGGATCACCAAAAAAAATTTCAAAAAATATATTTTTGTATGAAATTTTTTATAAAATCTTTATTTGCCATTATTTCCTTAAATATAAGAGATAGAGCAAAATAGGCGAAATTTGGGGATCACTAAAAAAAATTTCAAAAAGTATATTTTTGAATGAAATTTTTTATAAAATCTTTATGTGCCATTATTTCCTTGAATATAAGAGATAGAGCAAAATAGACGAAATTTGGGGACACTATCAAAAATTTCAAAAAATATATTTTAATATGAAATTTTTTATAAAATCCATTATTTCCTTAAATATAAGAGATAGAGCAAAATAGACGAAATTTGGGGATCACTAAAAAAATTTTCAAAAAATATATTTTTGTATGAAATTTTTTATAAAATCTTAATTGGCCATTATTTCCTTAAATATAAGAGATAGAGCAAAATAGACGAAATTCTGGGATCACTAAAAAATTTTCAAAAAATATATTTTTGTATGAAATTTTTTATAAAATCTTTATTTGCCATTATTTTCTTAAATATAAGAGATAGAGCAAAATAGACGAAATTTTGGGATCACTAAAAAAAATTTCAAAAAATATATTTGTGTATGAAATTTTTTATAAAATCTTTATTTGCCATTATTTCCTTAAATATAAGAGATAGAGCAAAATAGACGAAATTTGGGTTTCACTGAATATATTTTTGTATGAAATTTTTTATAAAATCTTTATTAGCCATTATTTCCTTAAATATAAGAGATAGAGCAAAATAGACGAAATTTGGGGGTCACCAAAAAAAATTTCAAAAAATATATTTTTGTATGAATTTTTTTATAAAATCTTTATTAGCCATTATTTTCTTAAATATAAGAGATAGAGCAAAATAGACGAAATTTGGGGATCACTAACAAAAATTTCACAAAAAAATATTTTTGTATGAAATTTTTTATAAAATCTTAATTTGCCATTATTTCCTTAAATATAAGAGATAGAGCAAAATAGACGAAATTTGGGGATCACCAAAAAAAATTTCAAAAAATATATTTTTGTATGAAATTTTTTATAAAATCTTTATTTGCCATTATTAAATATAAGATTTAGAGCAAAATAGGCGAAATTTATAAAATCTTTATTAGCCATTATTTCCTTAAATATAAGAGATAGAGCAAAATAGACCAAATTTGGGGATCACTTACAAAAATTTCAAAAAATATATCTTTGTATGAAATTTTTTATAAAATCTTTATTTGCCATTATTTCCTTAAATATAAGAGATAGAGCAAAATAGACGAAATTTGGGGATCACTAAAAAAAATTTCAAAAAATATATTTTTGTATGAAATTTTTTATAAAATCTTTATTTGCCATTATTTCCTTAAATATAAGAGATAGAGCAAAATAGACGAAATTTGGGGATCACTAACAAAAAAATTGTATGAAATTTTTTATAAAATCTTAGTTTGCCATTATTTCCTTAAATATAAGAGATAGAGCAAAATAGACGAAATTTGGGGATCACTATCAAAAATTTCAAAAATATATTTTTGTATGAAATTTTTTATAAAATCTTTATTTGCCATTATTTCCTTAAATATAAGAAATAGAGCAAAATAGACGAATTTTGGGTTTCACTGAATATATTTTTGTATGAAATTTTTTATCAAATCTTTATTTGCCATTATTTCCTTAAATATAAGAGATAGAGAAAAATAGGCAAAATTTGGGGATCACTAAAAAAAATTTCAAAAAAAATATTTTTGTATGAAATTTTTTGTAAAATCTTAATTTGCCATTATTTCCTTAAATATAAGAGATAGAGACGAAATTTGGGGATCACTATCAAAAATTTCAAAAAATATATTTTTGTATGAAATTTTTTATAAAATCTTTATTTGCCATTATTTCCTTAAATATAAGAGATAGAGCAAAATAGACGAAATTTTGGGATCACTAAAAAAAATTATTTTTGTATGAAATTTTTTATAAAATCTTTATTTGCCATTATTTCCTTAAATATAAGAGATAGAGCAAAATAGACGAAATTTGGGTATCACCAAAAAAAATTTCAAAAAATATATTTTTGTATGAAATTTTCTATAAAATCCATTATTTCCTTAAATATAAGAGATAGAGCAAAATAGACGAAATTTGGGGATCACTAACAAAAAAATTGTATGAAATTTTTTATAAAATCTTAGTTTGCCATTATTTCCTTAAATATAAGAGATAGAGCAAAATAGACGAAATTTGGGGATCACTATCAAAAATTTCAAAAATATATTTTTGTATGAAATTTTTTATAAAATCTTTATTTGCCATTATTTCCTTAAATATAAGAGATAGAGCAAAATAGACGAAATTTGGGTTTCACTGAATATATTTTTGTATGAAATTTTTTATCAAATCTTTATTAGCCATTATTTCCTTAAATATAAGAGATAGAGCAAAATAGACGAAATTTGGGGTCACCAAAAAAAATTTCAAAAAATATATTTTTGTATGAACTTTTTTATAAAATCTTTATTAGCCATTATTTCCTTAAATATAAGAGATAGAGCAAAATAGACGAAATTTTGGGATCACCAAAAAAAATTTAAAAAAATATATTTTTGTATGAAATTTTTTTAAAATCTTTATTAGCCATTTCCTTAAATATAAGAGATAGCGCAAAATAGACGAAATTTGGGGATCACTAACAAAAATTTCAAAAAATATATTTTTGTATGAAATTTTTTATAAAATCTTTATTTGCCATTATTTCCTTAAATATAAGAGATAGAGAAAAATAGGCGAAATTTGGGGATCACTAAAAAAAAATCAAAAAATATATTTTTGTATGAAATTTTTTATAAAATCTTTATTTGCCATTATTTCCTTAAATATAAGAGATAGAGCAAAATAGACGAAATTTGGGGATCACCAAAAAAAATTTCAAAAAATATATTTTTGTATGAAATTTTTTATAAAATCTTTATTAGCCATTATTTCCTTAAATATAAGAGATAGAGCAAAGTAGACGAAATTTGGGGATCACTAAAAAAATTTTTAAAAAAATATATTTTTGTATGAAATTTTTTATAAAATCTTTATTAGCCATTATTTCCTTAAATATAAGAGATAGAGCAAAGTAGACGAAATTTGGGGATCACTAAAAAAATTTTTAAAAAAATATATTTTTATATGAAATTTTTTATAAAATCTTTATTTGCCATTATTATCTTAAATATAAGAGATAGAGCAAAATAGACCAAATTTGGGGATCACAAAAAAAATTTCCAAAAAATATATTTTTGTATGAAATTTTTAAAAAAATCTTTATTTGCCATTATTTCCTTAAATATAAGAGATAGAGCAAAATAGACGAAATTTGGGGATCACTAACAAAAATTTCAAAAAATATATTTTTATATGAAATTTTTTATAAAATCTTTATTTGCCATTATTATCTTAAATATAAGAGATAGAGCAAAATAGACCAAATTTGGGGATCACTTACAAAAATTTCAAAAAAAATATTTTTGTATGAAATTTTTTGTAAAATCTTAATTTGCCATTATTTCCTTAAACATAAGAGATAGAGCAAAATAGACCAAATTTGGGGATCACTAAAAAAATTTTTAAAAAAATATATTTTTGTATGAAATTTTTTATAAAATCTTTATTTGCCATTATTATCTTAAATATAAGAGATAGAGCAAAATAGACGAAATTTGGGGATCATCAAAAAAAAATTCAAAAAATATATTTTTGTATGAAATTTTTTATAAAATCTTTATTAGCCATTATTTCCTTAAATAAAAGAGATAGAGCAAAACAGACGAAATTTGGGGATCACCAAAAAAAATTTCAAAAAATATATTTTTGTATGAAATTTTTTATAAAATCTTTATTTGCCATTATTTCCTTAAATATAAGAGATAGAGCAAAATAGGCGAAATTTGGGGATCACTAAAAAAAATTTCAAAAAATATATTTTTGTATGAAATTTTTTATAAAATCTTTATTTGCCATTATTTCCTTGAATATAAGAGATAGAGCAAAATAGACGAAATTTGGGAATCACTATCAAAAATTTCAAAAAATATATTTTTATATGAAATTTTTTATAAAATCTTAATTGGCCATTATTTCCTTAAATATAAGAGATAGAGCAAAATAGACGAAATTTTGGGAAAATTTCAAAAAATATATTTTTGTATGAAATTTTTTATAAAATCTTTATTTGCCATTATTTCCTTAAATATAAGAGATAGAGCAAAATAGGCGAAATTTGGGGATCACTAAAAAAAATTTCAAAAAATATATTTTTGTATGAAATTTTTTATAAAATCTTTATTTGCCATTATTTCCTTGAATATAAGAGATAGAGCAAAATAGACGAAATTTGGGAATCACTATCAAAAATTTCAAAAAATATATTTTTATATGAAATTTTTTATAAAATCTTAATTGGCCATTATTTCCTTAAATATAAGAGATAGAGCAAAATAGACGAAATTTTGGGAAAATTTCAAAAAATATATTTTTGTATGAAATTTTTTATAAAATCTTTATTTGCCATTATTTCCTTGAATATAAGAGATAGAGCAAAATAGACGAAATTTGGGGATCACTATCAAAAATTTCAAAAAATATATTTTTATATGAAATTTTTTATAAAATCCATTATTTCCTTAAATATAAGAGATAGAGCAAAATAGACGAAATTTGGGGATCACTAAAAAAATTTTCAAAAAATATATTTTTGTATGAAATTTTTTATAAAATCTTAATTGGCCATTATTTCCTTAAATATAAGAGATAGAGCAAAATAGACGAAATTTGGGGATCACTAAAAAAATTTTCAAAAAATATATTTTTGTATGAAATTTTTTATAAAATCTTTATTTGCCATTATTTCCTTAAATATAAGAGCAAAATAGACGAAATTTTGGGATCACTAAAAAAAATTTCATAAAATATATCTGTGTATGAAATTTTTTATAAAATCTTTATTTGCCATTATTTCCTTAAATATAAAAGATAGAGCAAAATAGACCAAATTTGGGGATCACTTACAAAAATTTCAAAAAATATATCTTTGTATGAAATTTTTTATAAAATCTTTATTTGCCATTATTTCCTTAAATATAAGAGATAGAGAAAAATAGGCGAAATTTGGAGATCACTAAAAAAATTTCAAAAAATATATTTTTGTATGAAATTTTTTATAAAATCTTTATTTGCCATTATTTCCTTAAATATAAGAGATAGAGCAAAATAGACGAAATTTGGGGATCACCAAATTTTTTTATAAAATCTTATTTTCCATTATTTCCTTAAATATAAGAGATAGAGCAAAATAGACGAAATTTGGGGATCACTAACACAAATTTCAAAAAATATATTTTTGTATGAAATTTTTTATAAAATCTTTATTTGCCATTATTTCCTTAAACATAAGAGATAGAGCAAAATAGACGAAATTTGGGGATCACTAAAAAAATTTTCAAAAAATATATTTTTGTATGAAATTTTTTATAAAATCTTAATTTGCCATTATTTCTTTAATATAAGAGATAGAGCAAAATAGACCAAATTTTGGGATCACTAAAAAAATTTTCAAAAAATATATTTTAGTATGAAATTTTTTATAAAATCTTTATTAGCCATTATTTCCTTAAATATAAGAGATAGAGCAAAATAGACGAAATTTGGGGATCACCAAAAAAAATTTCAAAAAATATATTTTTGTATGAAATTTTTTATAAAATCTTTATTTGCCATTATTAAATATAAGATTTAGAGCAAAATAGGCGAAATTTATAAAATCTTTATTAGCCATTATTTCCTTAAATATAAGAGATAGAGCAAAATAGACGAAATTTGGGGATCACCAAAAAAAATTTCAAAAAATATATTTTTGTATGAAATTTTTTATAAAATCTTTATTAGCCATTATTTCCTTAAATATAAGAGATAGAGCAAAATAGACGAAATTTGGGGATCACCAAAAAAAATTTCAAAAAATATATTTTTGTATGAAATTTTTTATAAAATCTTTATTTGCCATTATTTCCTTAAATATAAGAGATAGAGCAAAATAGGCGAAATTTGGGGATCACTAAAAAAAATTTCAAAAAGTATATTTTTGAATGAAATTTTTTATAAAATCTTTATGTGCCATTATTTCCTTGAATATAAGAGATAGAGCAAAATAGACGAAATTTGGGGACACTATCAAAAATTTCAAAAAATATATTTTAATATGAAATTTTTTATAAAATCCATTATTTCCTTAAATATAAGAGATAGAGCAAAATAGACGAAATTTGGGGATCACTAAAAAAATTTTCAAAAAATATATTTTTGTATGAAATTTTTTATAAAATCTTAATTGGCCATTATTTCCTTAAATATAAGAGATAGAGCAAAATAGACGAAATTCTGGGATCACTAAAAAAATTTTCAAAAAATATATTTTTGTATGAAATTTTTTATAAAATCTTTATTTGCCATTATTTTCTTAAATATAAGAGATAGAGCAAAATAGACGAAATTTTGGGATCACTAAAAAAAATTTCAAAAAATATATTTGTGTATGAAATTTTTTATAAAATCTTTATTTGCCATTATTTCCTTAAATATAAGAGATAGAGCAAAATAGACGAAATTTGGGTTTCACTGAATATATTTTTGTATGAAATTTTTTATAAAATCTTTATTAGCCATTATTTCCTTAAATATAAGAGATAGAGCAAAATAGACGAAATTTGGGGGTCACCAAAAAAAATTTCAAAAAATATATTTTTGTATGAATTTTTTTATAAAATCTTTATTAGCCATTATTTTCTTAAATATAAGAGATAGAGCAAAATAGACGAAATTTGGGGATCACTAACAAAAATTTCACAAAAAAATATTTTTGTATGAAATTTTTTATAAAATCTTAATTTGCCATTATTTCCTTAAATATAAGAGATAGAGCAAAATAGACGAAATTTGGGGATCACCAAAAAAATTTTCAAAAAATATATTTTTGTATGAAATTTTTTATAAAATCTTTATTAGCCATTATTTCCTTAAATATAAGAGATAGAGCAAAATAGACGAAATTTGGGTATCACCAAAAAAAAATTTCAAAAAATATAGTAGTAGTAGTTTCTTTATTTACAATAAATTAAATTTATAAAATAAATTACATATACTCATATATATTTAATGTAAACAAAAAAAGTGGAAAGGTAATAAATTTCGACAATATTTTATAAAAAAATGTCTGTCGATTAACCAAATAATTAAAATTAATTATTATTACAAAGCATTTAATTAAATTCTTGTACCAAAAAGTTTCGAAGTTTCGACGATTGACCCACAATCGTCAATTTAAACATTGGTTTTTCGTCTTAGCGAAGTCTTCTGGCTTTCATACAAAAATATATTTTTGTATGAAATTTTTTATAAAATCTTTATTAGCCATTATTTCCTTAAATATAAGAGATCACTAACAAAAAAATTGTATGAAATTTTTTATAAAATCTTAGTTTGCCATTATTTCTTTAAATATAAGAGATAGAGCAAAATAGACGAAATTTGGGGATCACTATCAAAAATTTCAAAAAATATATTTTTGAATGAAATTTTTTATAAAATCATTATTTGCCATTATTTCCTTAAATATAAGAGATAGAGCAAAATAGACGAAATTTGGGGATCACCAAAAAAAATTTAAAAAAATATATTTTTGTATGAAATTTTTTATAAAATCTTTATTTGCCATTATTTCCTTAAATATAAGAGATAGAGCAAAATAGCCGAAATTTGGGGATCACTAATTTTTTATAAAATCTTAATTGGCCATTATTTCCTTAAATATAAGAGATAGAGCAAAATAGACGAAATTTTGGGATCACTAAAAAAAATTTTCAAAAAATATATTTTTGTATGAAATTTTTTATAAAATCTTAATTTGCCATTATTTCCTTAAATATAAGAGATAGAGCAAAATAGACCAAATTTGGGGATCACTTACAAAAATTTCAAAAAATATATCTTTGTATGAAATTTTTTATAAAATCTTTATTTGCCATTATTTCCTTAAATATAAGAGATAGAGAAAAATAGGCGAAATTTGGGGATCACTAAAAAAAATTTCAAAAAATATATTTTTGTATGAAATTTTTTATAAAATCTTTATTTGCCATTATTTCCTTAAATATAAGAGATAGAGCAAAATAGACGAAATTTGGGGATCACCAAAAAAAATTTCAAAAAATATATTTTTGTATGAAATTTTTTATAAAATCTTAATTTGCCACTATTTCCTTAAATATAAGAGATAGAGCAAAATAGACGAAATTTGGGGATCACTTACAAAAATTTCAAAAAATATATTTTTGTATGAAATTTTTTATAAAATCTTTATTTGCCATTATTTCCTTAAACATAAGAGATAGAGCACAATAGACCAAATTTGGGGATCACTTACAAAAATTTCAAAAAATATATCTTTGTATGAAATTTTTTATAAAATCTTTATTTGCCATTATTTCCTTAAATATAAGAGATAGAGCAAAATAGACGAAATTTGGGGATCACTATCAAAAATTTCAAAAAATATATTTTTGTATGAAATTTTTTATAAAATCTTTATTTGCCATTATTTCCTTAAATATAAGAGATAGAGCAAAATAGACGAAATTTGGGTTTCACTATCAAAAATTTCAAAAAATATATTTTTATATGAAATTTTTTATAAAATCCATTATTTCCTTAAATATAAGAGATAGAGCAAAATAGACGAAATTTGGGGATCACCAAAAAACATTTCAAAAAATATATTTTTGTATGAAATTTTTTATAAAATCTTTATTTGCCATTATTTCCTTAAACATAAAAGATAGAGCAAAATAGACCAAATTTGGGGATCACTAAAAATATTTTTAAAAAAATATATTTTAGTATGAAATTTTTTATAAAATTTTTATTTGCCATTATTATCTTAAATATAAAAGATAGAGCAAAATAGACCAAATTTTGGGATCACTAAAAAAATTTTCAAAAAATATATTTTTGTATGAAATTTTTAATAAAATCTTTATTTGCCATTATTTCCTTAAATATAAGAGATAGAGCAAAATAGACGAAATTTGGGTATCACCAAAAAAAATTTCAAAAAATATATTTTTGTATGAAATTTTTTATAAAATCTTTATTAGCCATTATTTCCTTAAATATAAGAAATAGAGCAAAATAGACGAAATTTGGGGGTCACCAAAAAAAATTTCAAAAAATATATTTTTGTATGAAATTTTTTATAAAATCTTTATTTGCCATTATTTCCTTAAATATAAGAGATAGAGCAAAATAGACGAAATTTGGGGGTCACCAAAAAAAATTTCAAAAAATATATTTTTGTATGAAATTTTTTATAAAATCTTTATTTGCCATTATTTCCTTAAATATAAGAGATAGAGCAAAATAGACGAAATTTGGGGATCACTATCAAAAATTTCAAAAAATATATTTTTGTATGAAATTTTTTATAAAATCTTAATTTGCCATTATTTCCTTAAATATAAGAGATAGAGCAAAATAGACGAAATTTAGGGATCACCAAAAAAAATTTCAAAAAATATATTTTTGTATGAAATTTTTTATAAAATCTTTATTTGCCATTATTTCCTTAAACATAAGAGATAGAGCAAAATAGACCAAATTTGGGGATCACTAAAAAAATTTTTAAAAAAATATATTTTAGTATGAAATTTTTTATAAAATCTTTATTTGCCATTATTATCTTAAATATAAGAGATAGAGCAAAATAGACCAAATTTTGGGATCACTAAAAAAATTTTCAAAAAAATATATTTTTGTATGAAATTTTTTATAAAATCTTTATTTGCCATTATTATCTTAAATATAAGAGATAGAGCAAAATAGACCAAATTTTGGGATCACTAAAAAAATTTTCAAGAAATATATTTTTGTATGAAATTTTTTATAAAATCTTTATTAGCCATTATTTCCTTAAATATAAGAGATAGAGCAAAATAGACGAAATTTATTTGCCATTATTTCCTTAAACATAAGAGATAGAGCAAAAAAGACCAAATTTGGGGATCACTAAAAAAATTTTTAAAAAAATATATTTTAGTATGAAATTTTTTATAAAATCTTTATTTGCCATTATTATCTTAAATATAAGAGATAGAGCAAAATAGACCAAATTTTGGGATCACTAAAAAAATTTTCAAAAAATATATTTTTGTATGAAATTTTTTATAAAATCTTAATTTGCCATTATTTCCTTAAATATAAGAGATAGAGCAAAATAGACGAAATTTTGGGATCACTAAAAAAAAAATTTCAAAAAACATATTTTTGTATGAAATTTTTTATAAAATCTTTATTAGCCATTATTTCCTTAAATATAAGAGATAGAGCAAAATAGACAAAATTTGGGGATCACTAACAAAAATTTCAAAAAATATATTTTTGTATGAAATTTTTTATAAAATCTTAATTTGCCATTATTTCCTTAAATATAAGAGATAGAGCAAAATAGACGAAATTTGGGGATCACTATCAACAATTTCAAAAAATATATTTTTGTATGAAATTTTTTATAAAATCTTTATTTGCCATTATTTCCTTAAATATAAGAGATAGAGCAAAATAGACGAAATTTGGGTTTCACTATCAAAAATTTAAAAAAATATATTTTAGTATGAAATTTTTTATAAAATCTTTATTTGCCATTATTATCTTAAACATAAGAGATAGAGCAAAATAGACCAAATTTTGGGATCACTAAAAAAATTTTCAAAAAATATATTTTTGTATGAAATTTTTTATAAAATCTTTATTTGCCATTATTTCCTTAAATATAAGAGATAGAGCAAAATAGACGAAATTTGGGTTTCAAAAATTTCAAAAAATATATTTTTATATGAAATTTTTTATAAAATCCATAATGTCCTTAAATATAAGAGATAGAGCAAAATAGACGAAATTTAGGGATCACTAACAAAAATTTCAAAAAATATATTTTTGTATGAAATTTTTTATAAAATCTTAATTTGCCATTATTTCCTTAAATATAAGAGATAGAGCAAAATAGACGAAATTTGGGTATCACCAAAAAAAATTTCAAAAAATATATTTTTGTATGAAATTTTTTATAAAATTTTTATTAGCCATTATTTCCTTAAATATAAGAGATAGAGCAAAATAGACGAAATTTGGGGGTCACCAAAAAAAATTTCAAAAAATATATTTTTGTATGAAATTTTTTATAAAATCTTTATTAGCCATTATTTTCTTAAATTTAAGAGATAGAGCAAAATAGACGAAATTTGGGGATCACTAACAAAAATTTCAAAAAATATATTTTTGTATGAAATTTTTTATAAAATCTTTATTTGCCATTATTTCCTTAAATATAAGAGATAGAGCAAAATATACGAAATTTGGGTTTCACTATCAAAAATTTAAAAAAATATATTTTAGTATGAAATTTTTTATAAAATCTTTATTTGCCATTATTATCTTAAACATAAGAGATAGAGCAAAATAGACCAAATTTGGGGATCACTAAAAATATTTTTAAAAAAATATATTTTAGTATGAAATTTTTTATAAAATTTTTATTTGCCATTATTATCTTAAATATAAGAGATAGAGCAAAATAGACCAAATTTTGGGATCACTAAAAAAATTTTCAAAAAATATATTTTTGTATGAAATTTTTAATAAAATCTTTATTTGCCATTATTTCCTTAAATATAAGAGATAGAGCAAAATAGACGAAATTTGGGTATCACCAAAAAAAATTTCAAAAAATATATTTTTGTATGAAATTTTTTATAAAATCTTTATTAGCCATTATTTCCTTAAATATAAGAAATAGAGCAAAATAGACGAAATTTGGGGGTCACCAAAAAAAATTTCAAAAAATATATTTTTGTATGAAATTTTTTATAAAATCTTTATTTGCCATTATTTCCTTAAATATAAGAGATAGAGCAAAATAGACGAAATTTGGGGGTCACCAAAAAAAATTTCAAAAAATATATTTTTGTATGAAATTTTTTATAAAATCTTTATTTGCCATTATTTCCTTAAATATAAGAGATAGAGCAAAATAGACGAAATTTGGGGATCACTATCAAAAATTTCAAAAAATATATTTTTGTATGAAATTTTTTATAAAATCTTAATTTGCCATTATTTCCTTAAATATAAGAGATAGAGCAAAATAGACGAAATTTAGGGATCACCAAAAAAAATTTCAAAAAATATATTTTTGTATGAAATTTTTTATAAAATCTTTATTTGCCATTATTTCCTTAAACATAAGAGATAGAGCAAAATAGACCAAATTTGGGGATCACTAAAAAAATTTTTTAAAAAATATATTTTAGTATGAAATTTTTTATAAAATCTTTATTTGCCATTATTATCTTAAATATAAGAGATAGAGCAAAATAGACCAAATTTTGGGATCACTAAAAAAATTTTCAAAAAAATATATTTTTGTATGAAATTTTTTATAAAATCTTTATTTGCCATTATTATCTTAAATATAAGAGATAGAGCAAAATAGACCAAATTTTGGGATCACTAAAAAAATTTTCAAAAAATATATTTTTGTATGAAATTTTTTATAAAATCTTTATTAGCCATTATTTCCTTAAATATAAGAGATAGAGCAAAATAGACGAAATTTATTTGCCATTATTTCCTTAAACATAAGAGATAGAGCAAAAAAGACCAAATTTGGGGATCACTAAAAAAATTTTTAAAAAAATATATTTTAGTATGAAATTTTTTATAAAATCTTTATTTGCCATTATTATCTTAAATATAAGAGATAGAGCAAAATAGACCAAATTTTGGGATCACTAAAAAAATTTTCAAAAAATATATTTTTGTATGAAATTTTTTATAAAATCTTAATTTGCCATTATTTCCTTAAATATAAGAGATAGAGCAAAATAGACGAAATTTGGGGATCACTATCAACAATTTCAAAAAATATATATTTGTATGAAATTTTTTATAAAATCTTTATTTGCCATTATTTCCTTAAATATAAGAGATAGAGCAAAATAGACGAAATTTGGGTTTCACTATCAAAAATTTAAAAAAATATATTTTAGTATGAAATTTTTTATAAAATCTTTATTTGCCATTATTATCTTAAACATAAGAGATAGAGCAAAATAGACCAAATTTTGGGATCACTAAAAAAATTTTCAAAAAATATATTTTTGTATGAAATTTTTTATAAAATCTTTATTTGCCATTATTTCCTTAAATATAAGAGATAGAGCAAAATAGACGAAATTTGGGTTTCAAAAATTTCAAAAAATATATTTTTATATGAAATTTTTTATAAAATCCATAATGTCCTTAAATATAAGAGATAGAGCAAAATAGACGAAATTTAGGGATCACTAACAAAAATTTCAAAAAATATATTTTTGTATGAAATTTTTTATAAAATCTTAATTTGCCATTATTTCCTTAAATATAAGAGATAGAGCAAAATAGACGAAATTTGGGTATCACCAAAAAAAATTTCAAAAAATATATTTTTGTATGAAATTTTTTATAAAATTTTTATTAGCCATTATTTCCTTAAATATAAGAGATAGAGCAAAATAGACGAAATTTGGGGGTCACCAAAAAAAATTTCAAAAAATATATTTTTGTATGAAATTTTTTATAAAATCTTTATTAGCCATTATTTTCTTAAATTTAAGAGATAGAGCAAAATAGACGAAATTTGGGGATCACTAACAAAAATTTCAAAAAATATATTTTTGTATGAAATTTTTTATAAAATCTTTATTAGCCATTATTTTCTTAAATATAAGAGATAGAGCAAAATAGACGAAATTTGGGGATCACTAACAAAAATTTCAAAAAATATATTTTTGTATGAAATTTTTTATAAAATCTTTATTTGCCATTATTTCCTTAAATAGATAGAGCAA
The DNA here is from genome assembly GCA_963921195.1 of Pegoplata infirma. Classification (NCBI taxonomy): domain Eukaryota; kingdom Metazoa; phylum Arthropoda; class Insecta; order Diptera; family Anthomyiidae; genus Pegoplata; species Pegoplata infirma. Next base: position 66,308,372 of record OY992538.1, read on the forward strand.
AATAGACGAAATTTTGGGATCACTAAAAAAAATTTTTTATAAAATCTTTATTAGCCATTATTTCCTTAAATATAAGAGATAGAGCAAAATAGATGAAATTTGGGGATCACTAACAAAAATTTCAAAAAATATATTTTTGTATGAAATTTTTTATAAAATCTTAATTTGCCATTATTTCCTTAAATATAAGAGATAGAGCAAAATAGACGAAATTTGGGGATCACTATCAAAAATTTCAAAAAATATATTTTTGTATGAAATTTTTTATAAAATCTTTATTTGCCATTATTTCCTTAAATATAAGAGATAGAGCAAAATAGACGAAATTTGGGTTTCACTAAATATATTTTTGTATGAAATTTTTTATAAAATCTTTATTAGCCATTATTTCCTTAAATATAAGAGATAGAGCAAAATAGACGAAATTTGGGGGTCACCAAAAAAAATTTCAAAAAATATATTTTTGTATGAAATTTTTTATAAAATCTTTATTAGCCATTATTTTCTTAAATATAAGAGATAGAGCAAATTAGACAAAATTTGGGGATCACTAACAAAAATTTAAAAAAAAATATTTTTGTATGAAATTTTTTATAAAATCTTTATTAGCCATTATTTCCTTAAATATAAGAGATAGAGCAAAATAGACGAAATTTGGGAATCACTAACAAAAATTTCAAAAAATATATTTTTGTATGAAATTTTTTATAAAATCTTAATTTGCCATTATTTCCTTAAATATAAGAGATAGAGCAAAATAGACGAAATTTGGGGATCACTATCAAAAATTTCAAAAAACGATAGACGAAATTTGGGAATCACCAAAAAAAATTTCAAAAAATATATTTTTGTATGAAATTTTTTATAAAATCTTTATTAGCCATTATTTCCTTAAATATAAGAGATAGAGCAAAATAGACGAAATTTGGGGAGCACTAACAAAAATTTAAAAAAATATATTTTTGTATGAAATTTTTTGTAAAATCTTAATTTGCCATTATTTCCTTAAATATAAGAGATAGAGCAAAATAGACGAAATTTGGGGATCACCAAAAAAAATTTCAAAAAATATATTTTTGTATGAAATTTTTTATAAAATCTTTATTAGCCATTATTTCCTTAAATATAAGAGATAGAGCAAAATAGACGAAATTTGGGGGTCACCAAAAAAAATTTCAAAAAATATATTTTTGTATGAAATTTTTTATAAAATCTTTATTAGCCATTATTTTCTTAAATATAAGAGATAGAGCAAATTAGACAAAATTTGGGGATCACTAACAAAAATTTAAAAAAAAATATTTTTGTATGAAATTTTTTATAAAATCTTTATTAGCCATTATTTCCTTAAATATAAGAGATAGAGCAAAATAGACGAAATTTGGGAATCACTAACAAAAATTTCAAAAAATATATTTTTGTATGAAATTTTTTATAAAATCTTAATTTGCCATTATTTCCTTAAATATAAGAGATAGAGCAAAATAGACGAAATTTGGGGATCACTATCAAAAATTTCAAAAAACGATAGACGAAATTTGGGAATCACCAAAAAAAATTTCAAAAAATATATTTTTGTATGAAATTTTTTATAAAATCTTTATTAGCCATTATTTCCTTAAATATAAGAGATAGAGCAAAATAGACGAAATTTGGGGAGCACTAACAAAAATTTTAAAAAATATATTTTTGTATGAAATTTTTTGTAAAATCTTAATTTGCCATTATTTCCTTAAATATAAGAGATAGAGCAAAATAGACGAAATTTGGGGATCACTATCAAAAATTTCAACAAATATATTTTTGTATGAAATTTTTTATAAAATCTTTATTTGCCATTATTTCCTTAAATAGATAGAGCAAAATAGACGAAATTTTGGGATCACTAAAAAAAATTTCAACAAATATATTTTTGTATGAAATTTTTTATAAAATCTTTATTAGCCATTATTTCCTTAAATATAAGAGATAGAGCAAAATAGACGAAATTTGGGGATCACTAACAAAAATTTCAAAAAATATATTTTTGTATGAAATTTTTTATAAAATCTTAATTTGCCATTATTTCCTTAAATATAAGAGATAGAGCAAAATAGACGAAATTTGGGGATCACTATCAAAAATTTCAAAAAATATATTTTTGTATGAAATTTTTTATAAAATCTTTATTTGCCATTATTTCCTTAAATATAAGAGATAGAGCAAAATAGACGAAATTTGGGTTTCACTAAATATATTTTTGTATGAAATTTTTTATAAAATCTTTATTAGCCATTATTTCCTTAAATATAAGAGATAGAGCAAAATAGACGAAATTTGGGGGTCACCAAAAAAAATTTCAAAAAATATATTTTTGTATGAAATTTTTTATAAAATCTTTATTAGCCATTATTTTCTTAAATATAAGAGATAGAGCAAATTAGACAAAATTTGGGGATCACTAACAAAAATTTAAAAAAAAATATTTTTGTATGAAATTTTTTATAAAATCTTTATTAGCCATTATTTCCTTAAATATAAGAGATAGAGCAAAATAGACGAAATTTGGGAATCACTAACAAAAATTTCAAAAAATATATTTTTGTATGAAATTTTTTATAAAATCTTAATTTGCCATTATTTCCTTAAATATAAGAGATAGAGCAAAATAGACGAAATTTGGGGATCACTATCAAAAATTTCAAAAAACGATAGACGAAATTTGGGAATCACCAAAAAAAATTTCAAAAAATATATTTTTGTATGAAATTTTTTATAAAATCTTTATTAGCCATTATTTCCTTAAATATAAGAGATAGAGCAAAATAGACGAAATTTGGGGAGCACTAACAAAAATTTAAAAAAATATATTTTTGTATGAAATTTTTTGTAAAATCTTAATTTGCCATTATTTCCTTAAATATAAGAGATAGAGCAAAATAGACGAAATTTGGGGATCACCAAAAAAAATTTCAAAAAATATATTTTTGTATGAAATTTTTTATAAAATCTTTATTAACCATTATTTCCTTAAATATAAGAGATAGAGCAAAATAGACGAAATTTGGGGGTCACCAAAAAAAATTTCAAAAAATATATTTTTGTATGAAATTTTTTATAAAATCTTTATTAGCCATTATTTTCTTAAATATAAGAGATAGAGCAAATTAGACAAAATTTGGGGATCACTAACAAAAATTTAAAAAAAAATATTTTTGTATGAAATTTTTTATAAAATCTTTATTAGCCATTATTTCCTTAAATATAAGAGATAGAGCAAAATAGACGAAATTTGGGAATCACTAACAAAAATTTCAAAAAATATATTTTTGTATGAAATTTTTTATAAAATCTTAATTTGCCATTATTTCCTTAAATATAAGAGATAGAGCAAAATAGACGAAATTTGGGGATCACTATCAAAAATTTCAAAAAACGATAGACGAAATTTGGGAATCACCAAAAAAAATTTCAAAAAATATATTTTTGTATGAAATTTTTTATAAAATCTTTATTAGCCATTATTTCCTTAAATATAAGAGATAGAGCAAAATAGACGAAATTTGGGGAGCACTAACAAAAATTTAAAAAAATATATTTTTGTATGAAATTTTTTGTAAAATCTTAATTTGCCATTATTTCCTTAAATATAAGAGATAGAGCAAAATAGACGAAATTTGGGGATCACTATCAAAAATTTCAACAAATATATTTTTGTATGAAATTTTTTATAAAATCTTTATTTGCCATTATTTCCTTAAATAGATAGAGCAAAATAGACGAAATTTGGGGGTCACCAAAAAAAATTTCAAAAAATATATTTTTGTATGAAATTTTTTATAAAATCTTTATTAGCCATTATTTTCTTAAATATAAGAGATAGAGCAAATTAGACAAAATTTGGGGATCACTAACAAAAATTTAAAAAAAAATATTTTTGTATGAAATTTTTTATAAAATCTTTATTAGCCATTATTTCCTTAAATATAAGAGATAGAGCAAAATAGACGAAATTTGGGAATCACTAACAAAAATTTCAAAAAATATATTTTTGTATGAAATTTTTTATAAAATCTTAATTTGCCATTATTTCCTTAAATATAAGAGATAGAGCAAAATAGACGAAATTTGGGGATCACTATCAAAAATTTCAAAAAACGATAGACGAAATTTGGGAATCACCAAAAAAAATTTCAAAAAATATATTTTTGTATGAAATTTTTTATAAAATCTTTATTAGCCATTATTTCCTTAAATATAAGAGATAGAGCAAAATAGACGAAATTTGGGGAGCACTAACAAAAATTTAAAAAAATATATTTTTGTATGAAATTTTTTGTAAAATCTTAATTTGCCATTATTTCCTTAAATATAAGAGATAGAGCAAAATAGACGAAATTTGGGGATCACTATCAAAAATTTCAACAAATATATTTTTGTATGAAATTTTTTATAAAATCTTTATTTGCCATTATTTCCTTAAATATAAGAGATAGAGCAAAATAGACCAAATTTTGGGATCACTAAAAAAATTTTCAAAAAATATATTTTTGTATGAAATTTTTTTATAAAATCTTAATTTGCCATTATTTCCTTAAATATAAGAGATAGAGCAAAATAGACGAAATTTTGGGATCACTAAAAAAATTTTCAAAAAATATATTTTTGTATGAAATTTTTTATAAAATCTTTATTTGTCATTATTTCCTTAAATATAAGAGATAGAGCAAAATAGACGAAATTTGCGGATCACTAAAAAAATTAAAAAAAAAAAATTGTATATGAAATTTTTTATAAAATCTTTATTTGCCATTATTTCCTTAAATAGATGGAGCAAAATAGACGAAATTTGGGGATCACTAAAAAAAATTTCAAAAAATTTATAGACCACACTAAAAAAAATTTTCAAATATTTTTGTATGAAATATATATTTTTGTATGAAATTTTTTATAAAATCTTTATTTGCCATTATTTCCTTAAATATAAGAGATAGAGCAAAATAGACGAAATTTGGGGATCACTAAAAAAAAATTAAAAAAATATATTTTTGTATGAAATTTTTTATAAAATCTTTATTTGCCATTATTTCCTTAAATATAATAGATAGAGCAAAATAGACGAAATTTGGGGATCACTATCAAAAATTTCAAAAAATATATTTTTATATGAAATTTTTTATAAAATCCATTCCTTAAATATAAGAGATAGAGCAAAATAGACCAATTTTGGGGATCACTATCAATCACTTTATTTGCCATTATTTCCTTAAATATAAGAGATAGAGCAAAATAGACGAAATTTGGGTATCACTAAAAATATATATATATATGAAATTTTTTATAAAATCTTCATTTGCCATTATTTCCTTAAATAGATGGAGCAAAATAGACGAAATTTGGGGATCACTAAAAAAAATTTCAAAAAATTAGTACTAAACACTAATTTTCAATTACTTTTTAAAGTACTTCTAGTTAAAACTAAATATAAATAGGCGATGGCAAACAATTTTGGGAATTGTGCCCCCCCCCCTTTCAAATTCCTGGATACATCGCTAAAATGGTGTTTTAAGTTATGACAGCAAAATTAACTTTAGCATTATTTCATCTTACACTTTTTTATCTTTTAAAAAATTTATTATTTATTTTTATTTATTAATTTATTTTAATTTTATTTATCAATTTCCTTTTTACGTTTTTATAACACAAAACACACACACAAAAATACAAAATGAAAATGGCGGTCTGCATTTGTTTTTTTTTTTTTTTTTTGTTTGTGGGTGCTGTGGCTTAGTGGTTGGCGCGTTGGGTTCGATTCTCAGCTCAGGCAGAACAACATTTTTTTCAGATATTTATTAGTTTCTATTTATAACTAGGGTTGCCATTTCCATTTTAAGAAAAAGAGAACGTGGCCATCAAAAAAGGAGGACATTTTCTCCCCTACTAAAAATTTTCAGTCCCACTAAATAATCACTAAAACGCAATGTTGGCAATCGTTACCGCAACCAATAAAGATATGAATATTTTTAAAAGCGACTATAAAAATCAACGAAATTTCTCAGATTCTATTGCGTTCGGAAACGGAATTAAACCATTTCCAAAAATATACGTCAATTTCTTTAATAACAACGCAAATATCGAAGGTTTTTGGCTTCGGCTGAAAGACTCATAGAATTTTTAAGGATTTTGACTCGCTGATTCTAAATCTGTACTCTTGACTTTTTCATCACGTCTAGAATTTCATTTATTCGCAGTTAAAAATGCGAAAAACGCGATTTTTGCCTTTTTGAAAGCCTGCACAGTAGCCTTTGCGCGGAATTAAAATCTAGTATTAAGCGTTCGAGTTGAATTGAACTACTGTCTCACAAATAGGAAAACAAATTTGAAGTTTTTGCAATATTATTGGCCAAACGTGAATTAGAAAGAGCACAATTTTAAAAGGCCCTAATGCAAAAACCGAATGATCAATCTGTACTGTGATGAGCTTAAAACTTAGGCAAAAGTTCTGTATTTTTTATAGGGTTTTAAAACTATTAAAGATATCATTTTTCGAATTTTCAACCGTGAATAACTAAAAATTTGGACGTGTTTAAAAAATTTGGAGAACACATTTGAAATCAGGAGATCAAAGACTACTAAAATTGTTCATCAGAACTCAACCTGGAAAATCTTGTTATGTAGTGTAATTTAAAGTGCTATAGTTCCGAAAAATAATTTTGTTTTAGGTTTTCCGGCCAACATTCAATTCCACTTTCGAACAGAATTGACTCTGTGATATGCCAAAAATATAGTGTTTTTTTATTTATAAGCCGTATAGGCTTTTTATGCTTTTTTTAAAGTAAGCATCACTGGTGATAAGCTCCACATTTTGGTAGGCAAAGTAAGTCATTTGAGCAACAATACAACGATGTCAAGAATTCAAAAGTTTCGATGCAATAAAAAAATAAATGATGGAGAAAAGTTCAAAAAGTAGGACACCCCCGGACACTTGCTGAAAAAGAAGCCGGACTGCCCCGGACGCCCTAAAAAAGAGGACACTGTCCGGAGAAAAGAGGACGGATGGCTACCCTATTTATAACTAATATCTATCGCAGCACCCTCTTTCGTTGATAAATAGCACTAAAAACGTCAACGAAGTAAAATAATAAAAAAATGGCTATAAACACAGCTTCAAAAATAATTCGCCAGATCAATAACAGATGGCGATGCAACAACTGTACTCAAAATTATCAACACGCGCAATTACAGTGTTGCCATACTGAAGCCCTTCTATCTTTCAAATCTTTCACCTCTCTTCTATCCCCTTTCCGAAAGAAGTATCACGGTTACATTAGTAATTGATAGGCAGCATTGCCTGAGTGTTGCTTCTTTTTTTTTAAATTTAAAAAAAAAAAAAAATTAATTATGTTACTTTAACATCGACAAGCATAATTTTAGCAAAAATTTGGTAATTTTTTTTTTTTGTATAAAAAAAAAACACAGATTTTTTTTTTTTTTGCGTGTACTTAAAATCAGTTTTAAGGATTTCCCCACCAGGCAACCAAGCCGACACGAAATTTTCGGCGGCGGCGGCGCGACTAATTTTGCTTGCCGGCGGCGGCTTTTGTACTTTTCGGTCGGCGGCGGCTCATTCATCAGCTCATTTGCCTTTTCATTTTTTTTCGTTGTAGCAAAAGTGGTAAAAAGGTATCTGGAACACCTAACAATTGAAAGGAAGCCGGGAACAGGAACAACGACTGGTTATCGTAACATTGGTAAGGCATATAAAGTTAAAAGCATCCTTAAGAGAGCTCCTAACACATCTGGCAGAAAAACAGCTCGGTTAGCCCAATGCTCAGACTTTTTTGTACGTAAAGTGAAACGTAAGGCGGGACTAAAGTCCTACAAAGTTCAAAAAGTTCCCGATAGAAACGCTTTTAAAAATTTGGAGGCCAAAACCAGAGCTAGAAAATTGAAATCAAATTTTATAAATCAATCTGTACTGTGATGAGCTTAAAACTTAGGCAAAAGTTCTGTATTTTTTATAGGGTTTTAAAACTATTAAAGATATCATTTTTCGAATTTTCAACCGTGAATAACTAAAAATTTGGACGTGTTTAAAAAATTTGGAGAACACATTTGAAATCAGGAGATCAAAGACTACTAAAATTGTTCATCAGAACTCAACCTGGAAAATCTTGTTATGTAGTGTAATTTAAAGTGCTATAGTTCCGAAAAATAATTTTGTTTTAGGTTTTCCGGCCAACATTCAATTCCACTTTCGAACAGAATTGACTCTGTGATATGCCAAAAATATAGTGTTTTTTTATTTATAAGCCGTATAGGCTTTTTATGCTTTTTTTAAAGTAAGCATCACTGGTGATAAGCTCCACATTTTGGTAGGCAAAGTAAGTCATTTGAGCAACAATACAACGATGTCAAGAATTCAAAAGTTTCGATGCAATAAAAAAATAAATGATGGAGAAAAGTTCAAAAAGTAGGACACCCCCGGACACTTGCTGAAAAAGAAGCCGGACTGCCCCGGACGCCCTAAAAAAGAGGACACTGTCCGGAGAAAAGAGGACGGATGGCTACCCTATTTATAACTAATATCTATCGCAGCACCCTCTTTCGTTGATAAATAGCACTAAAAACGTCAACGAAGTAAAATAATAAAAAAATGGCTATAAACACAGCTTCAAAAATAATTCGCCAGATCAATAACAGATGGCGATGCAACAACTGTACTCAAAATTATCAACACGCGCAATTACAGTGTTGCCATACTGAAGCCCTTCTATCTTTCAAATCTTTCACCTCTCTTCTATCCCCTTTCCGAAAGAAGTATCACGGTTACATTAGTAATTGATAGGCAGCATTGCCTGAGTGTTGCTTCTTTTTTTTTAAATTTAAAAAAAAAAAAAAATTAATTATGTTACTTTAACATCGACAAGCATAATTTTAGCAAAAATTTGGTAATTTTTTTTTTTTGTATAAAAAAAAAACACAGATTTTTTTTTTTTTTGCGTGTACTTAAAATCAGTTTTAAGGATTTCCCCACCAGGCAACCAAGCCGACACGAAATTTTCGGCGGCGGCGGCGCGACTAATTTTGCTTGCCGGCGGCGGCTTTTGTACTTTTCGGTCGGCGGCGGCTCATTCATCAGCTCATTTGCCTTTTCATTTTTTTTCGTTGTAGCAAAAGTGGTAAAAAGGTATCTGGAACACCTAACAATTGAAAGGAAGCCGGGAACAGGAACAACGACTGGTTATCGTAACATTGGTAAGGCATATAAAGTTAAAAGCATCCTTAAGAGAGCTCCTAACACATCTGGCAGAAAAACAGCTCGGTTAGCCCAATGCTCAGACTTCTTTGTACGTAAAGTGAAACGTAAGGCGGGACTAAAGTCCTACAAAGTTCAAAAAGTTCCCGATAGAAACGCTTTTAAAAATTTGGAGGCCAAAACCAGAGCTAGAAAATTGAAATCAAATTTTATAAAAAAATACAACTGTTGTGTAATGGACGACGAAACTTATGTCCTGGCTGATTTTGCGCAGCTCCCTGGTCAAGAATTTTATGTTTCCGATGTTCGAGGAAATGTTGCGGATAAATTTCGGTCAAAAAAGCAAACGAAATTCCCCAAAAAATTCCTAGTATGGCAAGCCATATGTAGCTGCGGCCAAAGAAGCCAGTCATTTGTGACATCTGGCTCTATAAACAGCGAAATTTATATCAAGGAGTGTTTGCAGAAGAGACTTCTTCCGTTCTTGAGTCAGCACAATGTATCCACTTACTTTTGGCCCGATTTAGCATCTTGTCACTACAGCAAGAAAGCGCTGGAGTGGTATAATGATAATAATGTGGTTTTTGTACCAAGAGAGGCAAATCCACCAAACTGCCCGGAGCTCAGGCCAGTGGAGAGATATTGGGCTCTTGTTAAAAAAGAATTAAAGGGCACAAAAAAGGTCTCCCAGGACATGCAAGATTTCAAACGTAGATGGACCACCTGCTCTAAAAAGGTGACAGAAACTACCATAAAAGCCTTAATGGGAGGGTTTCCCGAAAAAGTGGATAACTTTGTTCGTAGTGGTTAGAGTTCCATGCGGTTTTTTTGTTATGATTTTGTATTAAATTTTATTTAATAAAAATTTGGTTTGAAGTCTTAAAATTCAGTAGTCTGTTTTTTATTTAACTTTATGTGTGTTAACATTTTTATGATCTCACTCCTTATATTAAAAAAAGTTGGACAACGTTTTGTTGGTATTTAAATGTAGTTTAAGAAAAAATATTTACAAATTATTCGAAGTAATTATCACTTATTTTTTGACGTTTAAAAATTAAAATCTGCTTTTTGAAAAAGTCCGAAACCTTCGATTTTTTTGTAAAAAACTCTAAAAATTCTACTCTAAATTACGCAACTTTTAAGCTTTAATTCGAGATGTGATCACAATTCTTTCTATTTTTTTTAAATTTTTAAAATTGCACCTTTTTTTTTGCTCTGATTTATTTTATGTGGTGCTCCAAAAAAAATAAATTGCTAAATACTGACCCTAACTCACCCAAGATATATTCATTTGGAGGTAAAGATACGTCTCAGAAAAATTAAGGACGATCGGACATGGGTAAGGCGTTCAGCATGGTCCTTGAAATTTAAAAAACGGATTACAAGGAAAAATATGATTTTTTTTTCTGTTTTCCGTGGGGAATCCCCACAATATAGCCGCGTTTCCAAAAATATTTTTTTTATATGGAGTTTGACAGATTTTTCACGTGAACACGAACAGCTTATCTTCTTCTTCTTCTTTTTCTTATGTCACTCAATACAAGCGACAACGTCTATAGGTAAAAGACCACGCTAAACATATGTTTTTTTTATGGTCTTTATCAAAGTATTTGGTAATTTGTATAATTGTCTGTATGATTGTTTTGTTTGTATAATTGTTTTGTTTTCCATTCTTTTTTTATTTTTTTTTTTTTTTCTTAACTTTCTTTTTTTCTTATTTTCCATATATATATTTTTTTTTTTTTTTTTTAATAAATTTTTTTTTTTTTTTTTTCTCTTTTTTTCCAAAAACGTTATAAAAAGTAACTTATAAACTACAATTAAACGATAACCCGTGAGGTACAAATCAATACAGATGCGTATGAGATCATAAAACAAATGCTTATGAACAAACATTTGTTAATCGAATAAATTAACAATTGTATATACATATAAACATATAATCTTAAAAAGTAATATCACAACAGAAAATATTTGGCTACATTTAGATTACAATGAAAAAAAAAAAAAAAAACAATTGTATGTAAAATTATTTATAAACGAGTACTCTTAAAGAGCAATATCAAAAATTTTTTTTTTTTTAAATTTTTTTTAAATATATATAAAATAAAAATATCTGTAATTTAGATAAAATCTGATAACAATAAAATAACAATTGTATGTAAAATTATGTTTACTCGAATACTCTTAAAGAGCAATATCACAAAAAATAGCTTATGTCCTAATTGACTTTTAATTTTGTATTTGACGACTTCAAATATTTATATTGGCCTTTCGGAAAAAGGCAAATATTAACTTGAACACAGCCACGTTGTTTTCCTTAAGTAAGGCTGTCAAACTGAAATTGCGAATGTTTATCTTAATGAGATTATCAATAAGGTTTAGCCGAATGGAGCGATCTACATCTGAGCATTCGAACAGGAGATGATTGGGCGACTGAATCTCACCACACGAACATATGTTGCTATTAACTATGTTTATTTTAAAAACATGGTCCAAGCATCTCGTGTGATTAAATTTCAGTCGATTGATCATACAAACAACATCCCTTGAAAGACTGCACTCCCTAAACCAAGGTTTTTCGTTCACACGTGGATTGAAATTATGTAGATGTCTACCGAACTCTGAACCATTCCATCGCGCTTGCCGTGATGCAATCGCAGTGGAACGATCGATGGACCGGAGATCAGAGGCATAAATCTGATCTTGATATACCGACCCGTGTCTGTCAGATGCAACTCTGTCAACATAGTCGTTACCTTCTATCCCCATATGGCTGGGTACCCATAGAAACTGAATGAAAAAAAAATTAACTCTCAATGTATGAAGAATATTCCTTATCTTATAGATTATAGGGTGTGTTCTACTGTCCGGGTAGGACTGAATAGCCTGTAATACTGATTTACTATCTGATATTATAACAAATTTACCGCGATCCTGTAATTCTATTAGACGCAGTGCCTCAAAAATGGCCAATGCTTCTGCCACATAAACAGATGAGTTCGGGTTTGATATAAAACAGGCTTCCAGATCCTGATCAGGAAACCATACACCACTCCCTACAAAATCAGACGATTTGGAGCCATCGGTAAAAATTCTGCGATATGACGCAAGTTTACTACCGGCGTATAAGTCGAAAAGCATTCCAACCTCTGCCGGCGTTGTAGCCGTCTTTTTAACGGGTAAATATTTGACCACTGGTTTACTAAAAAGTGACTCGTATGGTACTGAAAACATAGGGTGTGTACTATTGTCAAACGTATTGAAAGTACGGTATTTCTCTAGAAACTTTGTAGCAAATGTGGGTCTTTCACTGTAGTTGGATAATTGTAAAATAAATCTCCGCGCTGGATGAAATCTGTTGGTTAAGATCTTATTGATCATACCATCAGACATCAACGCTAATCTCTCGGGCAGTGGCATAACGTTTGCCATTTGCTCCATACCGAGTGTATGTGTTGAACACATAGCCCCCAGAGCAATCCTAATACACTTCCATTGCATTCTCTGCAATTTAAGCATGTAGTTCTTAGGACAGTCCAGAAGCAGCGGGGACATATACTCAAGTATTGGTCGAACAGCACCGAGATAGAGTTGAATCAGGCAGCCCGGGTCTGAACCCCATGAAACCGCGCAAAGTGAACGTAGTACATTCACAAAGCCGAAGCATTGAGAAATAACCTTGTCCACATGGGGCTTAAGCAATAACTTAACATGAAACACGAAGCCGAGAAAGTTGAATGTTCCCGTATAGTCAATATTCTGACCCGCAATAGTCATGGGAGTAATATTCTGAATCCTGTTTCTCCTAGTAAAAATCATGGCCTTTGTCTTTTTAGCCGAAAGAGATAACTGAAGTTGTTCGAGCTTATGGTTAATAATGTCCAAAGCGTCCTGTACCCTAGCCTTAGCAGTAGAAATATCTGCGTCAGAACTAAAAATTACTACGTCGTCGGCATAACCCAAAACATGAACTGCTTCTGGTATATCACTAAAGATCTCGTTAATATAAACATTAAAGCATATTGGGCTTAACACACAACCCTGTGGCACGCCAGTAAAAGACTGACGTGTAACAGGCTCGCTACCCGACCCAATACTGAGATGCTTACGCAGGAAAAGACAATAGACCAAGTCACAGAATTGGTCGGGGATTCCCATAACTTTCATACGTTCACGTAGGATCGTTATGTTCACGTTATCGAAAGCACCCTTTACATCAACGAATACTGCTACCAATGATTCCTTCCTCAAAAAGGCAAGCTTCACAGCTGACCAAAGAGCCACTACGTTGTCCGCAGTAGATTTCGACCGCCGAAAGCCAGACTGAAGATCGCTAAGTTTGTCATTAGCTTCTAAAAAGCATTCGAGACGCGTACAAAGAATACGTTCAAAAAGTTTACGAAAGACTGGGGCAAGTGCTATAGACCGGTATGAGCCAGCATCAGTAGAACTACCGCCCCCCTTCCTGAGAGGAATGACCTTGAATTGAAACCAGCAATTGGGTAATACACCCGAGGATAAAATGACGTTAAACTCATGTAATATGCCGACCCTGTGAGTCGAATTAAAGAGCTTGACGTGACCGTTGCAGATTCCATCCAAACCAGGAGCAGTTTCGCTGGAGATGGATATGGCCCTATCCAGTTCAGAGTACGTAAACTTTTTAAGAAGAGGATGTTCACCGATAAAGGGACATGGTTGAACCAGATTGATAGGGCCAGAAGGACCCGAAAGGTTATCACAAAATTGGGTAATGCATTCTCTTAAGCCCGATAATGAACTATTGTAACTGCCTTTATAAAATTTTACTTTACGCCACAATTCGGATACAGTGATCTCGCTGTTTATGCTTGAACAGAACTCCTTCCAGCCTCTTCTCTTCTCTGCGCGAAGTGTGTACATGTAATGTTTCCTAGCCTCTGAGAGCTTACCAAAATTGTCGCGAGATGGGTTAGTCGCACAGTACCCTGTGGCAAGTCTCAGCCTCGCACTGGCCTCATTACATTTGGCACTCCACCAGGGGTTCGGCGGTCTGGTGTTCTTCCTACCCCTAGCCCTAAAGGCCTCGCCAAATTTAAGAGAAAAAACATCGAAGAAGGATCCGGGAGAAATATTGTAAAAATCTTCTGAATTCAAAAAATCAGATAGTTTTCGATTTAATACGCACTTATCAATTTTCCTAGGAATAACATGGTTAGTAGCAATTGTATAAGTCAGATGTAAATAAATTTGTATCTCAATTATGCAGTGTACACTACCGAGGGTCTCCCTGCACGTGAGCCAGCTGGAGCCAATCCCCAAGTTAGGTGAGCACAGCGTTAAATCGATACATGAAGTCGATCCGCCCATAAAGGTGGGATCGCCGTTATTAAGGAGTACCAGATTATGTTCCTCTATGAACTCCAGGGTTTTCTCTCCCCTCGCGTCACTTGCCCGGCTTCCCCAGTTCACATGATGTGAGTTGAAGTCGCCACATACCAGTAACGACGAGATTGAGACACCCAGCAGCAAAGAAGACAGATCAGCGGTCGAAAAATTCGACCTAGGTGGTACATATACACTTAAAACGCTAAGCGGACCGTCCTCCGTTAAAATCTCACACGCACATACTTCGATTTCCGTGTTCGTGGAGGATACTATTAACTGCCTACAAGGTATATTATCCCGAACGGCAATAGCAACACCACCACCATGGGCGGTTGAACTTGGCCGATCATATCTAAATATATTAAAGTTCCTTAAAATAAAAGACTCACCGGGCTTTAAAAATGTTTCTGAAAGACAGGCAACAGAAACGTTGTTATCAAAAAGATATTGTTGAAGTTGACTTTTCTTATTACGGACGCTTGTACAATTAAGTTGAATGAGTTTCATAGGCATGTTCAAATTGTTTTATAATACTGCCAAATAAAGTACACAGCCTGTCCTGGGTACCATTTGAAGTTTCAGTGAGTCCTTTTACAATGGAACTAAAAAAGGGTTTGATATGCTGAACAGTATCGGCATCAGAATTTTTAATATTGGTGACGATAATGCCCTCAATTTTCGAAATAATTTTATCTTCGATTACTGTCTTGCTTGGTGGTTCAGAAACTTTGCGTTCCCTGAAAGGGTTACGGACAACGCCGGCGGGTTTATCCAATGCATCTGGAGTGAGGTCCAACGCCTCAGGTTCCTCAAGGCGAACTCTCTTATTCGGAGCAGACCCACCTGTTGGACGAGACGGAGGACTTAAGGAGGCAGAACTCCACACAGGACGGCAGGGAAGACTCGGAAACTCGACGTGACTAAATAAAGGCACAGATTTGGCAGTATTGGAAATTGCCGGAGTTGAGAAAGTGATAGGGTTAGGCCTCATCAAATTCGCCACCTCTGCCTTGGCCCTGACCTGTTCAGCATATACTGGACAGTCCCGTGAGTTGGCTTCATGACACCCGCCACAATTCACGCACCTTGGTGGAGAACTGCACACATTTGCACCCACGTGGATATTACCGCATCCGCAGCAAATCTTAGCACCACGGGTGCACACTCTATCGGTATGACCAAAACGCCAGCAGTTCCTACACTGAATTACCGGTTCCCTATACGGAGTTACCGGGAAATTTACACCGTCGATGTTGAGGTGAGAGGGTAGTTTATCCCCCGAAAAACATATGCGGACGGAATCAATTTTGACGCGACCCTCAGTCTCAGTGTCCAAGCGTGTGAAGCGAAAAACCTCCGTCAATCCACAATAGTCTGGAAGAGATCCAAATTTCAGAATATTCTTTGGCTGAGCACGCTCAAATATATCCCTCTCCGAGTAGTCTATCGGCACTGGACAAACGCCCTTCACCTCGCACAAATCGGAGGGGATATACACGGAGTAGCTCTTACAAAGTTCCTCATCCTTTGCAATATCATTAATAACTTTCATGTCACTGGAAGTTATCCTAACCTTTTTCCTCGATATATAAAAAATTTCCATATTCTTATACCTGTTGTAGATCTTCTTTCCTATTTTAACAATGGGAAGTGCGTTATTCTTACGTGAGCTGATGAATGCCGTGAAAATGCCCGTACCATGGACATAAAACCTGGCCCTTGGTACTTTCACCTCCGCCGAATCCTTGTCACCATCCATTTTGTATTTTTTGTCTTCTGGCCAAACCATTTTTGTAAAAAAAAAAAAATTAAATTGCTTTATAATAAAAATTTATGTTGTGGTGTGATTATGTCGGTGTACACAGTAAGCCGATTGTCAAATTTCAAAAAAGAAACAATTTAATTTATTAATTTATTCACAAATTCAATGCAATTCTAGCAGACAAGATTAAAAACGTGCTATTGCGCCAAAAGCAAAATCAAAAGTCCACGAACAGCTTATGCACCTTTAACAAGGAATTGAAAACAGCTGTCATGTTGAGTGAAAAAAAAATATATGAGGTGAGTTATGTCTGCTTAATTAAATTTAAAAACATGCAAGGCGGTTCGGAAAGTTTTTATTTTTTGGTTGTGAAACAGAATAAACAAATGCTTAGTCTATTACACAACCAAAACATCAGTCTTCAAATCAACTACCAGGGGGCGTTTTGATATATTTGATATTGTAAATATAGATGGCGTATGCTTATTTTTTCCAGGAAATTCCGGAAACGGAAGAGAAGAAAACAATATTTATTATTAGAAAAATAAACAAATAAAAACCAAAGAAGTGCAAAAACGATTTGTTTTTATTTGCTTTATTGATTTTTATGTGGTAATCAAGATTTCAGTCATTACCAAATGAAATTAAGAACTTTTAATAAACTGCCGGAAACAGTTATAAAAAACGCCATCTAGAGAACAGTAAAAATAAGAAGCATTTGCTGCATCTTTATTATATATGTCTTTGCTTATACTAGACCCCTAGGGTTTGTATGCGCAGTGTAAGTAAAGATGGCGTATGCTTATTTTTTCCAGTAAATTCCGGAAACGGAAGAGAAGAAAACAATATTTATTATTAGAAAAATAAACAAATAAAAACCAAAGAAGTGCAAAAACGATTTGTTTTTATTTGCTTTATTGATTTTTATGTGGTAATCAGGCTTGCCAGATAAGGGGATTTGGCCCCAAATTGGGGATTTCAACATCGACTTGGGGACAGATTTTAGTGGGGAGGGATTTGGGGATTTTGCAAAATTTTGGGGATTTTATATTCATTCCAAAACATATTTGGGGATTTCAAAATTTTCGAAATTTTTTTTTAAATTTTTTCAGAAAATATTATTTTAAAGTTCAGATTTGTGAAATGGCCTTTTAACTTTAAAATTTTACGTAAATGTTTGCTGGATAACGTTAGCAAGTGTATTTTAGAAGTTAACAGTTGCATTGCAAAGAGCAGATTGTTGTTTTTAAGAAACATTGATAAAAAAGTGTATTAAAATGAAATTAATGATTTTAAAATACAAATAAAATACTACTATGATTTTTGAAACACAATGCTTTTTTTCGAAATTAACTACACCATTTTCAATTGTATTTCAGAAATAGTCAATTGTATTTCAGATTTTCCAATTGTATTTCAGAAATAGTCAATTGTATTTCAGATTTTCCATTTGTATTTCAGAAATAGTCAATTGTATTTCAGATTTTCCAATTGTATTTCAGAAATAGTCAATTGTATTTCAGATTTTCCAATTGAATTTCAGAAATAGTCAATTGTATTTCAGATTTTACAATTGTATTTCAGAAATAGTCAAATGTATTTCAGATTTTTTCAATTGTATTTCAGAAATAGTCAATTGTATTTCAGAAATAGTCAATGGTATTTCAGAAATAGTCAATTGTATTTCTGAAATATTTCAATTGTATTTCAGAAACAGTCAATTGTATTTCAGAAATAGTCAATTGTATTTCAGAAATAGTCATTTGTATTTCAGAAATAGTCAATTGTATTTCAGATGTTATCAAATGTATTTCAGAAATAGTCAATTGTATTTCAGAAATAGTCAATTGTATTTCAGAAATTTCCAATTGTATTTCAGAATTAAAATGAGTTTACCCTACAATATATATGGAGTTAATATTAGTTGTACTTCATGAAAAATGTTTACTTTACTGTGCAATTTTCAAAATAAAACACAAATGTATTTAGAAATTTTTACATCCGATTTTTTCTTCTTATTTAAATAAATTATTAAAAATATTAAATAATATTTCCAAATTTGATCACCAATTTGATTTGTTTGAATAATTTTTTAATTTGATTTCTTAATTTTTAAATACAAAATCTTTGCCTTGTTGATGAAAAATAATATTTATATTAACCCTCAAAAGGCAAAAATTATTTAAAACACAAAACAAAAGAAATAGCGCGATTTTAGCATTTTATTAAGCTATTTTTTAATTATATCTGTACATATAACAATTTGTGTGAAATACTTAAAAAGTATATTTTTGTAGGGTACTAATTATTTTTCTGAAATACAATTGACTATTTCTGAAATACAAATGACTTTTTCTGAAATACAATTGGATATATCTGAAATACATTTGATAACATCTGAAATACAATTGGATATTTCTGAAATACAATTGACTATTTCTGAAATACAGTTGACTATTTCTGAAATACAATTGACTATTTCTGAAATACAATTAAAATATTTCTGAAATACAATTGACTATTTCTGAAATACAATTGACTATTTCTGAAATACTATTGACTATTTCTGAAATACAAATGACTATTTCTAAAATACAATTGACTATTTCTGAAATACAATTGATTAATTTCTGAATTACAATTGACTATTTCTGAAATACAATTGACTATTTCTGAAATACAATTGGAAAAATCTGAAATACAATTGGCAATTTCTGAAATACATTTGGAAAAATCTGAAATACAATTGACTATTTCTGAAATACAATTGAAAAATCTGAAATACAATTGACTATTTCTGAAATTCAATTGGAAAATCTGAAATACACTTGACTATTTCTGAAATACAATTGGAAAATCTGAAATACAATTGACTATTTCTGAAAATAACTTGACTATTTCTGAAATACAATTGAAAATGGTGTAGTTAATTTCTTAAAAACAATCGAAACTTTGGAATCCTAATTTATAATCTATAATACAATTTAATCTATAATACAATTTCTGCAATTTAATTGACAATTTTTTAATACGATTAATACATTTTTGTAATGAATTAAATTTGATAGCTTCTAAATTTTACTCCGAAATTAAATACCTAATTCTAATACTTACATTCGGTATTTTCCAAAAAATAATCAAAACTAAAATTTTTATTTAATTTTATAGAAAAATACACTTGTTCCGATGGTTATTCTTATCGAATTTCACAAAGCCGTTTTAATAATATATGTACAATACAATTGATAACTTAAAAAAAATATTTTTTAAAGTATGATCTCAACGAATGTGTCCTTTATATTTTTTTGTTATAATAAGTATAAGAATGTTATTAGTTTTAAGTTTTTATTGTTCTTATGAAATAAGTTTTTGTTTTTTTTTTTAATGAGTACAGATATTATATATAATATAATAATAAAAATATTTTTTTTAAATATTCATACAAAAATCTCATACAAAATCTAGTATAAGATGTGATTTTGTACAATATTCCTATCGAATTTCATAAGGCCGGTTTAAAACCCCTCTTAAACTTAAGTAATACAATTGATAACTTTAAAAAGTATTTTTGAAAGTACGATCTCAACGAATGTGTTCTTTATTTTTTTGTTTCCATAATATTTTAAATATTTAATATTTTATTTTTTGTTTAATGTTTAGTTCTTCTTACTGAATAAGTGTCTTTTTTGTTTGTTTGAAAAGTTAGTATTGAAATACACTAATAAATTTTTTTTTTCAAAAAAAAAAATTTTTGTTTATATATTTTGTTGAAAATAAGCTTTGGGGACAAATTTGGGGATTTGAATTTTTTTTTGGGGATTTTTGGGGATTTTCGTTTTCAAATTGGGGATAAGAGCCAAAAAGTATCTGGCAACAGTGGTGGTAATCAAGATTTCAGTCATTACCAAATGAAATTAAGAACTTTTAATAAACTGCCGGAAACAGTTATAAAAAACGCCATCTAGAGAACAGTAAAAATAAGAAGCATTTGCTGCATCTTTATTATATATGTCTTTGCTTATACTAGACCCCTAGGGTTTGTATGCGCAGTGTAAGTAAAGATGGCGTATGCTTATTTTTTCCAGTAAATTCCGAAAACGGAAGAGAAGAAAAAAATAATTATTAGTGTCCGACCGAACGCACTTTTTCAGACCGAACCCGTACCCGAACCCGAACTTCGGTTAATTTTGCGAAGTTCGGCCGAACCCGAACCCGTACCCGAACTTTTTTTTTTATTAAAAAAAGTTGTTTTTGCTAATAATTATGAAAAAAAAAAACTGAAAAAAAAGTGTTTTTTTCTTAGTTGTACTATTTTATAGTTTAAAAAAAAATATTTTGTACTTTTGTATACTTAAAAAAAGTGAAAAAATATAGCTAAAGGTAATTGTTTTGGAAAGAAAAGTATATTTCTTTTTAACAATAGCCATACTAAAGGTGTAAAGTAGTTGCACTGGTAGTTTTAAGACGATAAAAAGCAATACATACTAAAGTTCGGTGTTCGGTAAAGTTCGGCCAAAATTTGGCCGAACACCGAACAGTGGCCGAACGTCACATTTTGCCGAACTCCGTAACCGAACCCGAACGTTCGGTCGGACACTAATAATTATTATTCGAAAAATAAACAAATAAAAATCAAAGAAATGTAAAACGGTTTGATTTTATTTGCTATATTGACTTTTTTGTGGTAATCAAAAACGCCATGTAGTGATCAGTAATAAGAAGAAGCATTTGCTACATCTTTATTATATATGTATTTGTCTTATATATAAAATTAACTGAATTTCTTGTAACTTCAGTTTTTTTCGTATTTTGTTTCTTAGCAAAATAGTTTTGCTAATATTACAAGAGTTTCTGGAGCCACAAAACTACATTTCCGAACTTTTTTCCTTGATTTAGTGATTTTAACAGAGTATTGTGTTTTACAACTATTTATGTTAAAAATACCAATTTTAACTTTACATTATGCTTAATTAAAATTTCTCATGTTGATGGCAAATTTCCCATGTTAACCCGGTTCCCCACACTGTTGACAACAAATTTTTGCTCTCCCCACACTGGTGAAAAATTAATTTCCCTAACCTGCTTGCATGTTTTCCCATACAAAAAGAAGAAGCATACTTTTTCAAATGGCGTCTTTGGATAGGCCCTGATTCAATATACAAAAATATTAAAAAACATAACCTTACATTTGTTTTATTATTTTTGGAGAAATGTTAGTCCTGCCTAGGTTAAAATCAACACCTGTTTAGGTATAAAATTATTTCCATAATGAATTTCAATTGGGTTTTTCTGAATTTCAATTATGATTTCTGAATTTCAATTGGGATTTCTGAACTTCAATTTTGACTTCTGAATATCAATTGTAATTTCTGAATTACAATTGATCTTTTCTGAATTTCAATTGGAAAATGTGTAGAAGCCAGGACTGAGATCACGTAAAACGATAATTAACGATCGACGATTTTTGGAGTCTTGTTTCTCCTAAACTAAACCAAATGTTTACATATTTTTTAATGTTTCTGAATTAGATAGTAATCTTTAATAATAAAGAAAAACTTTCAAATTTCCCTTTAAAACGATATGTATTTTGATGTCGTTTAAGCTGTGTTTATATCATACCACTGAGTATTAAGACCTGTCAAAAAATTGTGTGTAATATGATTTTGTTGACAGTCCAATAAGACTTTTGATTTTATGAAATATTTCAAAAAAATGGCTGTGTGTTATAAGATTTGCATACAAACAGCTGTTTTTAAAAATGTCTTTTGATTTTGTGTATGATTTTTTGGCAGTATTAAGACCTCGGTAATATTTTACTTTCTTAAAATCTAAAGACTCGGTGGGATGGTATAAACACACCTTTATCCACATGGAAAAAATTTACTTATGATTGAGTTATGACTACCCAGTCAGAAAAATACAATCGCAAAAGCGTTGTGAAAGCGTTGTGGACGGTTGTACAAGCGTTCTGTATACCAACTTCAAAGCGCCTTCAGATGATCCGAATGATAACATCGATCTACGCTAGGTTTAAAGCGTTTTAAAAGCGATGTTAAAAAGTGCTTTGAGAACGTTTTTTTAAAGTCATCAAAGCGCTTTAAAAACCCAAAGTAAAGAATTTCTGTTTTAGTTCGGTTATAATAATTTGTTTGATACAAAGTGAAATCCGAAAAAAAAATTTTTTGTACTTCAAAAAACTTAAAAAAATTTTCCAAAAAATTTTCGAAACTTAGAAAATTAAAAAAAAAAATCTAAAAACATTTTAGAAGATTTTTTTTTTACTTAAAAAGCATAAAAAAAGTGACAAAAAATTGTTATTCAAAAATAGTTTCGGAACTTAGAAATTTTTTTAAAAAAAAAATCTAAAAAACTCTTAACACGCTTTTCGAATACGCTCGTAAAGCGTTCCAAAAAAACGTTTTGAGATTGCTTTTTTTTTGTTATAGAGCTTTCAGAACACTTTTCAAAAACGCTCGCAAAGCGTTCGAAAATAGCGTTTTGAGAATGCTTTTTTTTTTGTTACAGTGCTTTCAGAACGTTTTTTTTTAGAACCATCGTCAATTTCTGCTTGGGTATTTTCTATAAATCGGCCCCTTAATCACACAAAAAGTGACATTGAGTTACTGACCGACTTTCTTACCGGACATTATAAAGTAAATTATAACTAGTATATTATGTGTAATTTAAAGCGACCCTCGTATCCCATTTAAAAAAAGGTAGCAGTGCCGGCCGTAGGGGCTAGATCTCCCCTTAAATGACAATGAAACATTTTTGGTATGTTTCAGATAAATGTTCTTAAATAATTCATGGATATATTTTATTATTTTTAAAATTCTTAATATAAAATATAAATAAATTTATAAAAAAAAACAGTGTAAATAAGAAAATAATGAAAGCATTGCTTTTTTAATTTAACTCCTAACTTCAATTAAATTTTTTTTAAATTAATAAAATTCATGCTTAATTATAAAAGTTTAAATAAAAAAGTATGCATATAAAAAAATAGTAGTAATACATCATTTTTTTATTTTTATTTTTTACCTTTGTTAAGTTTTTGTTTAATGTTTAAATGTAGCATTTGATGATGGCGGCGTAAAACTTGAAGTGAAGAAAAAACTTTGTCACAAATTGAACACCTAAAAAAGAGGTTTTTTTTTTTAAGTATAACTCAAAATTGCAGGGATTAAGTGGGAAATATGAAATTCCTAATTTTGAGTAGAAACAGAACAAGTGCAGGAACAGAACAAGCAACGCACGGGGGACGGTTTCCAATTAGAATGAGTTTTACCAACTTTCAAAAATAGAACAAGTTTTATTTTACACCGGTGCCGGGCACCGTATGGAAAAAGTCGTGCCAGGCTTGTTCTGTTTCTACTCCAAGCACGTCTTTTACCATACGTTGTAACAGCTCGACCTGTAAATGCATGTAAGTTTATGGTAAGTATTTTGTTATGTTTCCTCCCCCTGTTCTGTTGACTCATCCAAATCGAGCTCCAAAAAGAGTGCCACCTCTTTGGGATGTGTGTTGAATTCAAACGAGTCGGGTTTGCGGTGGAGTTGAAAACCGGTGGCCGGTGCCGGTGCGAAATAAAACTTGTTCTTTTTTTTAAAGGTGGTGAAACTCATTCTTACTAGAAACCCTCGCCCGTGCCGTGCTTGTTTTGATACTGCACATTAGAGAACTTTGAGCACGAATAGAACAGACACGGCACAGAAAACGATTTCGGTCGATCTTATCTTTCTCTCTAACTCCAGTGTTGCCGCATTAACTAAAAATAACCAAAAAAATACTCACGTTTTTGATCTATGGATATTGGCATGTTTTTGTAACATCGAAAGAATTCGAAATTTCTTTTCACACTTTGAACATTTATATACTTTGTTTTCAGTTTTATGATTACGTCTGTGAAAGAAGAAAAAAATATAAAGAAAATTTAAAGGTCAAAAACTGTATTTTGCAAAATTTGCACTACCTTTCATGCGAATTACGATTTGCTATATCACTAAAATTAACATAACAAATTCTACAGAAATATGGTTTATCCCGAGTATGGGTATTAAGATGACTTAGATAGGATTGTTTTTGACTAAAAGAGTAACCACAAATTCTAAGTGGCAAAAGAATAAGAAAAGAAAATAAAAATGGCAAATAAAAAGAGAAAACAAGCGAAAGAAAATATATAGTTCTTATTGTGCGATTAATTGTTTATTCAGGCTCGTTGTTTAGTCAAAAAACTTGGATAAAAATCAGTGGTGGGCACAAGTAGCAAGCGAGTTAACAAGTTAACAAACCATTAGAATTTTATAGTGTACATGTGTCGAGGTCGCACAAGCATTATTTAGCCTATGTCCGCGGGGATATGAATTTAAAAATTGCCCACCTCTAAACTAAATGCAAATCATATCATACCTAAAAGTTGGTTTTCCCTTAAGATGATAGATTTAGCATGCTATATAGCAAACCAATTCTAAGTCGAATTGGTTTGCTCTATAGCATGACTGTCACTAATATTCGGTTTTTTATTTAAGTACCAAAAAGTAGACAAAACAAACTTTAAAGTAAAAAATGAACGGAGCTATTATTTTTCTCTTGTTATAGTGTCTCAAACATATAATAATGGAATTCACGTCAGAAATTTTAGTCTTGCAAAATTGCGCAATGTCAAAATTGCAACTTTTTTTGCTTGTTTCTTTGTGAATAAAAGCAATTGTATTTATATTAAAATAAATTGCAAATCTTTTCTTGCAACTACGCATCATATAAAAGGTAATAGAAAAATAAAAATTCGATTAGAGTTTTATTCTAGTTCGAGGCCCAAAAATATTTCTATTTATAAAAATAGAAATATTTTTGGGCCTCGAACTAGAATAAAACTCTAATCGAATATATATACATATATAAAGGCCGAATAAATACATTTTATTTTTATGTACCTTTTGGTACTAAAAATAAAAAAACAACATTTGAAAAATAAAAATTTTATTTAAAATTTTTTTTAAAAAAAATGTTGCAATATTGCACTGTTGCAAGGGTCAAAAAATTCTGAAGTGAATACCCTGAATTTATCAGGTAATATTAGACATCAATTGTATAAGAATTGAGCAAATATTAAATGAGATACGAGGGTCGCGCTGAAAAATTAATTATTTATAGACATTTTTTAAAAAAATTTTAAAAAATATATCTGAGCCGATTTTTTCCAAGCTAAAACATTAAAAATTTAAACGACATATTTTGAGTTATGACACTATACAAGTAAATGAGCGATATGTGCAACACTGTTTTTGCTGAGCGCAATATGTAAATTTTTGTTGTCTTGTAAAGAAGGGGTGTTTCTCAAAAAAAAAAATCTTTATTACAAAATGAAGTAGTCAAGTTTGTGAAAGGTTTTTTGAATCCGGTTGATATGTGACGTGAACTATCAAGGATCGGTCTTTTTTTTCCAGCAGGGTAACTTTACAAACCCCTTTAGCGGGTTTGTTTATCTAATGGTCTATTTCTTTTTTCATTGGAGCCATTAAGGCTCATTTTTCGTTTCGTACAGTGTAATTGGCTGATTTGTTGAAACAATTAATCGCACATACCTAAATTACTTAAAGCAATTATCAAATTCATCTTAATAAACTTACTTGCAAAGATGGGGTTTTGTATGCATATAATTATGATGGCGTAAAAGGTCACAACTGACAAAGTTTTTCTTACAAGTTCCACATACGTACTTTGCTCTCGTGCTGGTTACCTTCTTCTTTTTTGTTAATATTTTTGATATATTTGTATTTGAATTTAATTTATTTTTTACAGTTGTCCTTGGAGAATTACATTTTGTTAACCTTGTCACGGGCCGGGCGTAAGTTGTTAAATTTGTTGTTGATTTAGTTTTTGTGTTGCATCTTGACTTTGGTTCTGTTATAGTTTCTGAATTTGCGTCATTTTTTAATTTTAATACTAGTACAATAGGTTTTTGTTCATCATCGTTTTTTAATGATTCGTCGTTATTTTCAATTTTAGGATTTCTTTTAATTATACAATAATGTTTAATCTTACCATTTGCAATTTCGATAGTTTGAGTTTCGTTTGGATTTAAGCTTTCATCCGCCGTGTCCATTATCATTTTAGGGTTATCATTTAAATTTAAAAATTCGAAATTGTCATCTAAAGATTCTGCAGAGTTAGGAGTTTCAATATTTGTTTTAATGGTTTCATCTATTTGATCTATAGTATTTTGTTTAAGTTTTTTACATTTTGTTTCAAATTTAACGTTTGATAGGTTTTTAGATTTTGTGGGTTTTTTAAAACTGTTTTTTACATTTTTGGTTTTTGAGGTACTTGGTGGTTCAGTTGACAGATCCGTTATTGATTGATCGACATCGTTTTTTACGTGTGGCTCAGTTGACAGATTTGTTATTGATTTATTGTTATCGTTCTTTATTTGTGGCTCAGTTGACAAATTTATTGATGATTCTTTGATATCGTTCTTTACTTGTTTAACTTTTTTATTATACGACTTAGATTTTATTGATTCAAATTCTGTTTCAAGAACCTGTTGTGATGGTTCAGTATCTGTTTTTAAGATTTTATCGTTTAGATCTTGAATATCCTGTTTAAGTTGTTTAGCTTTTGTTGCAAAGGACTGATTTGATAGATTTTTAGATGCTGGTTTTTCTTTAAAATTGTCTTTAATGTTATTGGATTTTGAGGTCCCTGGTACATTTGAAAGATCTGCTATTGTGTTAATCTTGTTAGCTGCTCTATTACAGGTATTTTGTTTCATTTCTTTGCAATCCGCAGTATTTATTTCAAGTTCTTTAGTTGTTGGCGGAATTCTAGATTTGATAAAATTTCTCTTTACAATTTTAGTTTTTCTGGCATAACTTCTAGTTGGTTTTGTCTTTTTTAAATTTGGTTTAGCTTTTTCGATTTTTATGGAACGGCATCTAGAAATTGGTATTTTTTTAATATTTCTGTTACTTAATTGCTTTTGTTGAGTTGCTTCTATAAAATTTTCCGTTACTGTTTCAGTTACTATTTCAAGCACTTTATTTGATTTTACGGTTTTTGTGGAACGGCATTTAGAAATTTCTTCAGTATGTATTTTAGATTTTTCATATTTTTGCGGTATTAAACACGATTCTGTTGAATTTTTTTTTATTATTTCAAATGTCTCTGGTACATTTGAAAGATCTGCTATTGTGTTTATCTTTTTAGTTTTTCTATTACAGGTCTTTTGTTTTATTTCTTTACTATTTTCAGTATCTATTTCAAGTTGTTCATTTGTTGGCGGTATACTTGATTTTATTGAATTTATCTTTACAATCTTAGTGGTTCTAACATAACTCTTAGTTAGTCGACTTTTACGTTTTGTCGTTTTAGAATCAGTTTTTGCTTTAACGGTTTTTGTGCAACGGCATTTACAAACTGGTACTTTTCTAATTTTTCTCTTATTTAGCATATTTACGAATTGTTTTTGTTGTGTTGGTTCCATAAAATCTTCCGTTACTTTTTTGGTTACTATTTCAGGGTCATTATTTGATTGAGGTAAAATTGGTTCTTTAAAATCCTCTTTAAGTTTTTTAGTTTTTGTGTCACAGACCGTATTTGAAAAAGATTTATGTTTTATTGGTTTTTTAGAATTTCCTTCTTTAGCTTTTGAAGTACTTGGATCGTTTATTATATTCATCCGCTTTTCCTCTTCTTTATTAGAAAGATCATGTTTTTTGGGATCTTGAAATATTTCTTGTTCAGCTTTTGGTTTTTGGTTTTCTTTTGGCCGTTGTATAATTGGTTCTTTCTTAAGATTTTTAGCTTTTCTGCCGCTGGACTTGTTTGTCTGAATATCGTGTTGTATTGATTCTATTAAATCTGTTTTAAATTTATCCGGTTCGGTCTGAGTATTATGATTTATTGATTCTATTAACTCGTTCTTGTTTTTGTCAGCATCTGTTTCAGAACATTTATTTGATAAGAGTGAGATTGTTTCTTTTGTAGCCTGAGTTTCTATTTTGTGCTGTTCTTTTGGGTCAATGATTTCTTTTGAAACGTTTCTAAGGTTTATTTGTTTATTTTTAACGTATTTTTTCAAAACGTATCTACGTTTTATCGGTTTCTTTAGATTTTTAACATTTGTATTACGTTTTTTGACTTCATCCGTTTCTGTTTTAGTAATCTTATTGGGTAGAAGCAACGGCTGAGTATCATAATTTATTGGTTCTATTAAATCGTTCTTGACTTTATCAACTGATTCATTTTTTTCAGAACATTTATTTGCTAAGAGTGACATTGGTTCTTCTGTAGCCTGAGTTTTTGTTAAATTTGCTATTTTGTTACAGGTAGGATTTAAAAGATTGTCATGAATTATTGGATCTTTTAAAATCTCATGTTCTGTTATAGGTTGTACAATATTTTCTTTTACTATTTTAGTTTTTCTATCAACAGATCTTTTTCTTAATTCTATTTTATGCTGTTCTTTTGGCTCTATGATTTCTTTTGTAACGTTTCTGCGTTTAATAATGTTATTTTTAACAGATTTTTTTGAAACGTATCTACGTTTTATGGGTTTCTTTAGATTGTTAACTTTAGTATTACGTTTTCTTGATATTTGTAAATGATCGTTTTCAGATTTTATTGATTTATTTATTTGTTCCGTAATTGGTTCTTCAACATTCTTGTATACGTTGTTTGATTGTCTGTCCGAAGATTTATGTTTAAAATTTAAAGCTTCTACGAGATCCTTAAATTCTTTTTCATCTATATCGTTAAAGTTTTTTTTCGTTAGTTCTTCTAACGATTTTATTAAATTGTTTTTAATTTGTTCATCATTTGTTTCATTGATTGTTGGTTCTTCTACATTCGGTTTAATAACCTTTGATTTATCGGTTTCAATTAAATTATCTTTCATAAAAATCTGCCTTTCTTTATTAGTTTCTTTCAAATCTTGGTTTGCTATTTTATTTTCGATGTTGGAGTTTTTATTTGGTAGATTTTC
The DNA here is from genome assembly GCA_963921195.1 of Pegoplata infirma. Taxonomy (NCBI): domain Eukaryota; kingdom Metazoa; phylum Arthropoda; class Insecta; order Diptera; family Anthomyiidae; genus Pegoplata; species Pegoplata infirma. The sequence goes on from OY992538.1 coordinate 66,337,725, forward strand.
AATAGGGTTTATTTCATTGCTTTTATTAGACAGTTTTTTGTGAATTGATGGTTTTTCTATATTTTGCTTATTTAGTTTTGATGATTTTTCTATATATTGCTTTTTAGCTTTTGTTTTACATAATTCAGTTAACTGTTGTTTTATGGGTTCCCTAAGATCTTCTTTTGGTTTTTTAGCCCTTCTGTCCAAAGATGTTCTTCTCAAAATTGTTGGTGTTTCTTCGGTTGTTTTTAAATTCTTCTCATTTACAAGACTTGTGTGATTAATTTGCGGCTTCAACACATCTTCCTGAAATTGTTCATCTTCTTTTTCATGTACATCGTTTGTTATTTGTTTATTTTCTTCATGTTGTTCCTCTACATTAAATTTTGTTTCTTGCGTCTCATTCGTTAGATCATTATTGATTACTTTAAGAACTTTTTTAAATTTTTTAACATATTTGCCAGAGTTAATTTTTGTTGGATTATCATTTTTATAGGACTCATTCATAAGATTTGTGTGATAAATTTTTGGCATCAACACAGCTTCCTGAAATTCTTGATAATCTTTTGCATTTGTATCTTTTTTAAATTGTTCATCTTCTTCATGTTGTTCCTCTACTTTATATTTTGATTCATGCGTCTCATTCGAAAGATCATTATTGATTACTTTAAAAACATTCTTTAATTTTTTAACATTTTTGCTAGAGTTCATATTTGTCGGATTATCATTTCTAGACTTTTTATTATAGGACTTATTCACAAGATTGGTGTGATAAATTTTTGGCATCAACACAACTTCCTGAAATTCTTCATCTTCTTTTTCAAGTTTATCTGCTTGAATTTTTACAACTTCTTGATGTTGTTTTTCTTCGTTAAATTTAGTTTCTTGCGACTCTTTTAAAATATCGTTTTTGGTTTCTTTAAAAACATCCTTTAGTTTTTCTAAATTTTTGTCACAGTTTGTATTTAACAGATCATCATGTTTGTTTGGCTCCATCCAGTCTACGTTTTCTTTAACAGTTTCTGTTTCAAAAACCTTCATTGGCAAGGATATGATTGATTTTATTATAATCTCTGGTTTTACTAAATCGGTTTTTGTGTTACCATCTTTTAATTTCTCTAATTCAACAGATGTTCCGAGGATCTGATTTGACGATTCTGCCACTATTTCATTTTTATATTGGTTTACTTGTTTGGCTTTATTGTCCAAAATTTTCAAATCGTTCTTTCTTTTTCCTGATTTTGTTAGGTGTTTAATTGATTCGACTTTATCCTCTGGTTCCAATAAATCTGTTTCTGTTTCTTCGGACTTATTTGAAACATTTTTATGTTTTATGGTTTCTGTTGAATTATGAAGTTCATCTCTTGTTTGGAGTATCTCATTTGTTTCAGTATATCTATTTGGTAAGTGAATCACTGATTCTATTAAATACTCCTTTAGTTTATTTACACTTGTGGCACAGGAATCATTGGACATATTATCATATTTTATTATTTCTTCCAAATCTTCCTGAAGTTTTTCATCTTGTTTAAATATTTCGTGTTCCTTAGCCTTTTTATACTTTTTCTCTTCTGTTTCATTTGATGGAACTATAATTGATTCTATATTTATGTCACAGTTATTATTTGACAGATTATCATGTATAATTGGTTCAATTAAATCTTCCTTTATATTTTCCGTTTCTGTTTCAAAACTCCTATCTGACTGTTGTACATCCAATTCTATTATATCATCAGGTTGTGTTAAATGCAGTTCTGTTTTACAGGACTTTTCTAACGGATCATCATGTATTGTTGGTTTTTTAAAAGTCTCCTTTTCAGCTTTTGTTTTATAGTTCGCCTTTAATAGATCTTTAATTTCTTCTATTCTATCTTCTTTATTTTGTTTAGCTTTCTGACTGTAGTAGGTTTTTGTTAAATTTTTATATCTAAACGTTGTTTTGAAACCCAAATTTGTGTCGGAGGATTTATTTGGCAGATCAATACTTGTTGATTTTGAATTCACTTCCGCGGTTTTACCATTTTTGTCACATAAACTATTTATGTGATTATTATATTCTCTTAGTTCGTTCAAATCTTCATTTGCTATTTCTGCTACGATTTCAAATGCCTCAGTTGTCTGGTTTTCATTTAATTCAAGTAAATTCTCTTTAAGTTTTTTATTGTTTGTGCTACAGGATTCATTTAATTGGCCTGTTTTAAGTTCGACTATGTCGTTTTTTATAATTTTAGATTTTTCAATGCAGAAATTATCTGACAAAGTTTTATGTTTTGTGGGTTCTGCATAGTCTTCTGTATATTGTTTTTGATTTATCATGTAGTTATTATTTATTAGGAGTACATTTGTTTCTATTAAATTTTTAACTAAATTTTTTTCGTTGCTGTCACTAAACTTATTTGAAATATTTTCATATTTAGTTGATTCTACTAAATCCGTCATTACGTTATTATCTCTGAAGTTCTTATATTCTTTAAAATTTTCAACTTCCGTTATCTTTCCATCATCTCCAACACAGGTTTTATTTGATAGGTCTTTTTTGGGATCGATTAAATTGATTACCACTTTTTCAGGAGTCTGAAACAAATTGAAGTAACGTGATAATTACACTTTGCTAGGCGTAAATTTTAACAAGCTAAGCACCCTGCTAAAATTAGCTCTTGTATTCGCGATTAAAAATTTTAATGCTAAAGTACCATAAAAATTATATTTTTATACTTTTGGAATAATTTTTACTGGGCTATTCATAATGAGTAAATTAAATCTAATGTAGGTTTATTTGACTGATATTGAATGAATATTTGTCAAATAAACCTACTTTAAGTACACTTTAAGTACACTTTAAGTATTATGAATAACCCCTTTAAAAATTTTATTTAGTAAATTTGATTAAATATAAAATAGAAGTATCGTTTTTTTTTAAATTTTTATAATTTTCTTTAAAAAACTTAAACAAAAAAAACTTTTAAGCACTTTAAAAATCTTTTAAGATAAAAAAGTGAAAACTTGATATATGGCAACATAGTTTGTGCTTAAAATAAAACACAGCATTAAAAAAAAAAAAAATTGAACATCCAAATTTTGAGGTATGTCACAGACTCAGTTACGTTCGGATTCGAAAAAGTGGTTTACTCGTAAAACGCAAAGCGAATATTTTTTTTCGGAATGAAACCACTTTTATGCAACTCAATTCCAATTTGACTTTTGAAAGTGATTTCATTTCGAAAATTATAATATTCGTTTCGTGTTTTACGTGCAAACCACATTTTTCAAATCCGAACGGAATTGAGTCTGTGACATGCCCCTTTAAATCGCGATTTTCGGTAATACGATTGTTAACTCGAATTAACTTTATCAGCAGGGTGCCCGCTTGCTTGTTAAAAAAAAAAATGACAGTGTTAAATCTTATATATATACCTCCAAAATCTGATACTTTGTCTATAGGAAAAATGTCTCAGAATCTGAGACTTTTTCTTTAGGAAAAATGTCTCAGAATCTGAGACTTTTTCTATAGGAAAAATGTCTTAGAATCTGAGACTTTTTCTATAAGAAAAATGTCTCAGAATCTGAGACTTTTTCTATAGAAAAAATGTCTCAGAATCTGAGACTTTTTCTATAGGAAAAATGTCTCAGAATCTGAGACTTTTTTTATAGGAAAAATGTCTCAGAATCTGAGACTTTTTCTATAGGAAAAATGTCTCAGAATCTGAGACTTTTTCTATAGGAAAAATGTTTCAGAATCTGAGACTTTTTCTATAGGAAAAATGTCTCAGAATCTGAAACTTTTTCTATAGGAAAAATGTCTCAGAATCTGAGAATTTTTCTATACGAAAAATGTCTCAGAATCTGAGACTCTTTCTATAGGAAAAATGTCTCAGAATCTGAGAATTTTTCTATAGGAAAAATGTCTCAGAATCTGAGAACTTTTCTATAGGAAAAATGTCTCAGAATCTGAGACTTTTTCTGTAGGAAAAATGTCTCAGAATCTGAGACTTTTTCTATAGGAAAAATATCTCAGAATCTGAAACTTTTTCTATAGGAAAAATGTCTCAGAATCTGAGAATTTTTCTATAGAAAAAATGTCTCAGAATCTGAGACTTTTTCTATAGGAAAAATGTCTCAAAATCTGAGACTTTTTCTATAGAAAAAATGTCGCAGAATCTGAGACTTTTTCTATAGGAAAAATGTCTCAGAATTTGAGACATTCATTCAATGTTTTAGAGTCGGCCATGGAACAATAATATATATACTTTGTGGGGTGCTAGAACGATATTTCGAAGCGACACTTCGTCGCCTTATAATTGGTGCAAAAGACTTGTAATAACAAAGTGATCATACTTTGTTCATTTTATCCATTTTTCCATTCGACAAGTGTGCTGCTCAAAAGATTTTCGTTTCGCCGAATTTTTTTAAAACTAGCGAGTTGTATCTCTTTCTTATACTCTTTGCATTTTTCCTATAGAAAAACTTTCCAATTCAAATTGCCAAATATTAAAGACGTACTCAACTCTATGTTCAGTTAGCTGCTAACTGTTGACTTAACGGAGTATAATATCAAAATTTGTACGGAAATGTTTAATTTACTGAGAATTATTTAATAACGAAGCATTGAGAAATCCAACCTCAATCATTTAATTGCAACGCAGTGAATCTTAACTCAGTTTACCTCAACATGATTGTCCGCACACGTCTGTTTTTCCTCCTCTGACTGTTCATATATATTGAAGTTTCTTTCCATCAACATCTGGGCAATTTCTCGATGACCACGTTGACATGACAAACGAAATTTATTACACTTCCAAAGTCGTTTTATACATATTTCACATATTTTATTGGGAAAATCATCATTTGGAAAAACCTGAAATTTAATGTTTATTTAATAAAAATACGCAGCAATTAACATTAGAAAAACGTACTGGTATGCCTCCACAGTCCCTCAGTAACAACCAAACATCAAATTTATCAACTTTCATAGTTATGTCGTATAAATACTCGTGTTGTTTCAAACAAACACGGCAAATTATCCATTGTTTAGAAGATAACATTTTGCTAATTTAGTCCAGTTAAATTTTAATATATTTCGCATAGCACGCACATGCAAAAATTTAATAAATATCGCTAGTTTTTCGGAATATTAAAATTTTTTTGAAACAAAATTGTCAGCATTTCGCTTTTCCCCCTATTTAAATTTTTGCTGTCTTTCAATTTCTCTTTGTGCACAGAGTTGCATTTTCGTGGCTTAAAAGTTAACGGTAAATTTGAGGTTAAAAAGCAGTGTTGCCAATTTCCGAGTTTTTCCCCACAGATTTTGGGAATCATTTTTATTAAGGTCCCATTAGACAAGTGATGAGTGACGATCCGTGAAGTTGTCACTGGGTGTTCTCTACTTATTTAAAATATAAAAATTATGTATATAAAATACGTTTTTCTGGACGTAACACGTTCCCGTGATACACAAAGCCTCAGTTATAATTTTTTTTATTGACATGCATCCAAAATTAATTTTTGTACTCCATTTATTTGCGAAATAATCCCAGCAAAATTTTCGGTTGCAAAGAACCCATTGTGGAACAACTTATACTTCCCTAGAACCTGTTCTAATTCTTGTGCAACACCGATTCTTTTTACAAAGGGATTGTCCCAAAAGCAACAGGTGTTTGTAAGCAAAATTAGAAAATTTTTTTGTTCCTCAGAATCGGTTCTAGAAGTGAAATTTGGAACAGAAATAAGAATTAAAGAAATATATAGAATTGCATTAATTTATTTAACAAAGATAAAGACAACCATATATAAATGGAATATTTACATTTTTTTAATACACATTTATCCTTTTTCGCCTCCAAAGTTGCATTTTGAGTCTTGGAATAATGACATACCAGAACATGGATTTTCTACAAACAAAAATAAAAAACATTAGTATTTGACCCGACCCAGACAATGAAAATTTAGTTTACTCACCTTTGTTTCAACAATTTTCACGATTATCCTGCTATTTTTAGAGAATTTCGTGTTTTGTCTTGGTTAACAAAAATAAATTGATATTTATTTTTTAATTTTTTTGACACACAATTTTTTTTTAATTCCTGAGAACCAAAATGTTATGAAACTTTGATTGCACAGAACAAGCTTCACAATAATTTTCACTTAACTTGTTCTGAATAATTAAAGTTTAATAGTGTATGGTTACCGAAAAACCTGTTCTAGAACAAGTGTTGCCAGAATCGGTTCTGAAAAATTTTCCTGGGATGTTTTTTGTTAATTGTCGATGTGGTGAGGCAACAAAATGACAATAAAATAGAATTTGGGCTGCATCTCATTTAAAAATATACAAAACTAGTAACATCCCATCTTTACCTATCTCGGGAATGCGTTAGGTCCAGAAAAACACGAATTTTATACTTAAATTTTCTGTTTTTATAAATTAGAGAACACCCAGTGACAACTTCACGGACCGTCACTGCAAGTGATAATTAGTATAATTTGTTTGTTCACCGAATGCAAATTGCTCGTGTATTGACAAAATGGACAGCTTGGCAACCAACCGTTCAAAATATCTAAATTCTTATGATATTTTCGCTGATCTTCCAAAAAGTTAAACAACTTGTAGATTTTTATGTGTAATTTTATTCCATCCAATCGCCTCAACAAAAATGTCGGACTTTACACAGAGTCATAGAGTAGTCCAACAAATGGCGTTTGAAAAAGTAGTAAACAAAAACCATAAGGTATTGTTTACGAAATTTTATCACAAATCGAAATGTGAGCGAGATGGAAGATACCAGTTTTACAGTGAGAATGCAGATTGTTTTTTGTCTCTCTTTGCTTTGCGTTTGAAATTTAGTTTGGCATTGCCAGAATTTTCCAATTATCTTTGGTGATGCCAGATCTACAAAACGGTCGATGGATTACTATGTCACTATGACTTTACACAGCGTCATTTTTTGCTTGAGATGTCGTTGATGTTTGCGGCACAGACCATATAGACATGCAACACGAGTGCTTATTTTGGTACTTTCAATATGGACGCATACAAAATACTACTAAATTTACTTCTCTGCCTAGAATACGTGTGCCTGTACGTGTGACCTTTTGCATCTGTATTTTCGTTGTTTGTTTATTTTTTGTATGAAACGTCAAAAGTTACACGCGCGTGCCGTCACTAATACATACACATGTGCGAAACTTATTCGTTTCACCCCTATGGTTTGCGGGCAAACGGGGAAGAAAATCAAACGGGATAAAAAATATCACGAGTCCTGTTTTTGCCCAGCGTTGCCAGGTACTTTTTTTCGTTGTCCCCAAAAATATAACAAAATATCCCCAAAAATCCCCAAACAATAACAAATACGTTTTTTAATCACACAAAAATTGTTTTTCTTCATTAAAAAAAAAATATGGTAATTTTGAAATTTTATTTCGTAAGTTTAGCAATTAAAAAATCCCCAAAAATCCCCAAACGCGTAAATAAAAGTTTTTCGCCAGTGTAAGTAGACAGGTAACAGCCGTGAATGCATATTTTACTGAATGCGCTTCGTATACTCGTGCTTATCACTTAAACTTTGTTTAAAAATTGTTGATTACATTAAAAATAGCTGGTTGTATTAAATAGATAAAATTTTGAATATCCCCAAAAAATCCTCAAAATAATTTTTGAAATCCCCATTAAAATCCCCTACCCCCAAATGAGATTTTTTGTCCTTTTTGATCGCATGAAATCCCCAACTTTGGGGATAAATCCCCAAGTCTGACAATCCTGTTTTTTCCGTGTGTTGCTTCTCTACACCATTTGTCCACAAACATCAAAGGAGTGACTTTCGCCCGAGCAAAAAAAATTGATGCGTAGCTTTCCACTTATAAAATCCTACTGCAGTGGTTGTTTATAAATCCTATATTTTCTACTGCTTCCAGTGCCCATGTTCTATAATTATGCGAAATTTTTTGCATCGAGAAAAATGATGCTAACGATGCGAAAAAAAATATATCTGGACGGAATATTCTGGTTCTATGATAAATTTATAAAGTCAGTTTGGCTACTAGTTTTCAAAGAAGTACACAAACATACAGAATCGACCCCCTGGACTGTGGTCATGTAAAACGATAGTTGCCTATCGTCGATTTTTAGAAACTTGTTGCTGCTAAACTAAACACAATGCTTCCATATTTTTTAGTGTTTCAGGATTAGACAACATTCTTTAATAAAATAATAAAGAAAAACTTTAAAATTTCCCTTCAAAACGATATCTATTTTGATGTCGTTTATGCGTCGTCAATCGTTTTACATAAGTAAGCCATAATCAGTTTAGAAGAGAGGTACTGAAGTAGTGAGGTAGAGCCTTATGTGATTTTCAATAAGAAAAAAGAGTGTAGATAGTTTTAAAATTTGTGTGTTCTTCATATGCATTGAATTTTTCCATAAGACTAAAAGGCAGAGAGACGTAAACAAAATCTCTAGAGAAGAGTATATCTTTACCTCGCTATACTTTTTAGGCTTATATCAAAATTCAATGTGTATGAAGAACACACAAATTTAAAAAAACTATTTACATTTTTTTTTTCTTAAGGCGCGTTTAGACGGGAGAGAAAACCCCTAGATTTAAAGTAAAACACAATTCTGTGGTAATATACTTTTGACTTTGTGTCAAATCTCATTTCTTTAATATTTGTTTTTGCTTACCATTTTCATAATATTATTATTTGTTTTCGCACATTTAGTCAACAATTTGTAGATTGGAAACCGAATTAAAGTAAATAAAAAATATATAATAAAATTTTATTTGACATTCCAATTTTAAAAGTTACCACAGAGTTGTTTTTTACTTTAAATCTAGGGGAATTCTCTCTCGTCTAAACGCGCCTTAAGAAAAAAGAGTGTAAATAATTTTTTAAATTTGTGTGTTCTTCATACACATTGAATTTTGATATAAGCCTAAAAAGTAGAGCGAGGTAAAGATATACTGTTCTCTACAGATTTTGTTAACGTCTCTCTACTTTTTAGTCTTAGGCATAGTACTCTGTTCGATTTCACGGGAAAAAATCTGTCAAACTCCATATAAAAAAAAATAAATTTTGGCAACGCGAGGAATAATAGGGAAATTGTTAAAAAAGTTTTCACGCATTTTTATTATACAAGACAATTTAAATTTCCGTGAAAAAGTGACATTTCAGTTTTGTTATGATCGTTTCTTTCTTATTCTTGTCAAAGGTGGTTGATTTTTAAATGTTTTATTGCGATTTGCGGCGTTTAAAGTTTAAGTGAAATTTTCACCGCAAAAAACAGAGTACTTAGCTTTATGGAAAAATCACGCCTTTATTGAAAATCTCATAAGGCTCTACCTCACTACCTCACTTCTAAACTGATTATGGCTTTAGCCTCCAGGTCTTTAGGGGGACATACATGATACTACATGCCATCTAACTTTCTGAATGGACGCGAGCATTTTGTTTGTGTATTGGTTGTCAAACAAGGCCATACACGAACTAAATCGTATTTTTATCCAACAAATCGTACATCATGCAGTATTGTGTATGCCCCCCCTTTTGGATTATAAAAATACCCAGAAAAAACTCCTTCCAAACTGGCATCACTGATCAATTAAATACAATGTCTTAAAGAATGGCAACACTGTTATCAGTTAGAAAAAAGTTTAAGTGAAAACATGAATTGTGAATTTGTTGAAACAAAAAAAGCATTAAGAGCTTTATCAAATTTTATAAAAACTTAAAATATGTTGGTAGAAAATAACCTCAAAAGTCTGAAAAAAGAAAATTATAGAAAAACCCGTTAAAATAGTACTTTTTTTCTTATTTATATAATTACATTTTTTTAACTCGTGTGCAGTGTTGTCAGAAAAATATTAAGTCACATCCCCATTTAAAAAATTGAAATTCACAAAAATCCCCAAAAAATTTCTAAAATCTCTTAATTTGTACCCAATTTTGGCAAAAGTGCCCCGTAAATGGCCCGAATATTTGGAAAAAAAAAACAGCCAAAAGTGCACTTTATGGCGACGACAATTTTAGGGTGGCTGGTAAATTGGACCCCCTCTGGAATTAAAAAAACCCAAAATTTAAATTTAAGAGGCTTGGGTAGGTCCCTAGGCCCTCTCTAAAACACTAATGCCTCAATGCTTAGGTCCCAATTATGGTTTTGATACAGTTGGGAGTGTGTAAATGTCAATTTTAGAAAAATAAAAAAGTTACAAAATTACTAATTTTTTGACTTCTCATCGTTTATATGGTATGTATTTTATGGATCTAAATTAAAGCTAAGGTCAAGACCTTTCCATTGATATATAATGTTCTGCAGTTTTTTTTTCTTAATTTGCATTTTTTTTTTTTTTTGGTTTTAATGTTTAATGGCGGTGTTATAAAAACACACAGATTGCCACGCTAAAGCCCAGACACTTAAGTTGGCTCTGCACACAAAACACGACCATTGCCTTTACAATGGAGGCAGTGAAACAATGCTCCCAAGTGCCGATAGACATCCAATCAGACACCACAAGTGTCCGACGCAATGCCGAGTGAACCAGCAGGCTCAACAAAAAAACACGCGGTACAGTTTTGTCTTTAATTTTAATCAACTACAACGCCGCAGCTTACACGTCCTTAATCATTGACTGACCGATTACAACTTAATTTGCATTTTAATGTGTACCGCTCATTGTTTGTATTGCTTATTTCCGCCGGACTCGGGAAGCACCTCTGAGCCCCCATAAAGTAGCGAATTTAGCACTGATTTCAACCGGGCAAAAGGCTTGATACTCAAAAAAAACTTTATTAAAGTGCGTATGATACTTGCTTTTTTCAAGTTACTTGTTGCTGCATTTATTAGGGGTTTTCTATAAAAATGGGGAAAACTTCAACTAAAAATATTGAATTTATCGAGATTCCCATAGAAAAACAATAATAAATGCAGCAACAAGTAAATTGAAAAAAGCAAGTATCATAAAGGCATTAGCGAAGCCGCTAAATTAATTTATTGAGTTTGTAATCCCTAAGCCCGGCCAAAGGCCGGCTACGCAGAAAAAAATTGTAAAAAAAAAAAAAAATTTTGGAATAACTCGGTTAGCCCGTTACGAGCCAAATCAAGTTTTTCTAAAAAGAAAAATGTTAAAAATTTAAAAATGTATGTATCTAAAAAAAAAAACGCATTTATACCCAAGTAGAAATTCATGACGGTTGTAAAAATAAAGCGTCTTTAAAGCACTCTTAAGTAGAAATTCATGACGGTAATAAGAAAAAGCGTTTTAAAAACACCCCCAATTATAAATTCATAATGGTTATAAAATAAAATCAAAAATAACTTAATTTTAAAGCATAACTTCATAACGCTTTTCGAACGATTCGTAAAAGCGTTTTGAGAATACTTTTTAACCAAACCTATGATTTTTTTTTTAATTTTTATTTTATACAACTTGTAAAATATGGTTTTAAACGACTAAAAGCGTTTTCAAATACAGGTTTTGCAGTACCTTGCAATTTAAGATTTTTCATTACAAACATCATGCATTTTCTTATTTTAAATAAGATTAAGTATTACAATCATTACATAAACGAGTTATAGCAATTGTTTAGTTAAGTCAAAATTGTTTTTAGCTTGATTTGAGCAAAAAATTGGGTTTGCTATCATAATTTTCCCATTACAAAGTATTTTCAACATTATATCCTATTATGTCCTATATCTATTGATGAACTTGGGTTATAAAATTTTGTTCATTTCATTGAAGATATTGCCTTTCAAAAAAAAAATACTATCAGATTTGTGTTTGGATCACTTTGTGATAAAAATTTGATTTACAGTCATATTTTTTGCATTTCAAATTGGGCATACGTTATCATGATGAGAGGCAGCCATAAGAAAACACCAATTTTGTTGTAGAGTGGGTATACTACCAATGGCGTTTTATTATGAGAATTTGTATGAAGCATTTACAATTGATTTTAAAAAACGGGTTTCAAAGTCGTACTTAGTCAGAAAACTGAGATAATGTAGCTTACATATTAGCTACATCATCTGCGATATGAATAAGTTTGTGAAAATTCATTGTTTGTTTCTAATAATTTCCTTTAAATTGTCTTCGCATTAACCGCTCTTGAAGTATCTATTTTTCTGGATAGAAAAATACGACAAACTGTATAAAGAATTTAAAGTGCCAGTACTGCTTAAAATCCACTACATTTTTAAGAATAATTGCTCAACCATATAAGAAAAATTTCTAATTTTCCAATTTTCAATATCCATTAAAACGAAAGATTTCCTCTGAAACTCTAAAGTTATGTCATCAGATATGTTATTAAAATTTTGTTGCAATATTACATTTTCTTGCGAACTTTAACTTTTTTAAAACTAATTTTTGCAGCAATTTCTCGCCTATATTAAGATACAACATATCTCGTCCAATACGACAAAGTTTACAAAAATTTTAAAATTGCTATATTTGTATTTTGTTGTATTTTTCTACCTGGGTAGTACCATAGTTTTATTTCACAGTATTAAAGCCAAGGAAATAAGCTTTCATTTGAAACCAGTCTCGACCCCGTAGCACTTCTAGGAACGAAGTATATAAGTTTCAAATTTAAGCGGATATTTTTTCCTGTGTGTTTTTATTATATCTTCGTTATTTCTGATTATAACGTGCAATTTTGGGCAAAATTGCTGTTTTTTAATAGGGACATCTTAATTTTTTTTTTGGTTTAAAATATTTTTCTGCGTAGCCGGCCTTCGGCTGGGCTTAGGAATTACAAACTCCATAAATTAATTTAGCGGCTTCACTAAATAGTTTTTTTTGTGAATCAAGCCTTTTTGCCGGTTAAAATCATTGCTAAATTCGCTACTTTATGGTGGGCTCACCATCTCCGCAAAATAAAGTTTTAAAGGGTATTTCAATTACCTTTCTAACAGTACAAAATTTATCTCGATACTAAAATCTAAAGCAAAATTACACGTTATAATTGGTTATACTAACAAAAAAGAAATTATAACCAAATCAGAAAAAAAATTCGGCCTAACTTTGAACCTTAATAACATCGTTACTAAAATAGCTACGGGATCAAGACTGGTTCCATATGAAAGCTTATTTCCTTGGCTTTAATACTACATATGTAATAATACATAAATTTTTTAACAATTTTCTTTTTAGATTGATTTGGCTCGCAAAGGGTTAACCGATTTTAATGAAACTTAAATAGTTTAATAGGTATTAAAATTAACTTTCCAACGATACCCTATCCATATTCATTCCATTACATGCCGAGATATAAGCGATTTCGCTTTTAACTTTAAAGCGATATATCTCGCGAAATTTTTATTTGAATCTGCTTGACGAGATCTATCAATGCTACCAATTTTTAGTGGTTTGGAAAAATGTCAGTAAACTAGAGTATAGCCATTTTTTTTAATATGTCTTTGGATGTCCCTATTAAAAAAGGGCCCTGCGCCACTTATCAAAAATTTTCTTTTTTAATTTAAGAGCGGATGGCGTTTTTACCTGGCCGCAATCCCCAAAAAAATGTTGTGAAATCCCCAAATCCCTCACCACAAATATCTGTCCCCAAACCAAATTCCCTTATCTGGCATCACTGCTTTAGCACAGACTAATACAGACTCGACAAATATGACAGGTGTCAAAAAAGTATTTTTTAACCATATGGTTAATATTTTCAAATTATTCTACGAATTAGGTTAGAAAGAGAAAACTGATATAACGCGCCATAAGAAAAATGGATGCCAGATCGGTTTTTGTTGTTTCACTCACTCCTAATTCGTAGAAAGTGTTGCCATGTTAGCGTAAAACGGACTAAAAACCGCTGTGTTTTCTCCTAAAATCGCTTAGTTTTCCCCCATTTCTTCTTATAAAACTCTACTGTCGAGTCTGTATTTAGTCTGTGGCTTTAGTATTATAAAAACAGTGTTGGTAAATGTGAAACAGTTTAACAAAAAAAAAACGTTAGTTTTCAAAAATAAAATGCTATATTTTATGCAAACACTGGGTGAGTTTTGATTTTAACATTATTTTCACTTTTTATTTTGTTTGGTATAATGTTTTATAAATTTACATAAAATTAGAAAAAAGTACAACGACATTGAAGTCAAATATGGGGATCAAACTTTGGGTGAAACCACCTCTTTAACAGGGTCGGGGGTTTATTTTTTGCAAAAAACTCGCTAACTGTAACATTTGATAAAAAAAAAACAAAACATTTATAGCGATTTTTCTTCTAATTTAAATAGTTGCATACATGTATAAATACTGCAAAATAAAGATATATGTATGTAACATTCGTTATGTATTAAAAAAAAGTATGTATGTATAATTAATTAATTAAACTCCCACTGAGGCGAATGGTCCAATGTTAGCTGCCTTTGCCATCATAGCTGGTATATTGGATTGTTCGTAATTACCACTGAAATATTGAGCATAAGGACCAGAGGCAAATACACCAACATCATCACCACCATGAGTCTCAGAACTCAAAGGAACTGTAGCCAAATATTCAAACTTTGCATTGTTTGTGTCTTTAGCTTTAATAAGTTTACGGCCTTTATCGCCATAGGTAGTATAATAACCAGGACCGTTGGCATATGACAGAATAGTGTAGGGTAAGTTGTCATCGGCAACATCTTGAGCCAAGCCGGTAATTTCTTGATCACGATACTGAAAAGAAGAGGAAGAAAACAAATTGTAAGAAATGCGTTCAAAGTATTGTATCAATTTATAACGAAAGTATTGGCTACTGTCTACGCATGAATTTTTAACCAAGAGAAAAAGTTGCTCCTTAAAGATCTTAACCACTAAAAAACACAATTTTCTTAGAGAGTTTTTAATACTTTGTTAAACAGATAAAACATTTTTTTTAGAAGTTTAAAGTCCTCCACTTCAAGGAAGGTCTTTCACAGGGCACCCACCGATTTTCCTGAAACTTGAATATGGGAATGAGGGGGAAAAATAACAGTTACCTGTTTTTTTTTGCCGCCCAATCTCAAATTTAAAAAAGGGTTGCCACCTTATGAAAAAATAAGTGCTTTCGAGTAAATCTGTAAAAAAGCCGAACTAGCAGGAATTTTGCCAAACGAAATATACAGTCGCACGTATATATCTCCATATAAACTACCCCAACGATTACACATTTTTGACAATAACGAACTTAACGAACCCGAATTTGGACACAACCGATACACCATTGGGTATGCCTTCAAAAAACCTTTCGACCTGTATAAAATGTTCATATAGTTTCTTTTGAAGAAATGTTTTCCTGTTTTCCCCTCCCCTTTGACCCGGTGGGTGCCCTGTGCAACCCTTCCTTGTTAAATTAAAAAGTATATTTTTTTGTAGAAGTGAATATAAAAAATTGATGTAAATAATAACATGATAGTTATTGTATGTCAAGATCGCAATATAGACTCTACACTAGTTTTTGCCCCGTCCAAACATGGACCGATTGGATATATATTTGGTTAGATATTTTATAAGTGCAGAAAATACAAACAATCAAAATTTAATGAAATTATATTTGTAGACATTTGAACATGCGGACTACATAGGTTGAGGGCGGACGTTTTACGTCAGCGAACTAAGACTGTTAGGTCATTTGTGGTACCACGGGACGGTAATGGCGTTCCCGTACTAGTCCCTGCCGTTGAACCAATTTGAACTTCTTATTAAACTTCGAAGACATTGAATTTTGATTTCCGCAAAAATCAGAAAGATCTGTCGTGTAGTATCACAGGTCCATCCATGTGCCCATCTCTGATTAGTCTCCGTCGCGGATCAAAGCCGTAGATTTTGCTTACAAGTTTCCACAGGCAAACCAACATATTCGAATTCTGTTGAAACCTGTAAGGTAGTTCCCAGTCCTGCAAGCTCATCGTCTTTGCAATTCCCTGGAATGTCTCTGTGCCCTGGGACCCATATTAGCTGTATGTCAAACTGCTTGGCCATCTTATTTAATGACGTGAGTTAAAATTGGACGCACTACTGCTGTATAAATCCAATAAAAAAAATTTGGCTCCACTTGAGAAGGCTATTTCAGTGCCGTCCAGAGAAATAGTATCGTCACCAAATGCGACAACATGACAACCACGTACTTCTAGAGAGAGCAGCAGACACGGCGAAAGAACATCTCCCTGTGGTGTGCCCCTATTGAAAATTGAGATTGACAGACGCTCCCAATTCAGACGTTATACGTCTATTGGCAAGTAGATTCTACACCATTAAAACGATGACAAACTACATACATACATTTAAAATGCCTGCAAACAAAATATTAATGGAATATCTCTTATTTTCACTTACTTTGAGAGATTTATGTGAATATCGGGAGGCGGTTTGTATTGGGGCTACGAATATAAAATACATTTAACTGTTAATTTTCGAAATGATATTTATTATATCACGGTTTTTTAGAGGTATTTAATCCAAATTTGAAGGGGACCATTGTATAAGTACTATCATTGCGGGTTCCTGTAGGGGATTCTCGATACAGGAAGGGTGTCTTCGTTTGATGAGTTTTGATACCCTTTTCAACTCTATATAGAGTATCCTGGAGAGGTTCCCAAGTCAGGAGATTTTAATGTCCACAACTCTTCCTGGATACTCCACTTTTACCATTTGATTCCCGTTGGTGATTACGTCGAGGTATTCGCCGCGCATAATCACAATTAGTGAACGAACCAAAGCGCTTAACTGACATTGGGAATGAAGACCAGAATACTCTCTACATTTTTCTTACTTCAAATCCTAAAAAATATGAAGTAAGACCATTTCGGATCACTGCGAAGATTATAGTTTTTATATACGAGAAGGCTCGTTTGGCAGAGCTCAAAGACTACGACTTTTTTCCTCGACGACAACGTTGAAAATTTTATAGTCCTTGGAATGAAGTCATTCATTTCATCGAAGCGCATTTCAGCTAAACCATGGGATAAATGTAAGTTAAACCAAACTTTGCAGGGTTGCAGCCTGATCCAAGGAGGAAGCGTTTAGAAATTGGCGTGACAACAAAAACTTTAATACTGATCTGCTACGTAAACAGGCAAGCTCTTAATGTGCAAGAGCACTTACAAGGCAAGTATCTCAACCCTTTGTATGAAACGTAAGATATATATTAAAGAGACAATTCTAAGGTTGGGGTGTCTCGGCTTATCGGCCATATCGGGAATTTAGGTGTTCAAAACATGGGTTAAAAAATGATGAAAAAAACGTTTTTTGGATTTTTCAGCCATTTTTTTCTAAGAAACTACATAATGTTTACATATGAGAAGAAAGGATTTTTTATGCCTATTCAACGGTGCATAACCTTGTAAAAGTTTGGCTTCGTTAAATACTTTTTTCATGAAAATGTGTAAATTTTGGGGGGTATTTATATGAAGACATAGACCTACGATCTCCATATGAATACGAAATAATCTTTATTAAATTTAAGTTGACACGTATTTTTGCTGGACATCGAAATTTTGAAACATTGATATGGCCGATAAGCCGAGACACCCCAACCTTAAAATCATCTCTTTTATATACAACCCTAACCAGGAAAGGTTCGTACCCCACTATTTAATTTTCATATACCCAGCAGAAATTTTGCTGAACGTTCAGCAGCTTTTGGAAGGGGAACTTGAGTAAAGGAGCGCATCCAATTGCGCTGAATTCATGCATGATTCTCTAAGGCGATGTCCCACTTTAGAGCCCTATTTGGATACACAGAAACAGCGCTCTTTAGATGCACTGAAATCACGTGTCTTTAGAGCGCTGATTTAAGCAGAATAAAGATGCTGTAAATTCATGTATCTTTTTAGCGCTGATTTAAGCAGATTAAAGATGCAGTGAATTCATGTATCTTTGTAGAGCTGATTTATGCAGAATAAAGATGCAGTGAATTCATGTATCTTTATCATCATTTAAAATGTGTTAAAAGCCTCTGTTATGTCTTTCAAAACTTTTCAAATCACATGATATTTTTCGAATCACATGAAATCGAGTTTGGTGTTTGTTTACGGGTTCATTCAAAGTCAGACAAGGAAAAACAATAAAATTAAAAATTCGTTATTGATAAAATTCAATTTTGAATTTTTCAAAAAATTCAAGAAAGCATTTTAAATATAATTCTTAAAAATTTTATTTTAAATTCTTAGAAGAAATCAAATTCAAAAAAATTTTATTTAAAATTCTTTAAAGAATTTTATTAATAAAAAAAAGAATTTTATTTCCATAATAACAAATAAATTTTGAACAAATAAATATTCAAACCAAAAATAAAATAAAATTAAACCAAAAATAAAATTCAAAAATAAAATTCAAACCAAAAATAAAATTCTTTTTTTTTTGAGAATTTTATTTTTGGAAATAATAAAATTCAAATGGTTTTGAGAATTTTATTTAAACAAAAATTTTATTTCAAATACCTTATGAATTTTAAATAAAATTCGAATTTTTTCCTTGTCTGTTCAAAGTTGAAATCAAATAACTAAAATTTAAAAAAATATAACAAAAAAATTCATTCGTTTTACTTTACAAAACTTTATTTATGTGAAACAAAATGAAAAAAAAAAAATCGGAAGTGAACATCAAAAAAATATCGGAAATTTTCATTTTCACATTTTTTATGGGATTTTTTTTGGGAACAGCGGTCAAAGATGCTATGATTGAAGCGCTCTTTGCAGCGCTGATTAATGCGCAATAATGATGCAGTCAAATCATGTGTCTTTGTCTAAAACTCATGTTTTTTTATTCAAAAAGTGTTAAAAATATTAAAAAGGAAAGCAAGTGTGAAATTTTATCAAAAAATAATTACACATTATAAGTTTTATATAAAAAATCTTAAAAAAAAATTAAAATTTTTTCCCCTTCCTTTTACTGCATCCCTAAGAGCGCTCTTTGGATGCGCTACGGTATGCTATAAACAGATGCTGTGTCGCCAAAATCTCGATTTATTTCTGCTGGGTATATACTTTGAGTAGCTGTATTTCGCCCAAATATTAACCGATTTTAATGCTTATACACTCATTTGAAAGGTAATTTTATTCCCTTCAAGAATCATTAATTGAAGATAATATTTTTAAAAAATTTGCTTTGTTAAAAATCAATAGTTTCATGTACTCAAAATTAACTACTTTTTATTTTGACCATTTTAAGTTCGTACTGCATATAAAAGATTAGTAATATTTTTGTGACGTAACCCTTGGATTAAATAACGGCTTTAATTCGATTATTTATCGAACTTATTCAAATTTAACACTCACTAGTGTTGATGGAATCCCATATTTCATGTATTTTTACTTTTCATCCACAAATATGTGATTGGGGGTCGTTTTTAAGCGCCATTCATAATCGCCAACACCAAATCAATCGGATTTAAGTCCGGACATGATGAGGTATAGTTTAGGACACTAATTTTGTTTTTTCTGAACCTTTTTTTGCTGATTTTAAAAATATGGACTCTTGTTGGAAGGTGATTCACCAAAAGATGTCACGTTTTCAACTGATTTCATTAGTGGTTGCCCTACCATATTTAATAGGACGAGCCGATTTGAGTGGCCCAAAATAAACAAAAAAACAAAATCTACGAGAAATTCTAAGAAAATTTTCCCAAGATACCATTGGTCCAAATTCAAACGCTATACTGCGCCTATCGACATGAAGATTGATCTACTCTTCATAAGCAAAACAAAGCAGTATTTGTGTAAATATCATATTTTACTTAAAATACCTTAATTCAACCGACGACTATGGTACCAAAGGTCATAATCGGATTTGACACATCAGAAACATTAGGAAAAACCTATTTTGGTCCCAGGTATTCCGTTGAATTGGTGCGTTTTGACTGCTTTGTTTTGCTTATGAAGAGTAGATCATTCTTCATATCGATAGGCGGAGTATAGCGTTTGAATTTGGACCAATGGTATCTTGGGAAAATTTTCTTAGAATTTCTCGTAGATTTTGTTTTTTTGTTTATTTTGGGCCATTCAAATCGGTCCGTCCTATTAAATATGGTAAGGCAACCCCTAATGAAATCAGTTGAAAACGTGATATCTTTTGGGGAATCACCTTCCAACAAGAGTCCATATTTTTAAAATCAGCAAAAAAAGGTTCAGAACAAACAAAATTAGTGTCCTAAACTATACCTCATCATGTCCGGACTTAAATCCGATTGATTTGGTGTTGGCGATTATGAATGGCGCTTAAAAACGACCCCCAGTCACATATTTGTGGATGAAAAGTAAAAATACATGAAATATGGGATTCCATCACCACTAGTGAGTGTTAAATTTTAATAAGTTCGATAAATATTCGAATTAAAGCCGTTATTTAATCCAAGGGTTACGTCACAAAAATATTACTAATCTTTTATATGCAGTACGAACTTAAAATGGTCAAAATAAAAAGTAGTTAATTTTGAGTACATGAAGCTATTGATTTTTAACAAAGCAAATTTTTTAAAAATATTATCTTCAATTAATGATTCTTGAAGAGAATAAAATTACCTTTCAAATGAGTGTATAAGCATTAAAATCGGTTAATATTTTGGCGAAATACAGCTACTCAAACTTTATGTATGAAAATTAAAGCGTGGGGTACGAACCTTTCCTGGTTTGGGTAGTATATATATTTTAAGTTTCAGGCAAATCAGTTAATAAGGGTTGAGATACTTCCTTTGTTAGTCGTTAAAAGCTTCTTTACGAACAGCGTCTTCGTGATAAAGATGTTTCGGCTCCTAGGGAGTTTAGTGGAAGGAATTAATATACTTTAAAAATGTAACAGCTATTCTATATCTTAAGTTTTGGGAGACTCCTCAAAAGAAAATGATTGGGAAGAGGGTATTATAGATTCAGCACATACGATGTTTACTATGTAAAATCTTAGGCAATTACCCAAAATACTTACCGGATAACCATTAATAGTCATAGTATGTGAATGATCCGAAGTAACAACAATTAAAGTATCATCCTCTGAAAACATTTCACGTGCTATTTGTACAGCTTTAGCCATTTCTTCAGTATCTTCCAATGACTTGCGAGCTCTGGTATCATGATGAGCCATATCAATACGTGCACCCTCCACAAATAAAAAGAAACCCTTATCATTCTTCTTTAGAACTTTCAAAGCTGCTTCAGTCATTTCACTTAATGAAGGATTAGCCAATGCAATATGACTACGTTGTAAATCACCATGATAGGGACAATGTGATGATGAAAACAGACCCAATAAATATTCGGTATTGTCAAGATCAATCAAGCTGAGGCCCTTGCGAGACCAAGCATAACTGGCATTAAAGTTTCGTTCTTGTTTATCTTGAAGCCATTCTTTAATTAAATCACGACCATCTGAACGTTGACCAGATATACCTTCTTCATCATTTACTGTGGTATTACGGAAATTACGACGGCCACCACCCATAATAACCTTCAAATTGCGTCCTACATCCCATTCAACTAATTGGCGAGCAATATCAACATTATCAATGGCACTACACTTAGCACCAATAATTTCGGCATCATTTTCCCAGCCACGTTGAGCGGTATGAGCATATACACCAGCCGGTGAGGCATGTGTTACACGAGCTGTGGTAACGATACCAGTATCTTTACCAGCATCTTGAGCCCATTTAGCAATGCTATCAACCCAGTTAGCGGGATCGAGACCTTCAGTACAATTATAACGGCTTACTTTTGCATTAACACCAATTGTACCGTAATTGCCTTTGACACCACCCAAATAAGCAGTGGCCGTACAGGCTGAATCGGCTACTTGGCGATTTATACAATATGTTTTCGATAAACCGAAATAGGGAAATTTCTCAAAATATACTTGTTCCGAACTATCACCCATAAGATTTCTGGTAGCTGTTACTGTATGCACTGACATACCATCACCTAAAAACATAATTATATTTTTGGCCGTATTTATTTTGGGTGTGTCAGATTCCCGAATCTTTTGGGCCAATGTTTCTTGGGCCTTGGTAATCCAATACTCAGTTTGGCGTTCTGCTTCATTTTTCAAAGCATGTGATTGTGCCGACCGAATATGTGGATGATCTAAAAATAAAGAAATACAATTTTTTTTTAAATTTTCAAATTATTTTTATTGGTAGGTACTTTTTAAAATCGTTTAAACAAATACTCGTTGATTGATTAAAATCGTTATTTGTTTTTATAAGGAGCCTATAAAGATTATAACAAGCTATTAATTAGTTTTTAATTATAATTGATATTTGTACTACTACATATGTATGAAATTCGTGAAATGATAAGATGCAATAATTGGTAGGAAATACCTCCGGTATCTATGTTAGATTGAAAAAAATACCTTGAAACTACAGAGGTTATTGGTTTACCCATTTATATGCAGTATTAAAATTTTCAAATATGAACTAAAATTTTTAACCATAGATTTTGAAATTACAGAGGTAATTCCGAACCTTAGAACAATAAGGTTCTATTTCCACGTATTTCTTGGTCGCGAATTGGTATTACAAGTAAACCCATATTCACGCAGTAATACAATTTTTAAATATGAATTTTTAAAACATTTTCCGCAAGTGGGACCTAGTATAAAATTTAAATGTGTTCATTTACTCACCCCCTGACTGCTGACGTTTTGCGTCTGCAGGCACCTAAAACCTAACCTTTCTCAACTTCACCTGCCACACGTCCTTAAAGTTATTGCAATAACTAACATGTTAGTTTTATATGTAATTCTCAAGATTTGTCTCAGAAAGAGTTAACTATAAAACCATCCCCGCCATATTGGATCCGCCATGTTTAATTTTCATATACCTGAGTTCTGATTCCCTCCTATCTCTCCCAAGTTACTTTTTTATACCATCCAACTACAATATGTGGGAGAATTTACTTTGTCAACTCTGTGGTTGACTCTGTGGTACAGGGTATAATGACTTTGTGCTGACGTTTGTAACTACCCGAAATATTGGTACTAGACCCACTTTTTAGTATACCAATCGACTCAGAATCACTTTTTGAGTCTATTAAGCGATGTCCGTCCGTCTGTCTGTCCGTGTAAGCACGATACAGTCGATTACACAGTGTTACAAAAAAGAATGAAACAGAAAAACCTGGGATGCGTATTAGAAAGAATAAACTAATATCTATATTAAGGGTGTTCTTATTTTTTTATTTCGGATTTTTGTGTTGCACTGGGCAGAATTTTGTTCCTTTGTACTTAAAACTTAATAATAAACAATTTGGAGTTAATCCGATAACTTTAAGTGGACGCGGAAACGACCTGAAGTTTGAATAACGGATTACAAGGGGAAAAATGACTTTTTACTCATTTTCTCAATTTTTTCGATATTTAAAGTGAAGTTTGAATTCAAATGGTTACAGAATTGTGATGTGGAGTACATTACCTTTGTAATAAGGCAATAAAAACTAAAATCGGTTAAAAATCAGCCAAGTTATTACAACTGCCCCAGGCAACTAACGTGTGGCAGACCACTTGATCAAAGATTTCGAGTTCAATTTTTGAAATTGATTGAAATTATCTACTATAGCAACATTTTTTTATTCTTTACTTCCCAATATACTAAGGTGATAGGTAATTTTCATATTGTGTTATGCTAACTTGTTTTAAATTAATGTTAAAAAGGTCCAAATTTTTCAGCCCTGTTTTAAAATCTCCAATTTTAAATTTTAATTTTTTTAGTCAAATAAAATTTAAAAAATCGACCATTGGACCATAGGATTTTGTTAAGCACATATAAGGGAATAAAAATTAATAAAAATTGTAGACATTCCTTTTTTCATTCGTCTAGTTTAGCGATTTTAATTCGGCGGATTTCGAGATAATAGTGATTTTGGTAACTTTTTTAGCTTTTAGTTAATTTTTTTATTTTTTTTTAACAAACTTCGTATGTTTTCTACCGAATTACTACAGATCAACATAGAATATTTCAATTCCTTTAATCAGGGCAAAATTGAGATATGAAAAATTGACCCAGTTCAAGGTCAAAGGTCAAATTTTAGAAGAATTTGAATTTTTAAAGATTTACAGATTTTTCGAGCGGATATTAATGAAACTCCTGAATGTTATTTTAATAAGATGTAAAAATTAATGGCTTATAAAAATTCAGAACATTAACCCTTAAGTCCTATTGGGGTCTATATGACCCTATGAAATTATATACTTATATTTTCTCCATTAAATAAAAAAAAATATAGACCCCAATATCACTTATGGGTTAATTTTCCGAATTTTAATAATAAACCATTTATGTTTAGTCATATTAAAATAACATCAAGGAGTTTCATAAATATCCGCTCAAAAAAATTGTTAATCTTTAAAAATTCAAATTGTTCTTGGTCAATTTTTCATATCTCAATTTTGCCCTGATTAAAGGAATTGAAGTATTCTATATTATTCTGTAGTAATTCGGTAGAAAAAATATGAAGTTTGTTAAAAAAAATAAAAAAATTAACTAAAAGTTAAAAAAGTTACCAAAATCACTATTATCTCGAAATCCGCCGAAATAAAATCGCTAAACTAGACGAATGAAAAAAGGAATGTCTAAAATTTTTGTAATTTTTATTCCCTTATATGTGCTTAACAAAATCCTATAGTCCAATGGTCGATTTTTTAAATTTTATTTGCCTAAAAAAATTAAAATTTAAAATTGGAGATTTGAAAACAGGGCTGAAAAATTTAGACCTTTTTAACATTAATTTAAAACAAGTTAGCATAACACAATATGAAAATTACCTATCACCTTAGTATATTGGGAAGTAAAGAATAAAAAAATGTTGCTATAGTAGATAATTTCAATCAATTTCAAAAATTGAACTCGAAATCTTTGATCAAGTGATCTGCCACGCGCTAGTTGCCTGGGGCAGTTGTAATAACTTGGCTGATTTTTAACCGATTTTAGTTTTTGTTGCCTTATTACAAAGGTAATGTACTCCACATCACAATTCTGTAACCATTTGAATTCAAACTTAACTTAAAATATCGAAAAAATTGAGAAAATGAGTAAAAAGTCATTTTTTCCCCTTGTAATCCGTTATTCAAACTTCAGGTCGTTTCCGCGTCCACTTAAAGTTATCGGATTAACTTCAATTTTTTTATTATTAAGTTTTTAGTACAAAGGAACAAAATTCTGCCCAGTGCCAAGCAATTAAAACATTTTAAATTTTTCCCTTACTGTTAAGAACACCCTTAATCTATATAGATGTGAACATGAAATTTAAGTAATATTAAAACAACTGTGCGTATTTTTCCAGCAGGGGTAACTCATGAATAGTAGTGTCAGTAATAACGAAGTCGTTATCTACAGGTGGCAATCTTTTTTTTGGGAACGATTTGGGAATAACGAAAAATAAACATTAAAAAATTTTAAAATTATGAATGAAAATTATTGTTGTGTCACTTGAAAATAAAAAATACATAATAAAAAAACGAAATGAATATAATTAAATCAAAACAACCAGCAAAATTAAACGAAAAATAAAAGGTAAACAAAATTTCCAGCTTTCCCAGATACCATTTGTAAAACTAACACCACCTTTAAACGTCATAAAGAATTGACTATTGCCTAGTCTTTATATATTAAAGTTTTTGTTTTCCAGCAAACTCAATTTTTCAAAAAAAAAATCATTATTTTTTAAGTTTGAAGATGTTTTATCATATTTTTATACCCTCCAACCACAGTATAGGGGTATACTCACTTTGTCATTCCGTGTGTAACGCATCGAAATATCGGTCTAGGACCCCATAAAGTATATATTTTATTGATCAGTGATCGATTCTAAGACATTCTAGCGATGTCCGTCTGTAGAGGACACGATACAGTCCAAAATAAAAGAGCTAGACTTCCGAAGTTTGGCACGAATATGTCTTATATTCCTAGGCAGGTTAAGTTCGGAAATGGGCAAAATCGGACCAAGGGGAAAAAAGTTCCCCCTTGGAGAACTAAACCAACCCAAGAAAAACCGCATTTTTTGCAGAGTTTTTTGTACTTTTGGTAAGCAAATGCAACATTCTTATCTCAGAAGAAGTTCAAAATCGCAAGGGGAAGGTGCCCCCTAACGTATCCCACCAACCCCCCCCCCCCAAAAAAAAAAGACGCCCCTGGATTTTTTTAATATTTTTTTTTGTAACACTCTCACTTGTTTTATTTAGGAACCGTAGCATTTATGCATTTATTAATAAATTATATTTATTTAAGGGGCCTATTCACAAAAAAAGTCATAACTCAATCATAACTTAATTTTTTTCATGTGGTTGTTGTAAACAATCATAAAAAATTCAAATTTTGTTTGAAAATTTCAAAAAAAAAATAAAGACCTGCTACCCACATCGTCTCAAAATTGACAAATAATTTAAAATTTTGAGACTTTTTTATATTGTGTTTACAACAAACACAGCGAATATGAAGTTTGAAAATAATAAAATTAGTCATAACCAGTCATAACTGTGAATAGTCCTGTAAGAGTAAATTACAACGTTGGTTTTTAAAATCGGTTAAAAATTGACTGAGTTATTAAACTTTTAATAAAAACAAAATTTTGGAATAAATGCCTGCACAATGTTTTTCTACCATCCAACCATAATATGCGGGGTATACTCACTTTGTCATTCTGTGTGAAACACATCGAAATATCGATCTAGGGTCCCATAAAGTATATATTTTTGATCAGTGATCGATTCTACGACATTCTAGCTTTGTCCGTCTGTCTGACCGTCCGTTTGTCCATCTGTGGAAGACACGAAACTGTCTAAAATAAAAGAGCTAGACTCCTGAAGTTTTGAAACGAATATGCGTTATGAAGTTTGTAAATGGGCTAAACCGACCAGGAGAAAAAAGTTTCCCCTTGGAGAACTAATGCAACCCCAGAAATACACTACCCGAGTAAAAATAATTTAATATGATCTTATATACTTTTATATAGTCATATTATTTCATATATGATCATGTGTGACACTATGTCTTTCGAGATAAATTTATATAATAAATTTTGATGTGCGATTTTTTTAAGATATCGCCATACATAATTATATGTTGTAACATCTGGTCCCATGCATCATTCCAAATTTCTAAGTGTTTTATATAAAATTTTATATGCCTCCATTATTTTTTAATTTTTCTAAGTTTTTTCCAAGAACATATTTTTATCGCAAATATTTGCAGCGTGTTTTATATAAAATTTCATATGACTTCATATTTTTTTATTTTTCTAAGTTTTTTCCAAGCACCACTTTTTTATCTCGAATATTTTCTAAGTGTTTTATATAAAATTTTATATGACTCCATCTTTAAAATTTTTTCTAAGTTTTTTTCAAGGAACATTTTTTATCGCAAATATTTTCTAAGTGTTTTATATAAAATTATATATGACTCCATTTTTTTTAAATTTTTTTAAGTTTTTATAAGGACAAAGTTTTTATCAGAAAATTTTCTAAGTGGTTTATATAAAATTTAACATGTCTCCATTTTTTTGAAAATTTTCTACGTTTTTTTGAAGAACAACTAATTTTTATTATTTTAATTTTTCAACTTTTTATTAAAAACTAAGAAAACATCCGATTTATAAAATTGTATACATTTTAATATAATTGGATATAATTTTATATCATTGGATTAGACCAAAACTCGTATCGAAGTCGATATAAAGTTATAAAAACTGATATTATTATATAATATTCGATCAAATCTTATGAAACCATTTTTCGTATAAGATTATATCAAAATAGACACGAACCCATATTAAATTATATATTGTGTCATATCATTTTTTTTACTCGGGTATTTTATTTATAAGTTTTTTTGTCTATTTGTTCAACAAATAAAACATTTTTGCGTCATATGAAGTTCATTGACCTGCTGTTGAACCAAGGGGATTAAACAATGCCATTTTTTGGTCCGCTTTCCTTTTAGGTTAAACGAAAAATAAAAAAAAATATAAAATTTTATTATTTGAGTGTAAATATTATAATATGTATATGAATTTGTAAACATTAATCGCTAGGGGAAGGTGTTCCCAGACAGCATCACCCACAAACCCCCCCCCCCCTCAAACCCGCGAAACGTCCTTGTAGTTTTTTATTTTCATTTATCGCAAGGGAAAGGTGTCCCAGGCAGGTTATACATCCGCGCCGCTGAGTTCCCCTTCTCAACAACAGTTTAGAACAAGAGCTTTCGCCAAACTTTTTTGCTTTAGAGTCCCATTGTCATTTATACAAGATTTACATTCCACTAAATTGTCATGTCTTCTACAAGCGGACGTCCGTACATGACGGACATCTCTTCAATGTCTTAGAATCGATCACTGATCAAAAAATATATTCTTTATGGGGCTCTAGACCGATATTTCGCCATCTCCATAATGTCTTAGAATCGATCACTGATCAAAAAATTATATTCGCTGTGAGACTCTAGACCGATATTTTGATGCGTTTCGCACGGAATGATAAAGTGAATATACCCCGTACTACGGTTAGAGGGTATAAAAACATTGTGCAGGCATTTATTTCATAATTTAGTTTTTATTAAAAGTTTAATAACTCGGTCAATTTTTTACCGATTTTAAAAACCAAAGTTAAGTTTTTCTCATAAATAAATATATTTTTTAATAAACTCATAAATAATACGGTTCCTTAACAAAAAAATGTGTAAAAACATCTCCAAAATTAAAAAATAGAGATTTTTTTTTTAAATTGAGTTTGCTGGAGAAATACGCACAGTTGTCTCAATATTACTTAAATATTGTGTTCAGATCTTCGGAAGGTCTCTTTTTTTCTTTCTAAAACCGTCGATAAATTTAAAATCGGTTGGTATTCAACAAAATTACTGGCTTTTAAGTGTAAAAAGTTCGAAAAGCCGGTTTTTTACCCGTAACTCAAGATTTTTGAGGTGTTTCGCAAATTTCAAGTACAGGATCTTGTTGTACACGACAACACCTACTAGAAAAAAAGTATTGCATCCCAGGTTTTTTTTCTATCACACAGTGTTATCAATTGATTTGGCGGAAATTGAAACTTTAGCTTCTTTTGGTTCAAGGACGAAGCCTATTGAAATTGGAAAAAATCGGCCAATGTTTTGATCTAGCCCCCATACAAATGAATTGGAATGTCAAATAAAATTTTATTATATAGTTTTTATTTACTTTAATTTGGTTTCCAATCTACAAATTATTGACTAAATGTGCGAAAACAAATAATAATAATATGAAAATGGTAAGCAAAAACAAGTATTAAAGAAATGATATTTGACACAACAATTTTTAAAGTCAAAAGTATATTACCACAGAGTTGTGTTTTACTTTAAATCTAGGGGTTTTCTTTCCCGTTTAAACGTGCCTTAAGAATTTCCTTTACAATTCTGTAGAAAATTCATATTTTTTCCCTTCTGTGGAGGGTACTATTCCCATCTGTGTAGGGTACTATTTACCGAAATATCGGTCCGGAACCATTACAGGGATTATGCCCACTATACACACAAAAAGACCTTGTCAAATTACTAGAAAAAGTCTCGTAATCCCATTTTACCAATATTTGACAGTTTTCCTTTTTTTTTAACAAAAAATTTTCGATCGAAATTTAAATTTTTTTTTGTAATTTTACAATTTTTTTGGTAATTTTAAAAATTTCCAATGTTATTTTACAAAAAAAATCTAGTAAATTCATGTAATTTCCTTTAAGTTTTATTTCGCCAAAAAAATTTGTAAATTTACAATTTTATTTGTAAAAATCTTGTAAAATTACAAAAAACCTCGTAATTTTTACTAGGAATTCTCGTAAAATAGGAGGTAGCAAAAAATCTAGTTAAGTCACGAAACCTCCTTCTAAGTTTTATCGCGTCAAAAAAATTTTAAATTTACAATTATATTCGTAAAAAGCTGGTAAAATTACAAATTTTTTGATAAAAAGCTTGTAAAATTACAAGGAATTGTTGTTTTGTTTTCTTATCGTTTTACAAGTTTTTTTTTGAGTATACTAGTTAGTCATAATCCCAAAAATTTTAGTTTTTCTGAGTAGCCGGCCTTTGGACAGGCTTAAGGATTACAAACTCCATGCATTAAATCCACCTTCTCCGCAAAAAATGGGGATTATGACCAAAATTGCTTTGGACTTAGTTCCCATAATATAAATGGGGGTTATGACCGAAAATATTTCGGTCGTAATTCCAATAGTTAACGGACATAATTCCCATTGGGATTATTATGACCGTTTTGGAAATGGTCATAGTCCCACCAACGACAGTGAAATTCCATATATAATTTTATATAATTTTACTGTCGTTGGTCCCACAACTAATATGGGGATTATGACCGTTCTGGATTTGGTCATAATCCCCATTTCCATTATGGGGATAAAGTCCGTGGGGATTATGTCCTGTCACCACAATTTTAACTAGAAAATGGGAAATATTTTACTATATTTTAGTTCATACACATTTCAGGACTAGGTTGGGTCCAGACCTTGTGGGATCGAGACCCCGTTTATTTAAGGGTTGCCATATACATATTTTGATCCAAAACTTTTGTCCGTTTCGCTCTACCTTGCTTAGTTTTTGAGATACGGAAATTAGGGACCTGATAGGGTCTTATTTAACTAAATTTTAGGAAAATTCATGAACTATTTTCAAAGAAATTTTTTCCTAAATTTTAATTATGTCTTTTTTATACCCTCCACTCTAGTGATAGAGGGTATATATAAGTTTGTCATTCCGTTTGTAATACCTCGAAATATTGGTCTAGGACCCCATAAAGTATATATATTTATGATCCTCGATCGATTTTAAGTCGATCTAGCGATGTCCGTCCGTCTGTCTGTCTGTCTGTCCGTCCGTAGAAAACACGCTAACTTTTGAAAGACTTTACAGAGGCTACTGAAGTTTGGCATATATGTTTGTCATTTACCTGGTCAGGTTGGTATTGCAATCCAGCCAAATCGGTCCAGTAGTTCAAAAGTTATGTGCAAAAGAGTAAATTTCGGCAAAGGTGTTTCGCGAATTTACGAGATAAAAAACACGATAACTTTCGAAAGATAATAATGAGACTGCTGAAGCTTGACATGTATCTTTGCCGTTCCCCATGTCTGTTCAGTATTAAATTTCAGCTCAATCGGTCCAGTGGTTCAAAAGTTATAAGCAAAACCCTGAATTTCACATTAGTTTCATCTTAAATGCCACGTGTTTAACAAGTTTTAAAAGCATTGGTGGTAACCAAACAATGCTTTTCAAACTTGTTTAATTTTAAAGCAATGCTTTTTAAACTTGTTTGGTTTTTAAAGCATTGGTAACTTAAAAATTACTTTCGAAAAAAATTTTACACTCAAAAAAAATTTTACACCCAAAAAAAATTTAAACTCAAAAAAAATTTTACACAAAAAAAAAAATTAGTTTTTTTTTACAAAAATGACAATATTTTGTCTACATACGTACGTGCATTCACTCAGAAATATTTTTACAGTAAAAAAACATTACACCCGAAAAAAATTTTACACTCAAAAAAAAAACTTAGGTTTTTTTTTAAATGACAAAAAAAGAGTTTTTTACTCAAAATAAAATATTTCTAATCAAAATTGTAAATTTTTTCACGTTAAAAAATGTACTATCCTTTAAAAAATGCATTGTGGAGGGTATTCATAGATTCGGCAAAGTCGAATTTAACTTTTCTACTTGTTTTTCAGTGTGGCCTCCATTTTTATACCCTACACCACACTGTGGTACAGGGTATAAGGAGTTTATGCTGATGTTTGTAACTACCCGGAATATTGGTGCTAGACCCGACTTAGAATCACTTTTTGAGTCGATTTAGCAATGTCCGTCCGTCCGTCTGTCTATGTAAACGGTGTAAACACGATACAGGTCGCAATTCTTAATCAATTGACTTGAAATTTGAAACTTAAGCATCTTCTGGCCCAAGGAGTAAGCCTGTTGAAATTGGTCCATATTTAGACCTAGCCCCCATACAAAGGTCCTCTTTAGTTTTGGCTCAAACGACTCTAATAGCCGCATTTTAATAGGTATCTTTTCGAAATTTGGCACGTAATCATGTTTAATTCACACAAATCACCAATCCGAATTTTAAAGAAATCGTACCAGTTCTTCTTGTAACCCTCATACAAACCACCTTTCCGATTTTCACATAAATCTCTCAAATTTCATGAAAATAGAAAATATTTAATTAAAATTCTGTTTGTGTATGTTAAACGCGTACTTTAATAACCTTATCAAATCTGATTATCATCGGACCATTTTTGGACTTAGGTCCCATGTGGAAATTTCGCCCGATATTTAGTTGAAGCGATTTATTGTCAACAAAAAGAAGCCTTGTTATTAAGGGTTTGTGATTGAAGAAGAAAACATTGTATTTCTAAAGATTATTTTTAATGTGGATTTATTCCAGACCATGGTTTCTGTAGCCACCTCTACGTCATCAGTGGAGAACATTACATTAGATAAATTGTTTGATTATTTGTAAGACTGTTTTTTCTATATGTTTTTTCATCAACAGACTTAACTCTGAGTGGAATAGAACCCACGTTCTTCAAATTTTCCATCAGTTTGCAAAGCAAGTACTCTACCATCTGAGCTATCGCCCTGCTTGACAAACTAACAGCAGAAGTTGGTTTGTTCGTATTTCATTACAGATGTTAAGTGTGTGACGTCAACAGAAGATTTTTATTTTACACCAACAATTACGATCCTTAGAAACAACAACATTTCTTAATCTCTCTTTGTCTCGTTTTTGCACATAACAATTTTAGCGCTGAATTATTTGTTCATACACGTTAAAGATGAGTGCATATATTTGAGACTACTTGCCCGTAGGGCGACATATATTTGCATATATTTTTGTCAATTCTGTATTTTTAAGTGTTTTTATCGGCGCATGCCATATTCTGTTTTGTTATTAAGGGTTTGTGATTGAAGAAGAAAACATTGTATTTCTAAAGATTATTTTTAATGTGGATTTAGCCTATTCCACTCAAATTTGATTAGTGAGTGCTTTTTACACTTATTAAAGATTTGACAAAATATAGATCTAATCAGTCCATGTTTGAACTTGGGACCCATTTTCCGGGAAACGCTGGTGTAGGGTATTATATGGTTGGTCTTGACCGACTATAATTTTCTTACTTGTTCTCTATCTGGCTTAGGAAAAAACTTCCCTAAATTTCAGGAGATAAATTATTTATTATCATAAATATGTTGAAGCAGTAAACTTCATCTTAAAACTAAAGACGAGGAATATGTCTTAAAAATAAAGATTTTTTCATATAAGAAAAAATTTCTTTGGCGGTAAGAACATAAATTAAAAGTTCTTTCCTAACAGTTTAGAAAATTTTCAAACTTTTAGTTAAATTTAACTAAATTGTTGAAAATTTGATGAATTATTTGGCATACATATTTTTCGTTTTTCTGGCTAAGTTGGTATTGCATTTCCGCGAAATCGGTTTAGACGTTCAAAAAATATAAGCAAAAACGTGAAATTAACATTAGGTTTTTCGCAAATTCACGTATTGAAAAAAAAACACTAAACACCTTTTGAATGACATTGGTACGCCACAAAATCTTTTAAAGGACTGTTTTTGTCAGTCAAAAAAATTTACTTAAATAATTTTTGAACAATTTTATTTTTTTTTTACAAAAATTTAAATCACTTAAAAAATATTTTAGGCATTCTGTAGGTTATTAATGAACTCGGCCCAGTCGAATTTAATCTTTTACTTGTTTTTGTTCGTTTTACTATAGTGGTATTCCACAAATTCTTTTTCTCTCAATTTTTTACAATATTTTGTGTATTTTCCTTATTTTGCAGTTAGTAACTCACCACGATCTTTGGCTATTGCAACACCTACTAATAGGGTTATGGTTAAAACCCACATAAATCGAGGACCCATTTCAATGGAATCTTTTATTTATTAATACTCAAGTTAGTAACTTCTGAGTAGCTATTAGGCCAACTAACCAAATTGCACTAAATTCTAATCAATAAAATCATTTTTAAAGTCCTCAGCACATAATTATATATCAAATGAAACGGACTAATCTTATCAATCAGTGTTAAGCCATACTGTATCAAACAAATAATCGATTGTTGTAAATTTTCAATTAACATTCAATTTAAATCGCGTTAACAAAGATTTTTAGAAAAAATAACAAAATAAAACTCGTACAGCAATCGGGTGATTAAAAATTAGGTTGAAACTTATTTTCATTATGTTAAAATATTGGATCGCTTCAAAGTCGAACGTTCAAAAACCTCTTGAAAAACTTCGAATTTCAAGGAGTGCACCACTAATTTTTTTTACATTTGGCCTAAAACTGCTATGATAAATTTCAGCCACATCGGACAACGTTAACACGAGGCGCATCGAGGTCAAAGGTCATACACACGAAAATAGCCATATTTTGATGAAAAACTTTGAATAAATGTTGTTGTTTTTTGAATATATTGTTAAAAAGTGGTACACGAGTTATTTATAGTATAAGAAGATATATTAAAAATTTTTGGGTTTTCAAAAATTAACGGGACCATAATAGTCTTGTTAGGGTCTTTCCATTAACCCTAACAAGACTATTATGGTCCCGTTTACTAGGAGAAGAAATCTCAATTTAGGTATAATTTCCGTAGGGAATACTATTATCCAACTATCTAAGGAGGTTAAATATTTGGGGGTTATCTTAGATACGAAACTTGGAATTCACATTTAGACGGCACTATCAGAAAGGCTATTGCGGCATTATGGGCAGCGAATAGGATTGTTGGTAGGACCTGGGGATTGAGCCCCAAAATGGTCATGTGGATCTACAAGATGATTGTAAGACCGATCATGACATACGCTGCCATAGTCTGGTGGCCGAAAACTATGCAGGGGGATGCCATCGTAAGACTAGGCAAGGTACAGCGTCTGGCCTGCTCTCTAATCACGGGTGCTATGAGAACCTGTCCAACTTTGGCCCAAGAAGCCATTTTGGGTCTCACACCTCTCGACATATTTATTAGATCTACGGCAACTATGGCTGCGCGTAGAATGAATATCGATTACTCTGACCCTCGCAACTTGAGCGGTCACTCCAATATTCTTTCTTCAACAGGAATTAGGGAAAACCTAGATATGCCGACGGATAGAATAAACACTGTGCTTCGCTTTGGAAGAAAATTTGAGATCGTGATACCGAGTAGACCAGAGTGGGATGAAGGTGGTCCATATGTGGATACTAGAAGCCTAAACTGGTATACTGACGGATCCAAAATGTCCTCTGGAGTTGGCGCTGGTGTCTACGGTCCAAACACGCGGATCTCCGAATCAATGGGTAGGTGGCCTACAGTTTTTCAGGCTGAAATTCAGGCTATTACAATATGCGCTAGAGTTAATATTGCAAAGGGTATGAAGGGTACTCATATTTCAATCTTCTCTGATAGCCAGGCAGCACTTCAAGCGCTGTCTTCTTGGGAATTTAAATCCAAAATAACACTGGAATGTTTTGATACCCTTCAGCAGCTCGCCGGGAGAAACAAAATTATTCTATTTTGGATCCCTGGTCATAGAGGTTTTGAGGGTAATGAGTAGGGCAAGTACTTTCATGCATCTAAAAATCGAAAATATGTGCCTATAATATGCAAATAAAAATCAAAAATATGCACTTAAAATTCAAAAAAATATGCACTTACAATTTAAAAATATGTATTAAAAATGAATTGCTTTTACTAAAAAAGGGCTTTGTTAACATAAATAAAATTTTTTCAAATATTTTAATTCCCTCTACAATATTAAATTAATTTTTTTGAGTGGACTCTGCTTTTAATTGGAAAATATTTTTTTAATGACACATTTTGTGATAAAAAATTTTAAATGAACAAATTTTCTTTAAAAGTCAAAAAATATTTCTGGAACAAATTTTATAAATAAACAAGTAGAAACTTTAAAATCGACTTGGACGTAAAAAAATATTTAAAAATGTTTACTAAAAATATTAAATTTGAAATCAAATACTTCTTTAGAAATTTTTGAAAACAAAATATTTTTTTTTGGGTGTAAAATTTTTTTGGGTCTAAAAAATATTTGAGTCACAAAACGTGTTAAGCGTTTTGTTCAATACGTGAATTCGGGATAAAACCAATCTTAGTTCCACGGATTTGTTCATAACTTCTTAACTACTGTGCAAATTTCTCTAAAATTCAATACCAATCTGACCTGGAGAATAAATGTTTTTGTATAGGCTTTTCTGAGTCCATTTTTCTGTAAGATATTTTTAAATTTAAAGCTTTAAATAATAATAACAACTTTAATTTAAAGCTTTATTTAAGAATCTAAATTTTTTTAGAAACAAATTTTTATAAAAACTGTCTCAGAATATCATTTCTATCAGAAAATAATATTTTTTACAAGAAATGGTGGATCGGTTTTAGATTATGTTTGTTAGATAAAATTTTTGAAATGATTTTTTGAAAAAATGTTAATGAAAATTAAAAAATGTGCAATTTATATGAAAATATGCAAAAATATGCATTTATACCAAAATATGCAAAAATATGCAACTACAAATCGATGCCATTTTATTGCAAATTTATTGATTCGGATAGATATTTAATTTATGTTATGTTAAGAGTGCGGAGTAAAAATATACATTTTCATGAAAGTACTTGCCCTAGTAATGAGATAGCGGATGAGCTTGCTAGAAATGCCTCCGCTACTCCTATGACCGGACCCGAACCCTATTGTGGGGTAAACTGGTCCACCTTCTCGAACATGATTAGGGGTTTGGAAAGAACCGACTTCTTAAACTTGTGGGAAAATTCAGGAGGTCTACGACAATCCAAAGCACTAATCGCTCCATTATAATATGGAAGTATACTTAATCACACCAAAAGTGACATTAGGTTACTGACAGGTTTTCTCACCGGGCATTATAAGGTAAATTATCACTTGCATAATTTAAACCTTTGTGCATCGTCTTTGTGTCGACTTTGTCTTGAGGAAGTGGAGACAACGCAACACATATTATGTGAATGCATCGCAATATGTAGGATCAGGAGACGGTTCTTAGACAAGGAATTGCTTAATTCTGAGGATATAAGGCTAGCTTCTCCATCCTCTGTTATAATGTTCATTAGGAACATTGAAAAGAGTTTGAATTAGATTAATGGATCTTGGCACAAAAGACCCATAAGGGTCGCAGTGCCGGCCGTTAGGGCTAGATCACCCCTTGAATAATAATAATAACCCTTGTAAGCCTTTCGGGGTCAAAATGACCCAATTTTTACAAAATGACCCCTAAAACACGAAAATCAGCCCCAATTTTCTAATTTTATTGAAATAAACCAATGGAAAACGATATTTATATTCTATTCAATTATAAATACTCAGATATGAAATACTGTCTTTCTAGGATGTCATTTAGCCGTTTCATGGTAAGGCCAAAAATATGCATTATATTTGGAGTGGTTCTCAAAACTGATATTTTGATTTTTTTTAAATTTTCTTAAACAAAATTAAGAAAAATGCTAAAAAAACCACAGAATCTTGTAAAATATATGTTACCATATAAAAAAAATTTTGAGGGATATCTCTCCGATAGTTTGACGGGGGCATCGATTTAAACTCAACGGATTTCGAGGAAAATGCCTTTTTTGCCCACAATTTACTCAATATGGAAAAAATTTGGTAAATATTTTAAAATTTCACAAAGTAAGGGCCATAAATTATTAAAAACAATGTTAGACTTAAACCCCCAAACGTTTAAGGAAAATGGAATAATATTTACGGATTTTATTCGGGTCAAATCAAATTTTAGGATATTTAGAGTTTTTTTAGAACAAGGCACCTAAAAATGAAATGTTTATTGCTATTTCTTATAAAACTTGGTATAATTATTGTACGAGTTTAGAAAAATTATTATTTAATTTTTTTTTAAATTAACCCATAAATGAAAATGTGGCAAAACGGCCGTGCACGTTAAAATTTCTTAATATAGCGTTTTTACTTTTTTTTATTTCTATAAAACTTGTTGTAATTATTGTGCGAGGTCAGAAAAATAATTATTTGAGTTTTTTAATTAACCCATAAGTGAACATGGGGTCAAAATGTCCCAGCACATTAAAAATTCTTAATATCTTTTCTGATTTCTAAAAAACTTGGTATAACCATTGTGCTAGGTCAGATAATTTTTTTTTAATTAACCTATATATCTTTGCATAAAATATTTTTTTTTCGACTTTTCATTTATGGGTTAATTAAAAAAATCAAATAATTATTTTTCTAACCTTGCACAATAATTATAACAAGTTTATTAGAAATCGAAAAAAATAAAAAAAAAAAATTTAAGAAATTTTAACGTGCTGGGCCATTTTGACCCCATGTTCATTTATGGGATAAATTAAAAAATAAATCAAATAAATTTTTTCTGAACTCGTACAATAATTTTACCAAGTTTAAAAAAAATCGCAATAAATATTTCATATTTAGGTGCCTTTTTCTAAAAAAAACTCTAAATATTCCAAAATTTGACCTTTGACCCGAATAAAATCCGGGTTAATATTGGTCCATTTTCCTAAAACGTTTGGGATTAAAGTCTAACATAGTTTTAAATAATTTGTGGCCCTTACTTTGTGAAATTTTAAAATATTTACCAAATTTTTTTATATTGAGTAAATTGTGGGCAAAAAACGCATTTTCCTCGAAATCCGCTAAGTTTAAATCGATGTCCCCGCCAAACTATACGAGGGATATCCCCCAAAAATTTTTTTTATATGCTAACATATATTTTATAAGATTCTGTGGTTTTTTCAGCATTTTGCTTAAATTTGTTTAAGAAAATTTTAAAAAAATTAAAATATCAGTTTTGAGAACCACGCCAAATATAATGCATATTTTTGGCCTTACCATGAAACGGGTTAATGACATCCTTGAAAGACAGTATTTCATATCTGAGTATTTATGATAGAATAGAATATAAATATCATTTTCCATTGGTTTATTTCAATAAAATTAGAAAATCGGGGCTGATTTTCGTGTTTTAGGGGTCATTTTGTAAAAATTGGTTCTTTTTGACCCCGAAAGACTTTACGTCAACTTAACTTACGGGTTAATTTTTGAAAACCCAAAAATTTTTAATATATCTTCTAATACTGAAAAGAACTCGTGTACCACTTTTTAAAATTCTATCCAAAAAATCAACACCATTTATTCAATGTTTTTCATAAAAATATGGCTATTTTCGTGTGTTTGACCTTTGACCTGGATGCGCCTCGTTAACGTTGTCCGATTTGGCTGAAATTTTTAGTATAGCATTTTTAGGCCAAATGTAAAAAAAAATAGGGGTGCACTCCTTGAAGTTTTGCAAAATAGCTGCCACCCTAATGTATATAAAAGAAATTAAATGTGCACACATTTTAAAATGTATGGCCGCCATTTTGAATTTTAAATTTCCGATTCCATATCTGTAATCAGCGTCGCCATATTCCTTTCTAAACAAACAATTGAAGTCTAATGTATACAAATTTTAAAATTTATAGAGCCGTCATTTAAAATTTTTGATATTAATTTTATAATCCGCAACTGTATAAACCTTCTATGCCACACTATTAGACTTTTTTCCTCTGTATTCCCCTTTTAACCCTCATAAATTGTTCTTACAATTAGTGTGAAAAATCCTCAAAAACCTAAAAAAAATACCCTTCCCTTTGACCCGCTAAATGTAAAAATGAGCAGCTAAAAGCAAAACATGTTTGCTTTTCAAGCATTAGGAAAATCGGTGGGTGCCCATTGATAGACCTCCCTTATGAGTCGGTTATTTTAATAGATATGCGGCAGAGCTTGGAAGAATTAATTTAATTTTTGAACGAATTCTTTATTTAGTAATTCAATTTTGTACTCGATTGAATTAATTCTACTCTAAATTGTTTCATAGAATTTATTCAACTTGGCCCATTCAGTAAAAGTAAGGTTCACTGAGTTGATTTTTTTTATTGTTCTTTAAAATGCATTCAAAGAATTCATTCACTAAGAATTCATTCTTTACTGAATTAATTCAATTTTTTCACCATTCAGTAAGAATTAAAAAATTTGTTAACCATTCAGTAAAAATTGAAAAATATTATCACCGTTCAATAAGAAAATAATTTGTTTTTGCAAAATGAAAAATAAAATGGTATAGTGAATTGAATTCTTTTTTAGTGTTATTGAATGGAAATAAATACGAATTCGTTCGATTCAATTCAATGTGAGCAATGAATTAATTCTTTCGACTATAATTCAGAACGGAAAATTGAATTAAGGAATTAATTCAATACAAGCTCTGGATATGCGGCTATTACGTAGATTTTCAAGTTAAAAACTTTTTTTGGAGTGTGTGGAAAATAAGTGGAACCTAAATGTGCTTACCACACTCATTAATATTTTTTACGATTTTTCTTTTATCATTTTTACAGTGTTGCCACCAATGAACCAAAAAATTATTCAGGAGTTTGTCCAAAATTATCCAAAATCCCAAAAATTATCCAAAAAAAATATCAAAAACGATGTTTTTTAACGAAACAAAAGTGGTTTATTTAAATTCAATCTAAAGAATACATGAAATTATTTTTTAACCCATTTTGTACCAAGATTCAATTTTTTTTTTGAAAAATTTACTTTTTTAGGGTTATTAGCACCCGCTGATCTCATAGATCTTGTCAATCTAAAATTTCAATGTTCCGTTAAAAGCCGAAAATAAAAAAATGCTAAATTTTTGTTATTTCTGACAACAATTTCTAAGACTTTACAATCGTAACAAAATTTACCTGAAATTCCACCTTTTTCATATATGTATAAATAAAAAGGTGATCTCTATCTACTGTTCGAAAAATCGAACAGAGGATCGAAATGCGTTCAAAAAATCTTACATTTTGTACTGTTCAAAATAAAAAATATTTTAAAATAATAGTATTACTAGTTCTTTTTCCAGTTTTTTTAACATTTCTTTTGTGGGATCAAAATTTGTATCCCCATTTCTTTCAATGCCGGGTAATTCCAAAAATTTTCGCCCCACTGTTCGGAAACATGCCTTTGGCCGCCACTGAGAATTTGGCTCATAGATATCCACGTTTATATGAGATATGTTGCATTTTTGGATTTTCAAAATTTGCTGTAGTTTTCAAATTATCGCGGGTCAAAGTTCGACTTTTTTAGCAAAAGTCAGAAAAATACATGACGTTTATCGTGCTCTAACTTTTTAACTAGTAATCCGATTATCACAAGTAATGGCTCATATGAAAGCTTAATTTTTCTTCTTTTAGGAAATATTTTCAAAAGCATACGGATTTTTTTCAGAAGTGTTGCAAAAATTCAAAAACATTTTTTTTTGCGAATATTTAAAAAAACACATCTTCGATTTTTTAAAAAATAAGTTTGGTGATAAACAATACTGTTTTGTACAACATATCCAAAATTCAGAGTGGGATCCCAATGGGATCAAAAAATATTCTGGTTTTAGTACGAAGTTCTTAAATTTTACCTTAGAAAATTAAAATTTTATGTTTCTTCAATATAAAAATTTAAATTTTCAAAGAAAATTATACTATTAAAATTTTGAAAAACATTCAAAACATTAGAAATTTAAATTTTCTAAGGGAAAAATATGAGAACC
Organism: Pegoplata infirma; assembly: GCA_963921195.1. Classification (NCBI taxonomy): domain Eukaryota; kingdom Metazoa; phylum Arthropoda; class Insecta; order Diptera; family Anthomyiidae; genus Pegoplata; species Pegoplata infirma. The sequence goes on from OY992538.1 coordinate 66,379,287, forward strand.
TCGTACTTAAAACAGAATAGTTTTTGATCCCATGGAGATCCCACTCTGAATTTTGAATATGTTATACAAAACATTGTTATTTTTCACCAGTTTTTTTTTTTAAAAATCTAACATGTGTTTTTTTAAATATTCGAAAAGAAAAAATGTTTTTGCATTTTTGCATCATTTCTGTAAAAAAAACTGTGTTATTTTAAAAATATTTTCTAAAAGAAGAACCCCAGCTTTCACATGAGCCTAAATTTGTGAAAATCGGGTCATTGGTTAAGAAGTTACAGCTCTTTAAACGTGATGTATTTTTCTTACTTTTGCTTAAAAAGTCAATCTTTGACCCGCCATAATTCGTTAAATACACCAAATGTAAAAATACGATATATGGTGCATATATCATATTTATGAGGGCTATCTATGTGTCAAGGTTCAAATTAATCTGAGACACCATTTCCAAAAATGACTAAAATTTGAGCTAAATTTTCTGGAATGGCCCTGCCTTCTTCTGTAAAAATAATTGAAGCAACAGTATTTGAAAATAATTTATTACATAAATCGGTTTTTGTAATCTTTAATTTACTAAAAACTGTTTCTACTGGTGAATTAAAAAATGTAAGAATCATAAGAAAATTAACAAACAACTTCTAAATTTAGAAAAAGATTTTCATCAGCACAATTTGTAATTTTAAAAACTTTTGCCCAAAAAGTTTGGACATCCAAATAATCAAACAGACCATATTTTTTGTGGTTCAATAAGGCTTATAGATAATTTGAAAATCTCCCAATTTAAAAGGTATTGCTGAAACTCAAATCAAAAAAATGCTGTCAAATAAGAAATAACTAACAAAAATCGCCAAAATAAAATAAAAAATATTTATATTTTGTCGGTGTAAAACTTAAAATTGTAAATGATAAAATTATCCATAAATTATCCAAAAATGTAATTATCCAAAGAGTATCCAAAAAATTTTAAATTATCCAGTTTTTGGATAATTATCCAAGAAGTGGCAACACTGCATTTTTACCAATTTTATTTGATTTTATACACGTTTAATTTTAGTATTATTATTCAGACATGCTAGATTTTGATTGGAATCTACTAAGATTATTATTTTTAACTTTTCGGCTAAATGTGTTTGACAAAAACAAGAAAATATATCATAGGTATTCAGAGTCTTACTTGCCAGCCCTGGACCAGGGCCCCTGGTACGGTGTCAAAAATAAAACATCATTTTCTTTTTCATTTCAATTCTTACTGAATGGTGAAAAAATTGAATTAATTCAGTAAAGAATGATTTCTAAGTGAATGAATTCTTTGAATGCATTTTAAAGAACAATAAAAAAAAAAAATCAATTCAGTGAACCTTACTTTTTTACTGAATGGGCCAAGTTGAATAAATTCTATGAAACAATTTAGAGTAGAATTAATTCAATCGAGTTTTTGAAATCTTTTGAGGTTGAAATTGTTATTTAAGTTGCTACATATTTTTCAACCGTTAACGTCAATCAACTGCAGTCATGAAATCTGTTCATTGCACTATAATATATGTATATTAGAGTGTCCCTTATTTTGGAAATGTTGGAAATGTTGAGACGGTACCCCCTCATTTTTTTCCTTTTGACTAAAAAATAACTCAGGAAAAATTTTACGCCCCTACGACCACGCCTTCCCTACGCGACGGGGCCGTAAAGAGCGGGGCCTTAAAAATCATTTTTCCATACAAAGCAAAAAAATTTTTTTTTGATTTTAAATTTTTTTGTTATTAATTATAATATTACTTGGTTAGCTTATTCACGACAAATTTTTTTTTTTTTTTATTTTGGTGGGATGAGGCTTTCAGTTCTTAAAAATTTTTCGAAAAAAAAAATTTAGAGCTTTTGGGGTCCTACAGTAAAAATTTTTTAAAAAATATTTTTTTTTAGTTTTGACAAGCAACCGTTTTAGTTGAATTGTTGCTTTTAATGATATATTTTCATAAAAAAATATTATTGCTATCTGTGACATCTTTATCGTGATCTAAAAAAGGGTAAAAAATTCATTTTTGATGTTTTTCGATACACGATCAAGATGTCACAGATATGAATAATATTTTTTTATGAATATATATCATTAAAAGCAACATTACAACTAAAACCGTTGCAAGTCAAAACTAAAAAAAAAAAAATTTTTAAAAAATTTTTACTGTAGGACCCCAAAAGCTCAAAATTTTTTAGAACTGAAAGCCTCATCCCACCAAAATCAAATTTTTTGTCGTGAATAAGCTAACCAAGTAATATTATTATTAATAACAAAAAAATTAAAAATAAAAAAAAAAATTTTTGGTTTGTATGGAAAAATGATTTTTAAGGCCCCGTTCTTTAAGGCCCCGTCGCGTAGGGAAGGCGTGGTCGTAGGGGCGTAAAATTTTTCCTGAGTTATTTTTTAGTCAAAAGGAAAAAAATTAGGGGGTACCGTCTCAACATTTCCAACATTTCCAAAATAAGGGACACTCTAATGTATATCTATTGATTAATGTAACTGTCACCCCTTTTTAATCGATTTCACAAAACAAAAGTACAGAAATTAAATTAAAAAATTACCGAATCATACTGAAAAAAAGCTTCGTGGAAGTAGTTTTTAAGAATACGGGAATTTCTATATACAAAATCTTTTAGAACCTGCGAGGAAAGTTTATCAAAATCTATGATTTCTTTTATAGGAAACATGTTTTAGAAGGGGGGGGGGGGGGGGGTTGTGAAATAAAGCCATAGGCAATAAGGTCATATGTTTTTTTCTCAATTAATTGGGAAATAAGGCCATATGGCCTTATTACCTACCAACACGATTGAGCAATAAAGTCATATTGATTTTGGAAATATATTTCCACATAAATCCTGCTACCCAAAAACAGATTATTTAGCGAAGCCGCTTAATTTATTTATGAAGTTTGTAAGCCCGGCCGAAGGCCGGCTACGCAGAAAAAATTTTTTTGTTTAACTCTCTTTAAATTAAAAACCCCTCTGAACTCAGAGGTTCCTAGAGGCAGGATTTTTTTAAAAACGTTTTTCTGTGTAGCCGGCCTTCGGCCGGGCTTAGGGATACCAAACTCCATAAATTAATTTAGCGGCTCCGCTAAATTAATTTATTTTTTTCAATCCCAGGATTTTTCGGGATTTTTTTGGGATTTGCTAACGAATTTGTTAATACAATTTTATATTATTATATCTACGCCCACAAAAGAGGCTGACCGAAGAAAATTTATTTTCAAATACCCTGTAACTTAAAACTTACGTTTTTAAGCGGTTAATTTAAATCCAAATCTGCTTTTGCCCTTTAACGAACTTATGACCATAACGAATATTTGTACCAAACTTCTAGCTTTTTTGGTTTGGACTGCATCGTGTCTTCCACAGGCGGGCGGAAGGACAGTCGGAAATCGATAGAATCTATTAAATTATCGGTCATAGATCAATAATTTATATACTTTATGGGGTCATAGACCAATATTTTGCTGCGTTACACATGGAGCAACTACACCCAAAAAAAAACGTGGGTATTCACGCTCAGAAAAAACCATTTACTTAAACTTTGGAAAAATTTTCTTCAAAATAGTTTATAAATTTTCCCACAATTTAGTTAAATTTAACTAAAATTTTGGAAATTTTCCCAACTTTTAGGAAAAAATTTTAGTTCATGGACTGTTTAATAGGCCATAATTTTCTTTAAATGGAATTCTCTAATACATGGGAAAAATTCTTACCGCCAAAGAAATTTTCCATAAATAATTGAAAAAAAATCTTTATTTTTAAGACACATTTCTTAAAACAAAATTTAGTTCAAAAAATTCAGTTTTAGGACGTAATTTCCTACCAATTAGTTTATCATATTTATCTTCTTTAATTTGAGGAAGTTTTTTCCACAAGTTTAGTAAATTTTTCATAACATGGAATTGTTTAGTTGATTTATTTTTTTTTTCATTCTTGCTTGTAGTTCACATTTTGTTTATTATTTGTAGTATATGAAAAAGAGAGTTTGGTATTATATAACAAGTAATAAATTTAATGCTTACATTTTTTTTCTACACATGAATGTGTGAGGGAAAAAATAATATTTTAATCACAACAAAGCCCTTGACTTTGGCGTGTTTTCCCATAGTCTGGGAACAAACGTTAAAGACAAAGTCTTTGTTGTAATTTAACTTTAAAAACTAATGAAATTTATTACTTGACCATAAGAAACAAACGTTTTTTTATATTTTAAATAAAAAATGTACATAATGAGAATTCTGTGTGTATTCACATGCGATTCTACAAATAAACCAATAAAAATATGAAATTAACTAATTTTTAGGAAAAATGTCCTCATAAAAAACGTTTTTTTAACTAAAAAATGGGAAATTTTTTCCCTCTTTCTAGTTCAAATTGGTCCTAATTTTTAAGAAAAATATGGACTAAAAAGTAGGAATACATGGCAATGGAGCTAAATCATTATCAATTTTCCTTGGATTTAGTTAATTTTACCATTTTTTAGTTAGTTTTTTTTCTGAGTGCAATACTAAAAATTTTACTAATGAACTAATTTTTTAGTTCAAAATGATCTAGTGCAGGCGTTGGTAATCAATACTAAAATTTTTTACTATTATTATTCAAAACCAGTAAAAATTACTAATTTTAGTACTTTGAAGATACTAAAAAACTACCGTACTACTGGTAATTAGTAACTTATTAGTAGATTTCGGTACCAAATCACTTACTAATATTTTTACTGCAGAATTATTTTGAGTGTACACCCCCAGTACCAGTTAAGTTAAGTTGTTTCTAAGTTTTCAGATTTTCTGTGCTAAATATGTAAAACAATAGTTATTCAATGTTAATGAATTAATTAAATATTAAATTATATATTTTTTTTTTAAGGAAAACGTTAAAAAGTTTAATTTTAATAAATCCCGAAAAATCCCGGGATCCTGAAAAATACCGAAATCCCTTATCAAATCCGATTATAATTGGACTTAGGCCCCATATAAAAATATAGCCCGATATTCAGTTAAATCGGCTTTATTGGCAACAAAAATAAGCCTATTTGACTCAAATTTGGTTTGTGGGTGCTTTTTACACTTATTAAAGATTTGACAAAAGAAAGATTTAATCGGTCCATGTTTGAACATGGGACCCATTTTCCGGGACACTCTGGTGTAGGGTATTATATGGTCGGTCTTGACCGACTATAACTTTCTTACTTGTTTTTTGTTATACAGTTTTTAAGATTCTCAATACCCTATCTGGCCCCTAATAAGATACGTCAATATCAAAAACTAAGCAAGGTAGAGCGAAACGGACAAAAGTTTTGAATCAAAATCTATTGCGACCCATAAGGAACCCAAAGATGTCTCGAGTCAACAGGGTCAGGACCCTTGGGGTCCGAACCCATTGGGGTCTAAATCCAAAAAATAAATAATAAAATTTTCTCAATTTCTTGTTAAAATTGGAAAAAAATTTAATTTTTTTTTTATTATTTTTGAGAAAAAAAATTAGCTAAACCGAATAAAAACAAGAGTGTTAAATTCGGCTGTGCCGAATCTATTATACCCTTCAACACCTTTCAAATTAAAAAAAATGCAGGGCCGTCTTTTTTTGTGGGGGGGCTGCAAGGTTGGTGGGGGACACCTATACCCCCGCTATATATGATTACAAATTATTTGTTTATGATATTTACGCTTAAATAATAAATTTTTATCGTTATTTATAATTAATTTCTATAACTACGACCCCAAAGGGGGGCGGTGGAAAAAATCGAATTTTCTTACCCCCTTGGTCCAAGCGCAGGTCTTTAAACATAATATGGCATCCAAATGTTACATTTTTTGTGCAATAATTAAAAAAAAAAAAACTCGTACAAATATCGTATTTTTCAGGGGTCGTTTTAGTTCTTCAAGGGGGAACTTTTTTCCCCTTGCTCCGATTTTGCCCATCTTCGAACTTAACCTTACCAGTAACATAAGTGATATTCTTGCCCAATTTCAGGGGTCTAGCTCTTTTGGTCTTTCGACTGCATCGTTATTTCTACAGACGGACGGACGGACATCGCTAGAATGTCTTATCATGGATCAATATTATATATACTCTGTGGGGTCCCCGACCGATATTTCGATGTGTTACCCACGGAATGACAAAGTGAGTATACCCCCATACTGTGGTTGGAGGGTATAAAAATCTTTGGAGCCAAATCATTAGCGTTTTTTTCTCAAAAGTTAGTTAATTTTCCTATTTTTTAATTCACTTTATTTTGAGTGGGGCACCCATATTTCGGATAGTTACATAAACATCAGCACAAATTCATTATACCCTGTACCACAGAGAGGTCTAGGGTATAAAAATATTAATAATGATTGGGAACAATTAATTGTTGCCACTAGGGATGCCAAACGGATTGAAAAAGTAAAAACGGATCCCGAAAAATACCGAAATCCAGAAAAATCCCGGGATCCCGGGATTTTTCATTCCGTGTAACACATCGAAATATCGGCCGGGGACCCCACAGAGTGTATATAATATTGATCCATGATAAAACCTAAGACATTCTAGCGATGTCCGTTCGTCCGTCCGTCCGTCTGTCTGTAAAAATAACGATGCAGTCAAAGGCTGAGTTAGGCACCCGTAACCGTAAACTAGCGTAGCGTAGCGATCAAAATCAAATAGAAAATCCCGTAGACGTCTGCAAAGAAGAATAACTGCTCTCATTTGTTCTCATATAACGAAAAACTCTCTACGCTACGCTAGTTTACGGTTACGGATGCCTAACTCAGCCTTAAACCAAATGAGCTAAACCCCTGAAATTGGGCAAGAATATCACTTATGTTACTGGTAAGGTTAAGTTCGAAGATGGGCAAAATCGCACCAAGGGGAAAAAGTTCCCCCTTGAAGAACTAAAACGACCCCTGAAAAATACGATATTTTTACGAGTTTTTTTTTTTTAATTTTTGCACAAAAAATGTATGTCATATTATGTTTATAGACCTGCGCTTGGACCAAGGGGGTTAGAAAATTCGATTTGTTTCGACCGCCCCCTTTGGGGTCGTAGTTATAGAAATTAATTAAAAATAACGATAAAAATTTATTATTTAAGCGTAAATATCATAAACAAATAATTTGTAATCATATAAAGCGACGGTACAGGTGTCCCCCACCAACTTCGCAGGCCCCCCCACAAAAAAAGACGCCCCTGTGATTTTTTTATTAATTTGAAAGGTGTTGAAGCCCAGCAAAAATTGGCATTACTAGTAATAGGTTTTGTAATCCGAAACAGATGTTAATAAGTAGTTACTTATTGAATGAAGCACTAATTATTTTAACAAGGGCGTGAGACAAAAATATGTAGTGAAGAGTATGGAGATAAATAAGTAGTTACTGACTCGGATTACAAATAAGGAGTAAAAACCCATTACCAATAAGAAGTAAAATAATTAGTTAATTAAAACTTTTAAAATTTAACTTGTTTTTACTAAAACTTAAAAATTGCGTAATTTTTATTAAGTTTTTAAGTACTTTTTAAGTTAATTGAATTGTAAAGGTTAAAAACTGCAAGTGCAAGAAGATATTATTACTTAGAGGTGCTTTTATAACATATTACTGAGAAGTAGTTACTTTTTGGCTTAAAATAATGTTAATGGTAATGGGTACTCATTATAAATAATGTACTTGGTAATGATTACTTTACACGACTAATTACCATGTTTTTGCTGGGAGGGTATAATAGATTCGGCACAGTCGAATTTAACACTCTTACTTGTTTTTATTCAGTTTAGCTCATTTTTTTTTTCTCAAAAATCAGAAAAAAAAAATAAAATTTTTTGCTAATTTTAACTTGAAATTGGGAAAATTTTATTAATAATTTTTTGGATTTAGACCCCTTTGGGTTCGGACCCCATGGGTCCTGACCCTGTTGACTCGAGACACCGTTGGGTTCTTTATGGGTCGCAAAAGATTTTGATTGAAAACTTTTGTCCGTTTCGCTCTACCTATATGTAAACAATAAACAATATTCTGTATGCAGAAATAAAGAAAAATAATAAACAAAAAACCTAAAAATAAAAGAGCATAAATAACAACAACAACAAAAAAAAAAAACCAAGAAAAAATTCATAAACTTTATTCTCTTGTTTTTCTCAACTTAAAATAATATAAAAAATATGCCAAACAAAAACATACAAACGCGCCAAACGACAAAAAGGAGCGCTATAGACGCTGGATTAGATAATCTAAAGGCTGAGTTAGGCACCCGTAACCGTAAACTAGCGTAGCGTAGCGATCAAAATCAAATAGAAAATCACGTAGACGTCTGCAAAGAAGAATAACTGCTCTCATTTGTTCTCATATAACGAAAAACTCTCTACGCTACGCTAGTTTAAGGTTACGGGTGCCTAACTCAGCCTTAACTTGTGCATCGTCTGGACAATTAGAGACTGATTCAGCGACTCACACATGGGATTGGGTTGAAAAAAATATGTGTAAACAAAACCAATACATCAACGACCGTTTTAATGAGATCTGTGAGCAGCTAGTACAAAGTGAAAAAAGAATAATTGAAAGAGTTGAGCAATCTATAGAAAGAGTTGAACAATCGTTTAAAGAGTTTAAAAAAGAGTTATGTGATGTAAAGAGTGACTTGAATAAAGTTAAGGAAAGAGTAGTGGAGTTAGAAACAGTAGCGGGTGATGTTATAAGTCTACGTAAAGAAATTGATGATTTAAAAAAAGAAGTGGACAGACAGGAAAATGCTACTGTAGCAAGTGATATCCGTATTAATGGTGTACCTATGAATGAAAATGAAAACATTTTCGGAATATTAAATAGTCTATGTGATACTATTAAAATAAATCGACCCCCTATAAAATCAATTTTTCGTCTGAAAAAGACCAAAACAAGTGGGACAAATTTGACTGATCCAGCTATTATCGTTAGATTTGAAACTCCATTTGATAGAAATTTTATTCTAAGGGAAATTTCTAACTTCATGCGCACACGAAAAGGTCCATTATTATTATCTGATATTGGCTTTGACTCGAATGAACCATTTAACGTAAAGGAAAACCTAACTCCTCGTAACTTCATGTTATATATAGAAGCTGTAAAACTATGGAGGGATAACAAGTTAGAATCAGTTTTTTCAAGGCGCGGTATTGTTTATGTCAAGATAATCCGATCAGACGAACCAATCCGCATTGATGGTCTTGAAGATATTAGAAAACTGAATTTATTTCGTAAACAGGCTGAAAAAAATGATACCAATTCTATTGCTAATACGTGAAATATTAATTTTGATGCGTAACTATTCTGTATTTATTTTTTATAATTTTACTCAATTTAAATTAAATTTAAACTTTTCGTATATTTTTCTTTGTTTTCATTTACCAAAATTTTGTTATAATTTAATTTACCTAATTTATAATACCTTTTTAAAAATTTTAAAAGTTTTAACTAACAAACAATTGAATTGCGTTGTAGTCTTCGTAAAAAAACAATATGCCCAGTTTATCTAATTCTAGGGTGAGTTCCAAATTCAACATATATAACATGATTCGAATTTTAACTAAACAAAAAAATGGTTTAAATGTTGTGCATATTAATGCGCAAAGTTTAAAAATCAAAATTGACGAATTTCGATATATATTTGAATCTTCAAACGTTCATGTGGTGTGCGTTTCTGAGACACTGTTTGATCCGAAAATTAAAGACGGCAGCTATAGTTTACGTGGTTATAAAATATTTAGAGCTGACAGAAATAGTAATGGTGGTGGTATTGCCATTTATGTAAAAAATAATATAAAGTGCAAATTTGTTAAAAAAGCGAAAAAGGCTGACAAAGTAGAATTTTTATTTTTAGAACTATATAACAGGAATGAAAAATTACTACTTGGAAATGTTTATAGACCAAATCGGTATATCGATACCAATGCATTCTTTTTGAGCTTATCCTCCATCACTGTAGGCTATACAAATATCTTAATATCTGGAGATTTTAATAGCAATATTCTCTTAGAATCAGAGTTCTCAGATGAAATGAAGAGTATGGGTCTGGACCCTGTGAATACTACCAATCCTACGCATTTTTCTAGATATACAAGTACACTTTTAGATATTTTTTTTACCAATTACCTCTCGAAGATTCTTTTGTTTGAGCAGCTTTCGGCTCCTTTGTTTTCTAGGCACGATTTGATTTTTACGTCCTATAACTTTAAATCAAGTACTACTGAGGAAACATTTACTTATAGGGACTTTAAAAGCCTTGATTATGACGCATTAAGTGAAAAAATTACACAAATCCAATGGGACTCTACTTTCTATATGCCAACAGTGGATGAACAACTCCAATTTATACAGGAAAATCTGGTACAAATTTTTGAAGAATTCGTTCCTATAAAGACGAAAACGAAAAAGGTAACATCAACTACCAATCAATGGTTCTCGCCAGAAATTAAACATTTAATAGAGCTCCGGAATATAGCTTATACAAGATGGAAGAGATTTAGGACTTCTGAACTATTGTCAGCATTTCGTTCATTACGAAATACAGTCACTACTAAAATTAGGATTGCAAAATCGTCTTATTATAATGATAAATTCTCAAACTGTTTAGACAGCAAAAGTAAGTGGAAGGAAATCCGTAATATTGGAATGGTTAGTGATCCGAATGATTATTATAATGCTGATCAGGATATAGATATTGATGAAATTAATAGAAAATTCGTAGACCTTCCAATGCCAGTCGCCAATGTGGACCCATACAGAAATTATACCACGACAAATAATTCTAATAAATTTGATTTTAGATGTGTAACTCGAACTGAGGTATACAAAAGTTTTTTCAGTATAAAGTCCAATGCTATAAGCAGTGACGGAATACATCCCAGATTTATTAAAATAATCTTTCCATCAATTGTACCATATATTACAAACCTGTTTAATAACATTATTTCAAAGTCTTCATACCCAACAATTTGGAAACATGCCAAAATAGTTCCAGTACCAAAATCAGATACTGAATTTCGTCCAATAGCAATACTTCCATTTCTTTCTAAGATACTTGAACGAATATTGCACAACCAACTAAGTGCATTTTTAAAAGATAACAACCTTTTTACCCCCAGACAGTCTGGTTTTCGACCACTTCACAGTTGTGTATCAGCGTTAATTGATGTAACTGAAGACGTAAGGTCATATATTGACAATGGTGAAGTTGCTTTTTTAATCTTACTGGATCATTCGAAAGCGTTTGACACAGTAAATACGGAAATTCTTACTTCTAAACTAGAAAACTGTCTCAATATTTCATCGACAGCTACCAAATTAATGTCGTCATATTTAACAAATAGGTCACAGTCCGTTTTTTATGCAAATAGGATGTCAAGTAGTATATTACTGACTAGAGGCGTACCACAAGGCTCTATTTTAGGGCCTTTATTGTATTCTGCATATGCTAACGACTTGCCAACCAAGTTGGAATATTGTAATGTACAAATGTATGCTGATGACGTTCAACTTTACATTAGCTGCAAACCCTTCGAAATTAATGAATGTGTCCGAAAAATTAATAAGGATTTGACAAATATTTATAACTGGGCCACTTCAAACGGGTTGTGTCTCAATCCAAACAAATCAAAATGCTTAGTGATAACAAAGAAAACACTCTCCATACCGATATTTCCGGATTTGCTATTAAATGGATCGGAAATTGAAATAGTTACCTCAACAAAGAATCTTGGAGTTACTTTTAACAATCACTTGGATTGGAGTAACCATATAAATATTGCTACGGCAAGAGTATATGGAATGTTAAGGAATCTGTGGTGCACTCAGTGTTTTATACCTCTTCAAATTAGAATGCTTCTAGCTAAAACATATTTGGTACCAACTCTTTTATATGGTTGTGAACTGTTTGCGAACTGTGATGCTGCTAGTACTCGAAAGCTTAAAGTTGCTTTTAATAGCATAACACGGTACATATATGGTATTAGACGTTTCAAAAGAATATCTTTTTATACCAAACAAGTGTTTGGTGTGTCATTTGAATCCTTACTACAATGTAGGTCATTAATATACCTACATAAAATTATATACACTCGTCAACCAAAATATCTATATGATAGACTACTTTTTTTTAGATCGAATAGGGGAAATCGAATCAAACAGCAGCGGTATAAGACTCAGATATCAGAGCAACATTTTTATATTAATACCATTCACATTTGGAATAAGCTACCCGTTGATTTGCAAAGAAACGACAATACAACGCAATTCAAAACATTAATCTTTGAACATTTTAGAAAAAAAGAAAGATTAACAGCTAATTAATTAAAAATAAAATTAAAGTTTGTTTAACATTTGTCAAATTATTACGTTTTTGTTTATATAATGCTTACTTGTTAAAATTAAGTTATTATTGTAATTATTTTTAATAAGATTTGTATACCTACTCCTATAATCCAGTACTTTAATATAAGATTCATCTTTGTATTGGGTTGTGATCAATAAATAAAATTGAAAAATTGAAAAAAAAATACCTTGCTTAGTTTTTGATATTGACGTATCTTATTAGGGGCCAGATAGGGTTTTGAGAATCTTAAAAACTGTACACTGAGGGAAAAAATCGTAGTCAAATCAAAAATTTTCATTCTCATTTTTAAAATCCCAAATTTAAAAAAAAAAAAATATTAATTATGAGGTTGAATTTTTTGAAATTTAATATGTTTCGGTCTCAATTTTAAAATGTTCCTTTTTTAAATTAAGTATTCAAGAACTCCTTTTTATTTTATGGTGCCGCCATGTTGAAAATCATCATTTTGATTACAAACATTTTAAAAATGAGTTATAAACAATTTTAGCAATGACGCTTCAAAAAAATTTCAATTATATTAAAAAAGTATTGAGATGTAACATTAGTAAAAAGTTTTTACTAAAAACAAAACTTAAAAAAAATACAATTTATAAGTAATTTAAATAAAAACACTAACAAAATTTGTGTTAAATTAAAAATAAGTTTAAAAACAGTGAAAAGAAAAGTTTGAAAAAAGTGAAAAGTTTAAAAACAGTGAAAAGAGAAATAAAATAAAATTTTAAAAGTGGAAATTTATATGAAGTACCAGAGTCCATGAGGGGATCAACAACTTTAAATGCCCTCCAGGAATATGTCCTTTATATTATGTGAATTCTTTTTATATACCGTCGCTGCTCTTACGCAAATACCTGTGTGCATTTTTTTTTTTTTGTAAATCCTTAATTAATAATTTTTTAAATGCTTCATTGTGAACTTTTGGGTGATTTTTATAAGTCTTCTTAATGGAAATAGAATGCTACAATATTATTAAAAAAAATATAAATATGTATTACTTTACATGTATTACTTCACCGCGAAAGGACAAAACTAAGCAAATTTGTGGGGCATCTTAAAATGTTTTTGAAAATTATATACATACATATGTAAGTGTTTTCTTCGGAGCAGCGACGATATATTATTTATTAAGTACAAATGTACCTTTTTAATTATTCTGTAGAAAAATAAAAAAATATACAAATAAAAAATTTTAATTGTTTTATTTCAAAAGAAAATTTCAGGAGATAAGTATAAAGAAAATTAAATATTTATAATGGTCAATCTTAAATTGAACATGACTATCATTTTAATTTGATTGGGGGCACCGTTGATTTGAACATAAAACATATTCAAATCACAGTTCTTTCACTTCATTTTTAAAATGTTGTTTGTTACTCAAGTCATATTAAAAGCGTCCATGAATATTTTCAAATTGAGAAAAAACAAACTTTGTTGACTTTCGTCACTGTTTTAATTTCAATATGAGATTGTTTTTGCTTGATTTGATAACTTTTTTTCTTAGTGTATAACAAAAAACAATTAAGAAAGTTATAGTCGGTCAAAATGGGTCCCATGTTCAAACATGGACCGATTGAATCTTTCTTTTGTCAAATCTTTAATAAGTGTAAAAAACACCCACAAACCAAATTTGAGTCAAATAGGCTTATATTTGTTGCCAATAAAGCTGATTTAACTGAATATCGGGCTATATTTTTATATGGGGCCTAAGTCCAAAAATGGTCCAATTATAATCGGATTTGATAAGGTTATTAAAGTAAGTGTTAAACACACACAAACCAAATTTGAATTAAATATTTATTTTCATGAAATTTTAAAGATTTATGTGAATATCGGAAAGGTGGTTTGTATAAGGGCTATAAGAAAAACTGGTCCGATTCCTTTGAAATTCGGAATGGAATAAATACAAAATACGTTTACCAGTCAAATTTCGATACGATATTTATTATAATACGGTTATTACAATCATTTGAGCCAAATTTAAAGAGGACCTTTGTATGGGGGATAGGTCTAAACATAAACCGATCTTTTTCAATTTCAATAGGCCGTCCTTGGGCCAAGAGAGGCTTAAGTTTCAAATTTTAAGTAAATTGATTAAAAATTGCGACCTGTATCGTCTTTACACCGTTTTACACCGTTTACATGGACAGACGGACGGACAAGCGGTCAGACGGACAGACGGAAGGGCATCGCTAGATCGACTCAAAAAGTTATTCTGAGTCGATCGGTATACTTAAAAGTGGGTCTAGGACCAATATTTCGGGTAGTTACAAACATCAGCACAAACTCATTATGCCCTGTACCACAGTGTGGTGTAGGGTATAAAAATGTTTTGTGTATATGGGCGTAAAAGGAACACAATCAATTAATTTTAGTAAAACATATTAAAAATAAAAAATAAGGTTGAGAAAAAAGGTTCACGTCATCATCATCATCATCATTGTTGCTATCAAGCACACCCAGCTTTTATTGTATCCATACATTTGTCTGGGTTTGACATTTCGTGTCCCTGTGTACAATTTAAAATATCTTAAACAGAACCAGAAAAAGCTGTAAAAGGATAACGCGCAGGAAAATACTCGCGTAACTTTTGTAAATGTTTCATTTAGCTAATGGCCATTTTAATACAAATCAACGGATACATATGCGAGATTATTATAATGGCAACTTAAATGTTGGAAAAGCTCAACAATAACTCAGGGTCTTTCAACAATATGTACGAGTTTGTAAAGAAATGTGTAATGGCATCGTAAAACGCAGTCACGAAAATCCACTCAACGTATTTATTTTTTAACAACAAAAAACAGCAATTGTTAAGTAGAGCATTCCGCACATATACCAGAGGTGTAGTCATTTATTTCTTATCATCCAACCTTGCTTTTAAAAGTCTTCTTAGACGGCCTCAAAAAACTCTTAGCTGATTTAAAGGAAAATATAGTGTCCTCCCTAAAATTCTACTTGCGGAGTTTGACCCTACAAATAATTCTGATCAAAGCTTATGAAAATCCTCAAGAAATTTAAAACAACCCACGAAATATGATTCACCCATACGTCTTAGAAATGGAACATGGGCTAAAAGTACAGCAGAAAAAGTCTCTTCTTTTGACGAACACTTAGAAAATGTTTTAACTCTTAACAACACAAGATCTCTTATATCTCCACCAATAAAACATGATAATTTTTCATCCCCCATTCGAAATCGGTTATCGACCCTGAAAGCAAAAGTAAAAAAATCACAATAAAAAATTGTCTCTTGGTATAGATCAATGGTTCCCAACCTTTTTTGAGCCGTACCCCACTTTTAAGTAAAAAAAAATACAATGTCCCCCTACACTTAAGAAAAATTTGTAAATTTTTCAAATTTGTTTTAAAATTCAAAATTTACTTGTGGTTAAGCAAACTTTTTGTTAAAATCATCATTTAAACAAAGTTTTTAGAAAAAGTTTTCAACAATCAACTTAATAATTTAACTAAAATTATATTTTTTTAAGTTTATTTAACAAAAAAAAATCTTAAAAATTTGCTCGTTGCCCCCCTGAAGCAATCAAATTGCCCCCAGGGGGGGGAGAGTCAAAGGTTGGGAACCATTGGTATAGATAGAATTGATAGAACGAGGGGCCCCTGTAGGTTATTTGGTAGCGTGGTAGGTCGTGGGTTCGATTCCCACCAGAACCCTTGGTCGATTTCGTTGCAACGAGACGACGGACATTGTTCTCAGTTTTCGGTTAGATTAAAATTATTAAACAACTTATTTGTAATTAAATGATTAACAATAAATAAAAACATTTGATCAATGCGATCAAAAATTATTGTATATTGTATTGTTGCATAGATAGAATCACTCCAAACATGATAAGTGAGTTGCCAAATGAATCTCTCAAATTTGACATTTTCCATGCCTTTAACAGAGTGTGTCATGATGATTTAGTTCACAAAATTTGCACACTTTTGCCACGCTCAAAATAATTTTAAAAAAATGCTTTATATTTTCTTGTGGCCGAAAAACAAAATTTTGTAAAATTGGAGTTACTCGTTAAAAACTCGTAATTTTCACAAGAATTTAACAAAATTTTAATTAATTTAATTTGTTCAATTTTAATTAATGTTTTTAAAGCAGAGAAGTTTTACTCATAAAATGGATTTAACTAAAACTTTGTAAATTTACAGAGTTGTTCGGAGATGGGAAAATCGGATCAGGTTGGGAGGGGGAAGTTTCCCCTTAAAAACTAAACCAAGCAATTAGTTATAATTTTGTTAAGCAAATCCCTATTAATATTATAAATCTGAGTGTTGGTTTGTCTGTCTGTCCGTCTGTCTGTTCCGCAATAAGGGGAGAACGGCTAAACCGATTTTCATGAAATTTTCACCACAGATAGTACTAACCGAGGCAGGAATTATTATAGGCTATCAAAAAGAGCGATCGGACAGAGGGGCGTAAAATGCCACGCCCCTTTTTATTTAATGGAACATTATTATGCCTTTTCTATAATAACGCATAACCGGCTGAACCGATTTTAATTAAATTTTTACAAATACAGTCGAACCCGGTTATAACGAACTCCGAGGGACCAGTAAAAATAGTTCGTTATAAGCGAAGTTCGCTATAAGGGGGGTATATTTTTTATTAACCTAGTTTTATTTCCAAAAAAATCTATCAAATTTTGTTTCATTTGATCTTTTTTCGTCAATAAACTACTTATTTAGAAGAAATTATTAAAAATATTAAAAAAATTTATTAAAATTATAACATAAACCAAAAAGTTGCAACCTTTTGTTAGTTTGATAAACATGATTGCCACACATTAAAAAATATTTATGGGAGTTCGTTATAAAAAGGTAAATATACATGAAATTGTGTTCGTGGGACCATAATAAGCAGTTCGTTTTAACCGAGGATTCGTTATAACCGAGTTCGTTATAAAAGTAGTATTTTGTGTGAAAATTGATGGTAGAACATCGGGACTTTAGAATTAGTTCGTTATAACCGAGAATTCGTTATAACCGAGTTCGTTATAACCGAGTTTGACTGTAGTACTAACCGAGGCGGAAACTATGAGCTACAATAGAAGGCTATCGAAAAAAGGGGCGTAAAATGCCACTCCCCTTTGTATTACATTGAAAGTTATTTCTGCCTTCTCCGCAATCACGCTTAAACGGCTGAACCGAATTTCATGAAATTTTCACCTCAGATAGTATTTATCGAGTCACTTTGTTCGGAGCTTCCCGATTTTCAAGTCAAAACAGGAACCCAAAAAAAGTTCCCCATAGGTCCAATATTTTGTTTTGTTAATATTGGCCCTAAAAGGGAACTCTTCCAAACCCGGCTCTAAGCGAAATAAAAAAAAATGTTCACCAGTGAAAAGTCATGAAGCAGTAGATAAACTCGCAAATAAAAAATCGAATTCATTGTATAATATTTTATTAACCCGGGCAATGCCGGGCGCAAAACAGCTAGTTTCATATAAATAAAGAATATAACTGTAATAAATTTTGTTCTGCCAATGTTTATACCCTACACCACTCTGTGGTACAGGGTATAATGAAATATTGGTGCTAGACCCACTTTAAAAAATACCGAGCGACTCAGAATAACTTTTTAAGTCATTCTAGCGATGTTCGTCCATCTGATCGTTGTAAGCACGATTCAGGTCGCAATTATCAATCGATTTGGCTAAAATTTGAAACTTAAAATCAAAACTGATTATAATCGGACTATTTTTTGGACTTGGGCCCCATATAAAAATTTCGCCCGATAATTTGTTAAAGCGGTTTAGTGGCAACTACTAGAAGCCTATTTCACTCAAATTTGGTTTGTGAGTGTTTTTACACTTATTAAAGATTTGACAAAAGATAGGTCCAATCGGCCCATGTTTGAACTTGGGACACATTTTCCGGGAAACACTTGTGTAGGGTGTTATATGGCCGGTCTGGACCGACTATAACTTTCTTACTTGTTTTTTTTTAGATAATGACACATCTTATTAAACAAATTTCTTTCCGTACACTGAAAGAATTTTGTTCATTACGGTTATGAAAACGGACATTGATTCTATGAAAAAATCATTAGAAGTCAGCCAATGATGCCCTTCATAAAATCTATGAAACAAATTCATAGAAACCAGATACCTATGAAAAAGTTCATAGGCTATGACAAAAAAAAATTATTGTTCAATTATATTTTTATTTATTTTATTATTTATTTTATTTTTTACTTTATTATTTTATTTATTTACAATATTCCATTTTTAAAAATTTATTTATTTTTAACTTATTACCACCGAGATTCGAACACAAAACCAGTTGTTCGTGAAGCTTAGTCTCTAGCCACTGAGCTAAAGTACAAACATTTTATAACACTTAAATACCATTTTGTTTAATATGCTGCTTTAACGTATTGAGTTTGTATCTATGCTCTGCCACAATGCTCTGCCAAAATCTTTGTGTGTGTTTGTAGACAGCAAAATGTTTGTGTATTTGCAAAAAAATTATTTTTTTTTGTTTTTTTTACAATTTTCATATGTTTTGGACCGAATTATATCAACACGAGATAGAATACTTCAATTCGCAAATTTAGGGCAAAATTGAGAAATTAAAAATTGCTCCAACTAAAGGTCAAAGGTCAAATTTTAGAAGATTTTGAATTTTTAAACATTTACAGATTTTCTGAGTGGAAATATATGAAACTCCTTGATGTCATTTTAGAAGGTCTTAGCATATGTCTTTTTATTTAAATTCAGAATATTAACCCTTTGGTGCTGGTGGGGCCTATTCGACCCTTCGAACAAAATACACTTACATTATCTCCATTAAATGAAAAAAATTATAGGCCCCAACAGCACTTAAGGGTTAAATTTCTAAATTTTAATTATTTGCCATATAGTTTAGATCAATTAAAATAACATCAAGTAGATTCAGCAAAATCCACCCAGCAAATCTCTAAATGTTTAAAAATTAAAAATTTTCTAAAATTTGACCTTTGACCCTTAACAGGGGCAATTTTTTATATCTCAATTTCGCCCTAATTTTGCGAATTGAAGTATTCTATCTCGTGTTGATATAATTCGGTCCAAAACATATGAAGTTTGTAAAAAAAACCCAAAAAAAATAAATAAAAGCTAAAAAAAGTGCCAAAAATCACTACATTCCCGAAATCCGCCAAAATTACATCACTGTAATAGCCAAATGAAAACAGCAACGCCTATAATTTTTGGGGTTTTTATTCCTTTATATGTGTTTAACAAATCCTTAAACTCCAATAGTTGATTTTTTAAATTTCTTTAACAAAAAAAATAAAAATTTAAAATTGGAGATTTGAAAATAGTGTTGAAAAATTCAGACCACTTTAGAAATTATTTAAAACAAGTTAGCAAAACGCAATATGAAAAATATTTATCTTCTTAGTACATTGGGACCTGAAGAATAAAAAAATGTTGTTACAGTAGATAATTTCAATAAATTTCAAAAATGGGGCTCGAATCCCTTGATTAAAAGGCCTGACACACATTAGTTGCCTAGGGAAGTTGTAATAACTTGGCTGATTTTCAACCGATTTTAGTTTTTAATACCTTATTCGATAGACATTTTATTCCAAATCACAATTCTGTGACCATTTGAATTCAAACCTAACTCAAACTATCGAAAAAATTGAGAAAATGGATAAAAAGCAGAGACCAAATAAAACAGTTATATGTGTTATTTTGCGTTAAAAAAATCATTAAACGAATGTTGTAAATATGCATTATATATGTATATGAAAAGACTTCTAGAGATGTCCCGTGTTAAAATTTGCAATAACTTTTATTTTTTGATTTTTATCAATTAAATTATAAAATAACAGTAATTAAAAACTTTTTGTTCAAAAAGTTTAAAATAACATTTATTTATTTTAAATAACTGTTATAACAGTTATTTTTAATCAAATCAATCAAAGTTTTAATGTTCAAATCAATAATTGAAGAATTAGCTATCAATAGGATTCTTTTGTATGCGTTTATTTTAGTTTTACTTAAATATATCAAATTTTATAAGCCTCAAAGAGTATTTGATAACAGTTAAAAAAAATAAAAGTTTTTTATTTCTGTTATTTTGAACAGATATTTATATAAATTTTTTGAAACTGTTATTTTAAATTTCTATTTCAAAATAATATTTTTGAACAGTTAAATTTGAGTTTTTTCAATAAATCTCATAACGGTTATGGTCTCTGATAAAAAGTCATATTTTCCCCTTGTAATTCGATTTTCAAACTTCAGGGCCGATGCGGCAGGTTTTACCCATATCCGATTTTCCTAAAATTTTGTGAGACATGTTTTTACCCCCAAATGCACATTTCTAGGGGGGGCCCGGTCAATATCTAACAACTTCGTTTTTTTGGTGCACCCTACTGAGCATATATGATAACAACTTCTGAAATTGAGTTTTGAAACCTATTTCTTCCTAATTTCCTGATTGCTTCATTTAAAATTATAAAATCGACATCGCAACACACTGACATTAATATTAAATTTTAGTCGTAGTATTATCTAGGGTAGAGAATTGCTTATGTAAGTTATTTCATTTATAGGACATCAAAAACTATACACAGAATTTAATGCTACATACATATATAATGTTTGGCCTAGATTTCCATTGCCATATAATATATATGGGCCATTTCAGAAAATTTAGCTCAAATTTTAGTCATTTTTGGAAATGGTGTCTCAGATTAATTTGAGCCTTGACACATAGATAGCCCTCATAAATATGATATATGTACCATATATCGTTTTTTTACATTTGGTGTATTTAACGAATTATGGCGGGTCAAAGATTGACTTTTTAAGCAAAAGTAAGAAAAATACATCACGTTTAAAGAGCTGTAACTTCTTAACCAATGACCCGATTTTCACAAATTTAGGCTCATGTGAAAGCTGGGGTTCTTCTTTTAGAAAATATTTTTAAAATAACACAGTTTTTTTACAGAAATGATGCAAAAATTCAAAAACATTTTTTCTTTTCGAATATTTAAAAAAACACATCTTCGATTTTTTTTTAAAAAATTCTGGTGAAAAATAACAATGTTTTGTATAACATATTCAAAATTCAGAGTGGGATCTCCATGGGATCAAAAACTATTCTGTTTTAAGTACGAGGTTCTCATATTTTTCCCTTAGAAAATTTAAATTTCTAATGTTTTGAATGTTTTTCAAAATTTTAATAGTATAATTTTCTTTGAAAATTTTAATTTTTATATTGAAGAAACATAAAACTTTAATTTTCTAAGGTAAAATTTAAGAACTTCGTACTAAAACCAGAATACTTTTTGATCCCATTGGGATCCCACTCTGAATTTTGGATATGTTGTACAAAACAGTATTGTTTATCACCAAACTTTTTTTTAAAAAAATTGAAGATGTGTTTTTTTAAATATTCGCAAACAAAAAATGTTTTTGAATTTTTGCAACACTTCTGAAAAAAAACCGTACGCTTTTGAAAATATTTCCTAAAAGAAGAAGAATTAAGCTTTCATATGAGCCGTTACTTGTGATAATCGGATTACTAGTTATAAAGTTAGATCACGTTAAACGTCATGTATTTTTCTTACTTTTGCTAAAAAAGTCGAACTTTGACCCGCGATAATTTGAAAACTACAGCAAATTTTGAAAATCCAAAAATGCAGCATATCTCATATAAACATGGATATCTATGAGCCAAATTCTCAGTGGCGTCCAAAGGCATGTTTCCGAACAGTGGGGCGAAAATTTTTGGAATTACCCATATACTACATTTAAGTACTATGCGATACAATATGATATATACAGTGGCTCGCAGCTTATTCGTCTGATAGATTTTAGTAAGCAATCTATTTAAGATAAAGTTAACAATAATATACCTAATTTTTATTAAACAAGTATTTTTGTAAAAAGTGTAGGTAATTAATCAAGCTTTAATTTAAGGTTAATGGCTTCCAGATTGAGTAAAGATTAAATGTGCTACGAGGGTCAAAATGGAAATTACCTTTTGAAAAACCTTTTTTTAGAAAATATTTTAAAAATATTGTTAGGTTGAATTTTCTCCAAGCACAAATAATAAAAATTTAACAGTGGTGCAATAGTTTAAATTCAGTTATCAAGTAATTTTTTCAACGACCCAAACAAAAATGATTTTTGTATTTAAATACAGTGGAAGATATCCGAATCATGATAATAACTAGTAATAATGGAACTAGTTACTAGCAAAATTGTTGAATGGATTACTAACACGAAATAAGCTTCGAGCCACTGTATATAACATATAAAGTCAGTCAAAAACATCTGTTAAAATTTTAAACAACAACAGCAACTGTTTGATGGCAGATACGAGTATAAACAATAACAACGAGCAGCTATAATGATACATGAAGTAGAACATAAATTGTCACACCCATCTTATATAAATCATTGCTTAAAATGTTTACGGCATCAAGGGAATTTCGATCATTATTTTTCCGTTTTCAGTAAAACGTAACCGATATATAAGATATTTCGCACAAAAAAATTTTCAGATTGTAAAAATTAATAACAAAGTTCAGAATAATGGGTAAAACAGTTCGTCCACTGTAGTGGACTGGTGGACAGTGGGGATAATTTAAATTTTTTTTTTGCCAAATTTGTGTACAGAAAAATACGAAAAATTTCACGGCATCTCAGTATTCATCTGGGCCCCCATTGGTCCATAATTTCAAAATTGGCATTCTCGAGTAACCATACCTCGGTTAATACTGCCGACACCACAAGAAGCTAAAAGAGCATTTTTGTAGCCCTTGAAAAAAAAAACAAGTGAGAGTGTATATTCGGCTGTGCCGAATCTTTTATACCTCCAACATGTAAAACAAGTAAAAAAGTTAAATTCGGCCTTGCCGAATATAGTGATACCCTCCACAATTTCAAAAAGATTGTTGCAAAAAACTTTTTTAAAAGAAAATTTCCTTAAAAAAAAAAAAAATTCCGCGAAAAAAAATTTTTGGTAAAAAAAAATCTGCGATTTTTTTCTTTTTTTGTCAAAAATATATTCGTACTTGTTTAAATACTATTTGGTGTTCAATTATGTTGGTGTTCAATTATGTTCTCATATGTCATCCAGCAGCCGAATTAAAGCATTTTGTATTTTTAGGTTATGTTGAATGTACTAACATTTTTGAGGTGTCCTTGCATTTTCGTTCATAACTTTTGAACCGCTGAACCGATATCGTTCAATTGCAATACCAAACTTCTCATGAGAACTTCCAATGAATATGTTAAGTTTCAGTCATATCCGTGTAGTATTTTGGTCGTGATCACCATTTCCACAGACAGACGGGCATCGCTAGAATGTCTTAAAATCGATCGAATCCCAGACCGATATTTCGATGAGTTACAAACGGAATGACAAAACTTATATATGGGGCATTCCAAGCCAAATCACTCACTTTTAGACCCGACCCCTTTCGATTTATTTTATTTTTGGATATGTTTTAGTACTTATTAAATGCAACTTGGACACCAATTTTCAGCCTTTTATTTCAAGATGGTATTGAGTAATCAATTTTTCAAAATGGCGATTTTCTCAAAAAAATTAAAAAATTGATATTTTTAATTAATTTTGACCATTAAAAAATATAGATATTTTAAAAAAAGTTGGACAACGTTTTGTATGTATTTAAATGTAGTTTTAGAAAAAAAATATGAAAAAATTATCCGAAGTAATTTTCACTTATTTTTTGACGTTTAAAAATTAAAATCGACTTTTTGAAAAAGTCCGAAACCTTCGATTTTTTTGTAAAAAACTATAAAAATTCTACTCTAAATTACGCAACTTTTAAGCCATAATTCGAGATGTGATCACAATTCTTTCTATTTTTTTCAAATTCTTAAAATTGCACCTTTTATTTTTTGGCTCTGATCTATTTTATATGGTGTCCGAAAAAAAAAATAAATTGGTAGATATTGACCCTAGCTTACCCTAGATATATTCATTTCGAGGTAAAAATACGTCTCACAAAAATTTAGGACGATCGGAAATGGGTAAGGCATTTAGCATGGCCCTTGAAGTTTAAAAAACGGATTACAAGGAAAAATATGAATTTTTTTCTGTTTTCGCAATTTTTTTGGAATTTCAAGTTATGTTTTAATTCAAGTGATTACAGAATTATGATGTGGAGTAAAATGCCTTTCTAATAAGGTACTAAAAACTAAAATCGGTTGAAAATCAGCCAAGTTATTACAACTTCCCCAGGCATCTAGCGTGTGTCATACCACTTGATTAAAGAATACGAGTCCCTTTTTTTGAATTTATTGAAATTTTCTACTGTAATAACATTTTTTCATTATTCATGTTTCAGTGTAATATTTTTTTGGTTTTTTCCAAATTTTAAAACAAAAAAAAAAATTTTTTTTTAAAATAGAGATTTCAAAAGGGTGTTGAAAATGCAGGCATTTTTAGCATTAATTTAAAAAATGTTAGCAAAACACAATATGAAAAATACTTGTCATCTAATTAAATTTGAACTTGAAGAATAAAAAAATGTTATCACAGTAGAAAATTTCAATGAATTTAAAAAATCGGATTGTATTGCTTAATCAGGTGGTCTGCCATATATTAGATGCCTGGGGAAGTTGTAATAACTTGGCTGATTTTCAACCGATTTCAGTTTTTGGTACCTTATTAGAGAGGCATTTTACTCCGTATTATAATTCTGTAACCACTTGAATTTAAACTTAACTTAAAATACCAAAAAAAGTTAGAAAACAGAAAAAAATTCATATTTTTCCTTGTAATCCGTTATCTAAACTTCAAGGCCCAAGCGGAACACCTAATCCATGTCCGATCGTTCTTAATTTTTGTGAGGCGTATTTTTACCTCGAAATGAATATATCTAGGGTAAGTTAGGGTCTGTATCTACCAATTTAATTTTTTTGGAGCACCATATAAAATAAATCAGAGTCAAAAAATAAAAGGTGCAATTTTCAAAATTTGAAAAAAAATAGAACAAATTATGATCACATCTCGAATTATGGCTTAAAAGTTGCGTAATTTAGAGTAGCATTTTTATAGTTTTTTACAAAAAAATCGAAGGTTTCGGACTTTTTCAAAAAGTAGATTTTAATTTTTAAACGTTAAAAAATAAGTGATAATTACTTCGAATATTTTTTTTTATATTTTTTTCTAAAACTACATTCAAATACCAACAAAACGTTGTCCAACTTTTTTTAAGATATCTATATTTTTAACTGGTCAAAATTAATTTAAAATTTTAATTTTTTAATTTTTTTGAAAAAATCGCCATTTTGAAAAATTGATTACTCAACACCATCTTGGAATAAAAGGCTGAAAATTGGTGTCCAAGGTGCATTTAATAAGTACTAAAACATATCCAAAAAGAAAATAAATCGAAAGGGGTCTGGTCTAAAAGTGAGTGATTTGGCCTGGAATGCCCCATATACCCTCTATCACTAAGTGGAGGGTATAAAAAAATAAATAAAAAAAAATGTTTTGGTGGGAGACGTAGGGGGACACTTTCCCCCAATAGAAGTTATGTATTAAATGTATTAAATGTATTAATTATGATTCTTGCAATTATTTAATTCAATTAATCATTATTAAAATACATTTTTTATATCCACGCCCACAAAAGGGGGCGGGTCAAACTTTTTTTATTTTTTTTATTCGCTGGGTCCACAGAGGGACCCTGACATAAAAATATACTTACATATATACTTAAACTATATACTTAATATACGAAATATCGATCCTAGACCGATATTTCGACACGGAATGACAAAGTGAGTATATCCCTATGCTGTGGTTGGAGGGTATAAAAAATAAAATTTTTGGGTGTTTTTGTGATGGTTTGGTCTGATACTAAAGGGACATGATATTTTTGGACAATTTTTTAAGGCCATTCCAAAAAACAAAAACAAATTTAAATGTCAAAATTTCTGGTAATTATTCCGAAGTCGCTTATTGGGAGTCGTTCCTAAAAGTTTACTTCGTTTCAATTTCCGGACCGAAATGAGTTAAGATTCTTTTGAGAGTTTAAAGAACAAAAATTTTGCATCTGAATCTCTAGTGATCCTTAAGTAACCCAATGATGTCTGGTTCCCCAAATGTTTATTAAGTAAAAACAAGTGAGAGTGTTACATTCGGCTGTGCCGAATCTTTTATACCCTCCAAAATGTAAAAAAAACAATATAAAAAAAAAATCGGGGGCGTCTTTTTTTGGGTGGGGGGTTGGTCGGTGACGTTAGGGGGCACCCTCCCCATTTGATTTTGAACTTCTATTGAGATAAGAAAGTTACATTTGCTTAGCAAAAGTACAAAAACCCTGCAAAAAAATGCGGTTTTTCTTAGGTTGGTTTAGTTCTCCAAGGGGGAACTTATTTCCCCTTGGTCCGATTTTGCCCATTTCCGGACTTAACCTGCCTAGGAATATAAGACATATTCGTGCCAAGCTTTGGATGTCTAGCTTTTTTATTTTGGACTGTATTGTGTCCTCTACAGACGGACTGACAAACGGACGGACGGACATCGCTAGAATGTCTTAGAATCGATCACTGATAAATAAAATATATACTTCATGGGGTTCTAGACCGATATTATGATGCGTTACACCCCAGTAAAAACTTCTATTACCAAGTAATGGGGTTTTCGCCTTAAAATAGATGGTCGTATCTAGTTACTAGGTTGGTGAAACACTCATTATTTTAACATGGCGATGTCATTGGAGTAATGACCGTATACCCACTCGCTTACGAGAATGCTACTGAAAAACTACATACATTAGTACCACAAATAACGAGCTACAAGTAGCCCAAAAATAACTCGTTACCCACTCCTTACAAAAATGCTATCAAATAATAGCATACATTAGTCCTAAAAATAAGTAGCTACAAGTAGCCCAAAAATAACTCGTTGCCCACTCCTTACAAAAATGCTACCAAATAACAGCTTTTGATTATTTTAATAAATTTTTAACTTGGGGCAACTTCCGCCAATATGAAATTGAACAAGTTCATGTTGAACGCGTTTATTTCAAGAGCAACCAAGCGGGCAAATGCGGAAATGGAAATGATCCAATGTGCCAACGGAACCAATGTTTACGTTGATATCCTTCCCTCCAAATGTTTGATTGTAAAATTCAAATATTACAGGAGCGAAAATATATCTTGGAACCTCGTAGAAAGGGACATTTGGCTACTTAGGACATTACCAATAACAAATACACAGAAGCGACTGATGCTCAGCCAATGGAAACCGCATTAAACACCATCTTAAGTCTATATAAGAGTGAGTTAGGGTTTAAGGGAAATACTGTCTGTGATGGTTTTTTACCTTTTTACCGGATTTAACATAATTTAAACAACAAAGCAAAAAAAAGTTAAATTATAACTTGGAGAACACCACAAAATTTCTCAAAAAAACAATAACAATTTAGAAAAAGCCAATTAAAATCCAGAAAACTTCAATAGAAGTTATGTAAAGACTAATTAAGGCTCATAAATCACGATCAAGTGTCAGCCATATCCAGTTTTCTGAATATCAATTTGGTTTTCTAAACTTTTTTTTGCCATGTCCCAGATAAATGTTAATCTTTTTTAAGCTAAATGTGCAAGTTCTTTCAAAATTTTCTTTAGCATTTTTTTAATTTCATTAAAAAAAAAATATTTAGACAACTTATCAGATATTTTAAATCGTATTTACCAGTAACCTGTTCTGTATCAGGTTATCGGTAACTCATTATTTATTAACGAGATGTAACCGGTTTTGTATTAGGCTATCGGTAACTCATTATTTGTTAACAAGAAGTAATCGAGCAGGCAACGAGCCCTCATTACATAGAATGCGTGCGGTAATGGGGACTTATTACCAAGTTTTTACTGGGACACGGAATGACAAAGTGAGGGTATAAAAAAATTAGCATAAATTAGCTTAATAACAAGTAAGAAAATTATAGTCGGTCAAGACCGACCATATAATACCCTATACCAGAGTTTCCTGGAAAATGGGTCCCAAGTTCAAACATGGACTGGTTAGATCTATATTTTGTCAAATCTTTAATAAGTGTAAAACACAAATCAAATTTTAGTGAAATAGGCTTCTTTATGTTGACAATAAACCGCTTTAACTGAATATCGGTCAAAATTTTTACATGGGGCGGGCCTAAGTCCAAAAATGCTCCGATGATAATCAAATTTGATAAGGTTGTTAATGTATGCGTTTAACATACACAAACAGAATTTGAATTAAATATTTTCTATTTTCATGAAATTTGAGGGATTTATGTAAAAATCGGGAAGGTGGTTTGTATGGGGGCTACAAGAAGAACCGGTTCGATTTCTTTAAAATTCGGAACGGTGATTTATGTAGATGAAAAATGATTACCTGCCAAATTTCGAAAATATACCTATTATAATGCGGTTATTAGAGTCATTTGAGCCAAAAAATATGGACCGATTTTTATACCCTCCACTTAGTGATAGAGGGTATATATAAGTTTGTCATTCCGTTTGTAACTCATCGAAATATCGGTCTGGGACCCCATAAAGTATATATATTCATGATCCCCGATCGATTTTAAGACATTCTAGAGATGTCCGTCTGTCCGTCTGTCTGTGGAAATGGTGATCACGGCCAAAATATTACACGGAGATTACTGAAACTTAACATATATATTGGAAGTTTTCCTGAGAAGTTTGGTATTGCATTTGAGCGATATCGGTTCAGCGGTTCAAAAGTTATGAACGAAAATGTAAGGACACCTCAAAAATTTTAGTACATTCAACATAACCTAAAAATACAAAACGCTTTAATTCGACTGCTTGTTGACATAATTGAACACCAAATGGTATTTATACAAGTACGAACATATTTTTTGACAAAAAAAGAAAAAAATCGCGGATTTTTTTTTCGCGGAAATTTTTTTTCGCGGAATTTTTTTTTTTAAAAAATTTTTTTTTTTCAAAAGTAATTTCCTTTTAAAAAAAGTGTTTTGCAATAATCTTTTTGAAACTGTGGAGGGTATCATTACATTCGGCAAGGCCGAATTTAACTTTTTTACTTGTTTCTAATTTCAATAGGCTTCGTCCTTGGTTGATTTTTAAATTGATTAAACATGTATCGTGTTTACAATGTTTGCATGGACAGACAGACGGACGGACGGACATCGCTAAATCGACTCAAAAAGTGATTCTGAGTCGATCGGTATACTTAAAAGTGGGAAAATATCGGTCCATGTTTAGACCTAGCCCCCATATAAGCGTCCCTTTATAATTTGGCTCAAATGACTCTAATAACCTTATTATAATAGATATCCTTTCAAAGCATGGCAGGTAAACATATTTTGTATTTTCAAGTTATCATTCCATATTTTTAGGGAATCGGACGAGTTCTTTTTGTAGTCCCCATACAAACCATCCTCCCAATATTTCCATAAATCTCTCAAAATAAATGAAAATCGGAAATATTTGATTAAAATTTTGTTTGTAGTTGTTAAACGTGTACTTTGGTTGCCTTTTCAATTCTAAATATAATTGGAGCATTGGACTTAGACGCCAAATAAAAATTTCGTTCGATATTTAGTAAAATCGGTCTTTTGGCAAAAAAGATAAACCGATTTCATCTAAATTTTTTTCGTGTGTGTTTTTCACACTAATTAAAGATCTAACGAAAGATAGATACAATCGGTCCATGTTTGGACTCGGGAACCATTTTCCGGAAAACACTGGTGTAGTATATATTTTAATGAACCTTGATCGATTTTAAGACTTTCTAGCGATGTCTGTCTATCGTTCTGCATGTCTGCCTGAAACTTTTTTGGAATATTATTAATCAACATGTTGTTATGTTCAAAGACATTCATTGTGTATCGTCTTATATGTTTTTCTCCTATCTATGGATGTGATTTGTTTTGAAAATTTAAATAATTATCGTAATTAACTATTTAAACAATGTCAGTGTTCTTTGAGCTTAGGCTTAAATACCCGAGTAAAAATTTTTGTATGGAGCAATATATGTTCTTATATTATTCCAGATCTGTTGATAGATCCGAGATTTGAAAGATCAGCACTGATCCGAAAAATGGATCGCTAAGATTAGATCAGTTTTAACCGGACGGATACAATTTGATCCGAAAAGTGGGTTTATCTAATTAGATCAGTTTTAATCGGTGGGATACATTTTCATCCGAAAAATGGTTGGATCTTATTGGACCAAGACAAAAAAAAAGATTTTTTTAGCTGGATAAAAAAAGATAAAATTTCATACGAAAGAAAAAAAAAAATATTAAAAAAAAATTTGGATAAAATTTTATCCGAAAAAAAAATCTATTTTTAGAACTATATATAATTTAATCCGAACAATAAAATCTATTTTTAGAACTGATAAAGTTTTATCCAAACATTTTTTTTCAATATTAAGATATAAATATATATAATTAAAATTTATTTAAAAAAAAAAAAAAACTTCGAGCGGCGGGGGAATCGAACAGCTACCAACTGTTTTGTAATCGCAATCTCTACCCTCTGACCCAGCGGACGTTGTTAATAAATGACAACTTTAAAAGACTATGTTTTAAAAAAACTTAGAAAATTTTTGAAAATAGTTTATCATATATAATTATATCAAGTTTAACTTATATATAATTAAATCCAGTTTATCTTATCGGGTATATGATTGCATCAAATTATATTCGACTTGAATTTGAACAAAATTTTAAAAAGGACTTAGAAAATTTTTGCTAAAATTTGTGATTTTTTTTTTTTTAGTTTATTTGCTGAGCTAATAGGGGGTTTAATACTGAGTTCAACAACATGATTTTCATCTTCCAATGCTCTTAATTTTCCAAGTTATAAAGCTTTAAAGTAAAAACGGTTTTTGGCTTATGAGCTTCACATTTTTCATCGGATCCAAATTTTCTTTCTGCCGTTGTATATTTAATAAAAATACCTTTAAAATGGTATAAAACATGTATAAACTTTTTTACTCACCAACGGCCAAATAATGAGTTTTAAGTTTTTTTCGGAAGTTTTTTCAGACAAAAATAATTTTATCTGAAAATATTGCTAACATAAGTTCGAACCAAATACACTTTTAATTATTGGCAACAAATAAAGCTTTGATTTGAGCTTGATCTGAGGACTTTAGCTCTCTTAAAACCAGAGATATTGATGGTTAAACATTAAAGTTTTAAAATATTTTTTTCTTCGGATTAAATAATATATAATTATATCAAAATATAATTATTTTTTAAATATTTTTGTTAAAATTCAGGGATTTTATTTTGTTTTAAATTTGAAAAACGAAAACGCATTAAAAAATCATTTAGATTAAAAAAAAATTTAAAAAAAAATAATTTTTTTCTTGACTTAGTCGGGAATCGAACTCAGGGTCCTCAAGAATTATATATTATCATATATGATGCAATATAGAAAGTTATATTACTATATATAAATAATATTTATTTCTAAATATTATCATAAAAAATAAATTAATCAATATTTTTAAGCTTAGTAAAAAATTAAAGCTTCTAAAACATATTTTCTTTAAAAAAAAAATTAAAAAAAACAACTTTTTTTCTTAGCTCAGCCGGGGATCGAACCCAGGGTCCCTAGGAACCATATATTAACTTATATGATGTAATATATAAAATTATATAACTATAAATAAATAATATTTATTTTTCGATTTTATCATAAAAATTTAATTATTCAATATTTTTAAGTTTAGAAAAAACAAAAAGCTTTAAAAACATATTTTCTTTTTTAAAAAATTAAAAAAAAAATAGTTTTTTTCTGGGTTGAGCCGGGAATCGAACTCGGGGTCCCCAAGCATCATATATTATCTTATATGATCTTATATAAAGTTACACACAACTATTTAAGTTATATGCATTTTTTAAACATTTAACTTTTAAAATCCAATATGCATTTTTTTAAGTTTTAAAATACAATGGATTAAACAGATTTTTTTTCTATTTAAAAATTTATAGAATTTATATATATTTTTTTTTTACTGATTTTAGGTGCTTTGAGAATCATATATAATTATACAAGCTCTCTTGTATACTTAAATAAAAATATATATGATGCAACATTAAAAAAAAATATTGAAATACTGTCATATAAAATTATGCATAATTATATATAAAATATTGTGAAAGAAAAAAATATTTTTTACCTTATACAATTGTATAACATTTTATATGGCGTTACATGTGCCACCATTTAAAATTATATATAGAGTTTAAAAAAAAATTGTATTTATATGGTACCTTACAAAACTATATACGGTATCTCATAAGCCATTTATAATTATATCTTTTATAATATTAAAAAAATAAATGTTTGATGCCATGTATAGTTTTATATAACTGTATATAGAGTTATATGTGCGACCATACATAATTATATTTGAAAAAAATTTTTTTCGTTTTTTAAGATGGAACCATATATAGTTTTAAATGGTTTCTTGTAAGTCATATATAATTTTAAATGGTTTCTTGTAAGTCATATATAATTATATATATAATGATATTGGATTTTTTTTAAATATGCTCGTATACATTATTTGATATTAAGTCACATATAAATATGTATGCAATCAGATTAAGTTATATGTGTCACATATGATTATGTCTCCCACATGTATTTATATATTAATATGGTTATCATTAGATGTAATTTTATATAACTCCATTTAAAAAATTTGGAAAAACTCAATGCGAGATATAATTATGTACTTTGTTTGATATGAAAACATATTATTTCATATGGCTATATATACATACATCAAATAATGTAAAATTATATGTATTCATTTTTACTCGGGTAAGCTTTTCGTTGTTAAGAGTATCAGAGAAAAAATTTTATGACAGTTTTAAATTCTGATACATAAAATTTTATACATAATTCGGGTGGCTTAAGGTAAGTTGGGACGTTTATATATTTTTTTTAAAGATTATTACACTTGCAAAACAAATGCCAACGTATTAGGGTTGTAAAAGTGTTGAGAATTTGGGTACTTGGTACTAGATTCCAACAGGGCTGTATTATATTATACTTTATACTTTTTTTATACTTTTTTTCAAAAAATGTTTTCGAAATTCGAGCGAATAATTCCCAAGAGAAATAAACTAACTCCCAACTTTAAAAAATAAAATAACTCCAAAAAATATTTTATTTTATTTCTTTTTAGCATTGGAAGTTATTTTATTAATGTTGATACATTCATTATGAAACAACTCCCGACAAAACTTGTGAAATAAGTCCCCTCGCACTGGGACTTATTTCATAATGAACTAACAAGGGAAGTATCTCAACCCTTATGAACCGATTTGCCTGAAACTTAAAATATATATAAAAGAGACAATTCTAAGGTTGGGGTGTCTCAGCTTATCGGCCATATCGGAGATTTAGGGGTTCAAAACGTGGGTCAAAAAATGGCGAAAAAATCGTTTTTTGGATTTTTGAGCCATTTCTTTTTAAGAAACTATATGATGTTAACCTATGAGAAGAAAGGTTTTTTAATGCCTAGCCGAGGGTGGCATAACCTTGTAAAAATTCGGCTTCTTTAAATATTTTTTTTAGGAAAATGTGTAAATTTTGGGGGGTATTTATGTGAAGACATTGACCTACGATATCCATATAAATAAGAAATAAACTTTATTTAATTTAAGTCGTACATATTTTTGCCCTAGACGATATTCCTATTAGTTCGGAAGTTATCGAAGTTTCCCGAAGGTCCACATGGTTTCATAAGGGGACAACGAATTTTTTAAACACTGATATGGCCGATAAGCCGAGACACGCTAAGCTTAAAATCGTCTCTTTAATATATATTTTAAGTTTCAGGCAAATCAGTTCATATGGGTTGAGATACTTCCCTTGTAAGTCCCAATTCGTATGGAAAAAATTGTAGTTTTTATACCCTCCACTCTAGTGATAGAGGGTATATATAAGTTTGTCATTCCGTTTGTAACACCTCGAAATATTGGTCTAGGACCCCATAAAGTATATATATTCATGATCCTCGATCGATTTTAAGACGATCGAGCGATGTCCGTCCGTCTGTCTGTTGAAAACACGCTAACTTTTGAAAGACTTTACGGAGGCTCCTGAATTTTGGCATATATGTTGGGTCGGATTGGTATTGCAATCCAGCGAAATCAGTCCAGTGCACAGTGGAAAATTTTGGTCATTTTCGGATCAAAAATCTGTAACTTTTGAATGGATTAATATTTTGTATGCTGTTTTTTTTTGTTGAATAGGTGGGACTTTAGACTTTAATTTGTGCTTTAAATCATCAAAATCGACTCACAAGAAATAAAGTTATGAAGGTTTAAAAAATAAATTCCGATATTTTTGTTGAATTTTAGTATAAAAGTGAAATGTTAAAGCAAGTTGAAGAGGTATTTTTTATATTTTCTAATTATTTTCAATAGAATTTTGCAACAATATATATTATAAATGATTTTTTAGACATTTTTTTTAGAAAAGGCCAACCTTTGGCCCCGTAGACTTTTAAGGGCCAAATGTTGCAATTTTTAAAAAAATACCGGAATTTAATTATAGTTTATTAATTGGTGTCAAATGTAAAATTTATATTTATAAATTTATATTTATTTAATATTGGTTGTAATAAAACAAAAATAGGGAAGTTATAATGAAAAATTCATATGTAAGTTGCCAAGGTACAAAAAGTGAGTGTTAAATTCGGTTGTGCCGAATCTTTCCACTAGAGATTTATTCACATGATTGTGAGTGAAAAAAATGCGTGAGAAAATTTTTTGTGTGACTGAGTGTGAGTGAGTCGATTTTTTTGCGGGAGTTTGCGTGATTTATTTTCGTTTCATATTTCAGTTCGTCACGAATAAAGTCAACAAATTTAGTAAATTTCGTCCCGAAAAATTCACAAAAAAAATTGTTAATTTGGCTAAGCTTTAAATTTTTCTAATAATTTGGTTAGATTTTTAAAAATTTTAATTTTTTCACCCTTTCACTACCAACTTTTTTTGGCTAAGAATTTCTTGACCAAAATTTGTGAAAATGTAGATCTATGCTAAGTAATTTTTTTTTGTTTATTTCGTTGGTCTACTGCGCCCTCTAGCGAAGATATATCCAACCAAACTTAAAGCTTTCACATGCAATATCTTCCGAACGAGTGAACATTTCTCCAAAGTTCGAATTTTGTATTTTTTGTATTGAAAACTTCTACAAAATCGCTTTCAAGAAAGCTTATACGATTATTATTCGATTTTTGAGAACGTTTCTAACGTTTATTTTGTTTTGGAATTTTTTTACATTATTTGAAAAATTTCCTTTTTGCCAACAAATATTGCGTGTAGAACATACCGGATTGAAAATTTTTTTTCCGAACACATCTATCGTAAAGATAACCCTTCAATGATCAATCTTGTCCAAACAAAACACAAAAATGTTGTAGGGTTAGTTTTTAATGATTTAAAAAGGGGAGTGAAAGGGTTAATTTTTTTGTATAAATAAGAGTTTTGTGAGTGTGAGTCAACGTGAGTGTGAGTGACGCTTGTATGAGTGCACGTCAGCTGTCTTAAATTTACTCACGTGATTGTAAGTGAGTGTAATATGGAGTTCACACTAGCGACCTTAAACAAGTTGTACAACAAAACACCAGTAGCAGAATAAAAACGTAATGGACACAGAACAAAGACTTTTTTAAACATCTCACTCTTGAACACTTTAAAACAGCAAGTGTGAACGCCGTATAAGTAGAAAATATTTGCTATTTGGTGAGTGTGCGTCACTAAAGTCACTAGGCGGCCATATCTACTTTCCACAACCCTCCAAAAAGTAAAAAAAATAAATAAAGTAACGTCATAGAGTAAAGAATAATATCAGAGATTTTGATAGGCCCCAAAACAATATGTCACTTTATATAAATTGGTTCTCTTAATGTTTAAGAGAGTTTTTATATGCAATAGCATAGGCAACACTAACAAGGGAAGTATCTCAACCCTTATGAACCGATTTGCCTGAAACTTAAAATATATATTAAAGAGACGATTTTAAGGTTGGGCTGTCTTGGCTTATCGGCCATATCGGTGTTTAAAAATTTCGTTGTCCCCTTATGAAACCATGTGGACTTTCGGGAAAATTTTGATAACTTCCGAACTAACAGGAATATCATCTAGGGCAAAAATACGGGTCGACTTAAATTTAATAAAGATTATTTCTTATCCATATGGATATCGTAGGTCTATGTTTTCACATAAGTACCCCCCAAAATTTATACATTTTCCTGAAAAAAATATTTAAAGAAGCCGATTTTTTACAAGGTTATGCCACCATTGGATAGGCATTAAAAAAACCTTTCTTCTCATATAAAAACATCATATAGTTTCTTAAAAAGAAATGGCTGAAAAATCCAAAAAACGATTTTTTCGCCATTTTTTGACCCATGTTTTGAACCCCTAAATCCCCGATATGGCCAATAAGCCGAGACACCCCAACCTTAGAATTGTCTCTTTGATATATATTTTAAGTTTCAGTCAAATCGGTTCATAAGGGTTGAGATACTTCCCTTGTAAGAGAACCAACTTTTTGAGAGAGGAAATTAAATGGTAGCCAACCAACCTGATACCCACTGGTAACGTTTTTTTTTGGGATGGAGTAAGGGGGGGGGGCGTCGCCGGTAAACAACGACCCCTTTGCGATACATGTTAACTAACTAATTTATTTGGTTTGGATTATATCATGCCTTCCACAGACAGACGGACGGACATCGCTAGAATGTCTTAAAAATAGCCATGGATCAATATTATATATTTTTTATGAGGTCCTAGACCTATATTTTCTTGCGTTACATGCGGAATGGCAAATTAAGCAGGGCATAATAAGCCAATCAAATATACAATTAAATTTTTATTTCTTTTTAATTTCTGAGTTCGTTAACATTTTTGGATGCCATTTGTTTAAAGGCACGAAAAGGCAGCTAGATTTATATAAATCTTTTAGATAATAAGTTAATCTTTAATTCTATGTTAAAACTAGATCGGAGGAAAACGGCGCTAACAGTTAAAATCCCAGTCAAAGTTGCGTAGGTTAGAAAAAAAAATATTATATATTTCAAATGAATTAATTTCAAATTTGTTAACAATATATACAGAGCTCATAACAAAAATAGAATCTGGACAAGATACACTCAAAAAAATCCATTAACTTAAACTTTGGAAAATTTTTCTTCAAAATAGTTTATAAATTTTCCCACAATTTAGTTAAATTTAACTAAAATTTGGGAAATTTTCCCAACTTTTAGGAAAAAGTTTTAGTTCATGGACTGTTAAATAGGCCATAATTTTCCTTAAATGGAATTCCCTAATACATGGAAAAAATTCTTGCCGCCAAAGAAATTTTCCCTAAATAAATGAAAAAAAATCTTTATTTTTTAAATATATTTCTTAAAACAAAATTTAGTTCAAAAAATTCAGTTTTAGGACGTAATTTCCTACCAATTAGTTCATCATATTTATCTTCTTTAATTTTAGGAAGTTTTTTCCACAAGTTTAGTAAATTTTTCATAACATGAAATTGTTTAGTTGATTTTTTTTTTTTTTTTTTCATGCTTGCTTGTAGTTCACATTTTGTTTATTATTTGTAGTATATGTAAAAGAGAGTTTGGTCTTGTATAGCAAGTAATAAATTTAATGTTTACATTTTTTTCTACACATGTATGTGTTAGGGAAAAAATAATATTTTAATCACAACAAAGGCCTTGGCTTTGGCGTGTTTTCCCATAGTCTGGGAACAAACGTTAAAGACAAAGTCTTTGTTGTAATTTAACTTTAAAAACTAATGAAATTTATTACTTGACCATAAAAAAACAAACGTTTTTTTATATTTTAAATTAAAAATGTACATAATGAGAATTCTGTGTGTATTCACATGCTATTCTATAATTAAGCCAATAAAAATATGAAATTAACTAATTTTTAGGAAAAATGTCCTCATCAGAAATGTTTTTTTAACTAAAAAATGTGAAATTTTTTCCCACTTTCTGGTTCAAATTGGTCCTAATTTTTAAGAAAAATATGGACTAAAAAGTAGGAATACATGGCAATGGAGCTAAATCATTATCAATTTTCCTTGGATTTAGTTAATTTTCCCATTTTTTAGTTAGTTTTTTTTCTGAGTGTACCCTTTTCAACAAGGTATTACAATCCTAAAAATAATAATTATAAATATTAAAACAAGTAAGAAAATTATAGTCGGTCAAGACCGACCATATAATACCCTACACCAGAGTTTCCCGGAAAATGGGTCCCATGGACCGGTTGATCTATATGTTGTAAAATCTTTAATAAGTGTAAAAAAACACTCACAAATCAAATTTGAGTGAAATAGGCTTCTATTTGTTGACAATAAACCGCTTTAACTGAATATCGGGCGAAATTTTCACAAGGGGCCTGAGTCCAAAACTGGTCCGATGATTATCAGGTTTGATAAGGTTATTTAAGTATGCGTTTAACATACACAAACAAAATTTTAATTAAATATTTTCTATTTTCATGAAATTTGAGACATTTATGTAAAAATCGGGAAGGTGGTTTGTATGGGGGCCACAAGAAGAACTGGTCCGATTTCTTTGAAATTCGGAATGGTGATTTGTGAAGACAAAACATGTTTACCTTCTAAATTTCAAAAAGATACCTTTTATAATACGGTTATTAGAGTCATTTGAGCCAAAACTAAAGAGGACC
Organism: Pegoplata infirma; assembly: GCA_963921195.1. NCBI lineage: Eukaryota > Metazoa > Arthropoda > Insecta > Diptera > Anthomyiidae > Pegoplata > Pegoplata infirma. The sequence goes on from OY992538.1 coordinate 66,418,361, forward strand.
TTTGTATGGGGGCTAGGTCTAAATATGGACCGATTTTTTCCAATTTCAATAGGCTTCGTCCTTGGGCCAAGAGAGGCTTAAGTTTCAAATTTCAAGTCAATTGATTCAAAATTGCGACCTGTATCGTGTTTACACCGTTTACATGGACAGACAGACAGACGGACGGACGGACGGACGGACATCGCTAAATCGACTCAAAAAGTGATTCTGAGTCGATCGGTATACTTAAAGGTGGGTCTAGGACCAATATTTCGGGTAGTTACAAACATCAGCACAAACTCATTATACCCTGTACCACAGTGTGGTGTAGGGTATAAATACACACTTAAATATGGTATTATTTTACCTCCCCAAATCTTTAAAAGTCGAAAGTTGTGTGTTCTGTCGCCGTTTTCGAATACTCCTGTTGACATAATAACTATGATTTATGAAATTAATTATTCGCAAAATGTCAATTTTACAAAAAAACAAGTGAGAGTGTTAAATTCGGCTGTTCTGAATCTTTGATACCCTCCAACATGTTGAAAAATATATAAAAAAAAATCAGAGGCATTTTTTGTGGGGTGGGCTCTGTATGGGGGTGGTGGGGGATACCGTCCCCATCGCGATAAATGTTTACTAATTTATTTATTATGCTTTTTTAACTTTAGTAATACTATTTTCTCATAATTCTTATGATTTTTTTAAATTCACGCCCACAAAAGGGGGCGGGCCGAAAAAAAATAAATTTTGTAGCCCCCGGAGTCTAAGTGCAGGACTCTGAACTCCTTCTGATATAAAAAAGTTTCATTTGTTTAACAAAAATGCAAAAAAAAGTGTAAAAATTTTCGTTTTTTTAGAGTTTTTTTTAGTTCTTTAAGGGGAAACTTTTTTGCCCCTAATCCGATTTAACCCATATCCGAACTTAACCGGCCTATGACCATGAGACACATTCGGGCCAATTTTCAGGAGTCTAGCTCTTTTATTTTCGACTGAATTGTGTTTTATACAGATAGACGGACGGACGGACATTCATAGAATGACTTAGAATTGATCATAGATCAATAAAATATATATACGGAATGACAAAGTGAGTATACTCCCATGCTGTGGTTGGAGGGTATAAAAATGTCTGTAACACTTGCAATATTTTGGCGGAAGCGTCTCGATTATATCAATTGTCAATTCATGTTTGTGATATCTTTATGATTTTTCAATTATCTATTAAAAATTTAAAAAGCATTAATTTGATGTGGTTGCAGTCGTTGAGATCAATAAAAAAAATATTATATGAATGTTTTTAATATTCCCATGTACGCTAGGAACGTACTACTCTCGTTGTTTCCAAATTCATAAAAACTGAAAATTGTTAAATTTTTATAAAATGATGCAATCGCATTTCCAATACCGATTTCATATTAGTGATGCGCACGTGACAACAAATTTTCGTGATCAAGGGATTTTTTCGCGAATTACGTGCGGTCGTTATTGAATTTTTTTTTACCCACTGAATTAAAAATAGTGTTTTGATTGATTAAATTTTATGCTCGAATTTTCTAGATTTTCTTTTCTAAAATAGCAAACAAGTCAACACTTAATGAACTAAAAATTTCTACTTAAATCAATTTGTATTAAAAATGTTTTAAGGGTTGCGGAGAGCATTCATGGATTTGGTCAAGTCGAATTTATCTTTTCTACTTTTTTCTTTCGTTGTAGTTCATATTTTGTTTTTCAATATAAGGAAAACAAAATTGTATTTAATATTATACCAATTTGATCTAAAAAAAGTGGGAAAATTTTCTTCCAATGGGATGGGCCCCATGAGTCATCCCCCTAGAGTTTAGACCACATTGGATTCCCTAGGGTTCGTCATTAACATTTATCCAAAATGTTTGCCCGTTTTGTTCTAACATGCTTAGTTTTCGAGATAAGGGAATCATATAAGGTCTTGAGAATTATAAAACTCAGAAAATATTACTCGGAGTACTTTCGGGAATTTGACGGTCATGCTCTACGACCCAATCGTTATTTTTGCAAGAGTGATTTTTTTTTTGATCGTGAGAGCGTGCATTCTCTGAAGCAGAAACAATGTTCGTAAGAAAGTTAAATTTATTATTCGTGAGCCATCGTAATCGTGAGTTAAATTAACTCGCGTGCCCATCACTATTTTCCTCGTGCATATATAGTATCATTGACAATTTATATGTAAGTTGAGTATATGTTGGTGTAGGTATTCTATGTTTGTCATTCATTGGACTACACATAGAGAAAATATTAGCTCTAAATTCGGCAGGTCCAATGGTGCGTCTTAGGGAGATCATTAATGAGACTGACCCCCATTATTTTTAACCTCCAAAATTTTGTCAAAACATTCCTATAAATTAATATAAATCAGTCTCAAAAAAAAAAAATTGCATAGAGACCGCACAAGGATTAAAGATAGAGGGTAGGTGTGTTCTGAGAAAATGTTTGGATTAAAAAAATATTGTGGGTCGGTCATACATTTTTGCTTAGGCAGTTAAAGCCGTTGGAGCAGATTTTCAAAAATTGTATTTTAGGTGGGAGCCCCTTAGGAAGTGGAGAAAGAGCGTTAGTTTTTTTGGAAAAAATTTTAAGAGATAAAAATTATTGGGGGTCGGTCTTGCTGTTGACCCTTCTAGGACGCACCATTGAAGCAGTACCCTAACTTAACAATTGAAAAACTGCAATCAAAATTTTTCAAAAAATCGAAAAAAAAAAATATTAATTACACTGTGCTACAGTGGAAAAATACTTTTGACGTGACATAGTTATGTTGTTGGTTTCGTCGAGTAGATTACAAAAATTCGCATTAAAATTGCCTAACACCACCCTCAAATTTTAGAGTTATTGTCAAAAAATGTTTTTTTGATACTTTTCTCATTTGGATTAAAAAAATATTGTGGGTCGGTCATATGTTTTCTCTAGGGGCACTCTTAGGGCAGTAAAAGCCGTCAGAGCAGATTTTCAAAATTATTATTTTAGGTGGAGCCCCTTAGGAAGTGGAGAAAGAGCGTTATTTTTTTTGGAAAAAATGTTAAGAGATAAAAATTCTGCGTCCTTCTAGGACGCACCATTGTTGCAGTAGACCTAACTTAACGATTGGAAAACTGCCATAAAAATTAAAAAAAAAAACGAAAAAAATATTAATTACACTGTGCTACAGTGGAAAAATACTTTTGAAGTGACATAGTTATGTTGTTGTTTTCGTCGACAAAAATTCCTATTGAACTTGCCTAACAACCTCAAATTTTAGTCAAAAAAACCTCACTTAACCTCGTGTAATTCAGAAAATTTTCAACCGATTTTTTTAAATTTTTGAACTGTTGTGAATAGAAAAAATAGGGCTTTACATGTGTGTGAATTGGTCTGGCAAGTTTGATGGGCATTTTTGAGTTCTTTTCGACGAGACCTACACTAGCTTATTTGAAAAGTATATTTGATTTTGTTTGTTTTTTTTTTTCGTAGCACAGTGTTATTGTAATCCCCTTTTGTGGGCGTGAATATAAAAAATATTTAAAAATTGATAAAATTGTTTTACTAAAGTGCAACAAGTTAAAAAATACATCTGGCACAAGGGGATTTATCTCTCAAAAATTTTATTAAGAGTAGTTTTAGATTTCGTCACCGTTTTAAATTACCATTTTATTCTCTGTGTGGACATTTATGCAGTTGTTTCTATTAAACAGATTCTATGAATAATAGTTTAGTTATGGGCGTACTTTTTTAGAACGTACAATGTACATTAGGGTGGCATGAAAAATGACATATTTTTGAATTTCGTCGATTGCCGGGCAAATTATGGTTCTTTTTGGTATAAAAACTCTATGTTTAAGTTTTTAGCCAAAATCGGACAATTTTAATTCGTGCCACTAAGCGTTAAAATTTGGCCCTGAAAAAAAAAATTTTAGTAGAAAGCAAAAAAAAAAAATTTTTTTTGATTTTTTATTTTTCTATTATTTTTTTTTTTTTGAAAATTTTTTGATTTTTTATAAACTTGCAAAGCAACGGTATTAGTTGATAAAATAAAAATTTCATAAAAACTAAAATATTTTTTTCAGGGCCAAACTTTAACCCATAGCGGCGAGGGTTCAAATTGTCTGATTTTGGCTAAAAATTTAAATATAGAATTTTTAGACCAAAAGGAACCATAATTTGTAGGGCAATCTACAGTGGTTTGAAATCGATTTTTTTTTCGAAATAATTCAGTCATTCAGAAAGTACTGGGCCGATTGCAGTGAAGTTTATACCGCTTATTGCTCACGTAATTTCAATAGGGCACCTTCAGGGGCCCCTAAATTAGGGCACCTTTTGCATACAAAGGTTTGTTTATTATTCGATTTTTATGAAATTTGGATTTTCATAAAGCGCTAGTAAATTTCTAAAGAAGTAATCGTTTTCTCCTATACTTTCTGATTTATAGAAATTTTGATGGGGTAAATTTTATTTTATTCCAGATCCTCGCTCAGTTTTTTGGGAGTAGTCACATAACGTCCGATTTTTTTCAAACCTGAAAACCTGTTTTCATTCTTGGAATGAAAACATTCATCCCTGAGAGGACCATTTCGGTAAGGCCCAAGGAGAAATGTTGGTTTAACCAGACATGTAAAGTGGCCGTGAGAGCTAAGGAGGAAGCATTTAGGAATTGGCGCAATGATCAGAATCCTACGACCGAATTGTTACGCAAAAGAGCCAGGACAGAGTGTGCTAGAATACTTAGACGTGAGAAACTTATCTTCGAAAAACGTCTTCGTTCTAAGGTCTTGTCAGCTCCGAAGGGTAGCAAGAGTTTCTGGTCATTCGTCAAAAGGGTAAAGAATGGCTGTAATTCTTCCATTCCAACTCTTTTGAAGGGTGATCAGATAGTGATTGAACCTGTTGATAAGGCCAATGTTTTCGCTGAACTATTTTCCAGGAATTCTTCACTTCCGAATAGCTGTCAGCCACCACCTGTTCTTAATAGGGTTCCTTTTGACATGCCGCAAATATTCCTTAGAACTCGGGCTGTTAAAAAGGTGCTTTCAGAGCTGAACACAAATAAATCCCCTGGGCCAGATGGTATTCCCGCTCTAGTCCTCAAGATGTGTTCTTCGTCGCTAGCTCCTCCATTGCGCAATCTTTTTAACCTCTCATACCGTTCAGGCAATTTTCCGAATTGCTGGAAGAGTGCCAATGTTCAACCAATTTCCAAGAAAGGCGTGGCAACGAACCCGGATAACTACCGTCCGATTGCTATCTGTTCAACACTCTCCAAAGTTATGGAGAGCATGATAAATTTCCATTTGGTGAACTACTTGGAATCGAATCGTCTATTAAATGACCGACAATATGGCTTCCGAAAGAGTCTTTCAACGGGAGACCTGATGGCTTTTCTTTCCGAAAGATGGAGCCATTCTATACACCGCCTTGGTGAAAGCAAGGTTATCGCTTTGGACATCTCTAAGGCATTCGATCGAGTGTGGCATTGCGCACTTGTGTCAAAGCTTATCTCCTTTGGCGTAGGAGATAACTTTGCTAAATTTATATCGAGCTTCCTCAGAAAACGTACTATTTGCGTTGTGATAGATGGGTTCTCCTCCAGAGACTATATATTAAATGCAGGGGTACCGCAAGGTTCCGTTCTATCTCCATCTTTATTTTTGATATTTCTAAATGATTTTCTAGATCTTACCTTTAACCCCATTTACTCTTTCGCGGATGATAGCAATATTTGTCATTCATACTCATTTGATCATCGACCTAATTCTGTTGAGGTAGAACATATGAGAAATATTATGAATGTCACACTTAATCAGGACCTGGTTAAAATTTCTGAGTGGGGTCAGACGAATCGGGTGGACTTTAATGCTCATAAGACCCAATGTTGTACGCTGACACACAAACGCCTTGAATGTTTATCTTTGCCTTCCTTAAATATTGGAAGTGTAGATATTGAAGAATCAGATGCTCTTGATGTTCTGGGTATGAAAATACAGTGTGATGTCCGTTGGAATAAACATGTTTTTGAAGTATCGAAAGAAGCATTCAAATGTTTAGGCTTCCTAAAACGGTGTAGAAAATACTTCACTCCATCCAATCTTCTTCGAATCTACACGACTTATATACGACCTAAAATGGAATACAACTCCCACGTATGGGCTGGTGCGTCAAAATCTTCCCTGGATCTTCTTGATCGAGTTGAGAAAAGAGCAAAAATGCTCATAGGGACGACAGCGTTTCTACATCCATTGATTCGCTTGAACATCGACGAAATGTGGGTTGCGTAGTTCTCTTCTACCGATACTTTCATGGGAAATGTTCCGCGGAGATAAGCAACCTTATTCCGGTAGTACGTATATTTACCCGTAGTACTCGCTTATCGAATAGGGCACACCCTTTCGTTATTGACTGGTCAGTTGATCGTACTACACATTACAGAGAAAATTCGTTTTTCGGCCGAACAATTCGTATGTGGAATAAACTACCAGCTAAAGTATTTCCTGCTATTTTTGATATTCATAAATTTAAGACAAACGTCCATAGACACTACTCCCTCTTTCCTCCCTCCTAACCTTATTTTCCTTCCACCAACACAATGCATTGCATTTATAGGGGACATCCTCTGATTAGAACACGATAACGATGTCATAAATCGGAATAATATTTTTTATGAATATCAAAATTTGTCAAAATTAAAAAAAAATATATATAAACAAGTGAGAGTGTTACATTCGGCTGTGCCGAATCTTTTATACCCTCCAAAATGTAAAAAAAAAAAACCATATAAAAAAAATCCAGGGTCTTCTTTTTTTTATGGGGGGGGGGGGGTTTTGGAGACGTTAGGGGGCACAAAGTGAGTATACCCCCATACTGTGGTTGGAGGGTATAAAAAAAAAAGTTAGACCACAAATGGCCCTCTAATTTTTTTGTAAATTTTAAAGCTGAAAGCCTTATCGCACTAAAATAAAAATTCTCATTAATAAGGTACTCAATTAAAATAATAAAAAGAATAAAAAATCGAAAAAAAAAAATTTTTTGGTTTGCGTGATTTTTTTAGCGCCATAATTTAACCCTCGCTGCACGTGTTGAAATTGTCCGATTTGTCTAAAAATTAAAACATAGAGTTTTTAGACCAAACGGAACCACAATTTGCAGGGCTATTGTTAAAATTCGAAAAAAGTTGTTATTCTTGCCACCCTAATGTACATAAGGGCGTCCCGTCAAATCTAAACTTTCGAATTTCGTGTCGTAATACCTGCCAAACGATGGCCACGTTAGAGCTGATTATGGAAAAATGTATGAAAAAGTTTTTAAAGGTTTTTTTTAATATTTTTTACATAATATACTTAACATTTTCCAACTTTTGAAACCAATTTGGATAAAAAATATTTTTTATGTTTCAAAATCAACATCTGTGGACCGAAAACAAAATCAACATTTGTTTCCGAATTTTTGAGTCGGATGTGGTTAAAAAATTACAACATGTACTTTGGTCGAAATACGTAATTTTTTTTTAACTTTGAACGCTGGTTGCCGACTGAAGAAGACCTTTAAAAAAATTTTCATAAACTTTCCCATAATCAGCTCTAACGTGGCTATCGTTTGGCAGGCACACTCAATTCGAAAGTTTAAATTTGACGGGACGCCCTAATGTACATACAAGCATGTATCTGCCATAGTTTAGATCTTTATTGTGGAACAATTTGATGCTCATTGCAGTGTCAGCAAATTAACATTCATTTATTCCATATTTTACATCATTGCCTTAGGAACAATGTATGCACATTAGTCGAGGCCAAAAATATATTATCTATGCACAACATTACATTTTTTTTTTTGAATTATTATGCATGTATCTATTTTAGCGCGTTTGCCAATTCTGAAATATGAAACGGAAATTTTGAAAAACCTTTATAACCGACTTTTGACTATCTCAAGACGTTTTAACATAAGAATTCCTGAAATATGCAAAAAAGATAAATAGATGAATTTTCGAACGTGAATATCTCGGTGACCGGATATAGTTCCCACGGACATTATCGGCCATAACCCACATTAATATTATGGGGACTAAGTCCAAAAAATATCGGTCGGAATCCCTTTATTCTGCGGATAGGGTGGGTTCAATGCATGGAGTTTGTAATTTTTAAGTTCAGACGAAGACCTGCTACGTAAAAAACTTATAAGACAAAAAAAGAATGTTCATATAATTTTCGGGTTTATTACCAATGGTAATTTACCATACACAGCAAAAAACGAATTGTGATATTGACCCCAATATTAAAACTTATTGTCAATTTCAGTTAAGAAAAGATTCAATAAATAAAATATGAGAAAAAAAAAATATTTTGTAAAAATTTTGGTTTTTTAGCTATTTTTTAGTATTTTTAGCATTTTTTAAGATTTTTTTATTATATGAATTCAAATTTATTGTTTTTTTTTTTTAATAAAAGTAAAAAAACAAGTTTTAAGATTTTTAGTGCATATTTCAAGATTTTTTAGTGCATATTTTAGGCGCCTAAAACATAGTTTTTTAGTGCATGAAGGTCCTGTCCCTGGTGAATACAATTAACTTTTTCACTGTAAGTGCTCCTATACGAAAATTTGTGATATCAACTAACGCACAGTGGTTTAATATAGATTTTTTTTGGAAATAATTCGGCCATTCAGTAAGTACTGGACCGATTGATGTGAAATTTATACCGGTTATAGGTAACGTAATTTGGAGCTTAAGTTTGGACGGAGGTCCCCACATGTCCAATAAGGCCGTCTCCAGGGGCCACTAAAGTGGGACATCTTTTGCATACAAAGGTGGTTATTCATAAAACCTGAAATATATTTAAAGTAGGTTTATTTGACAGATATTGCAGGAATAATTGTCAAATAAACCTACAATAAGTCTGTTATAAGTATTATGAATAAGAGCCAAAGGCTTTAAGTGCTTGCCAATTTGTTATTTATTATCTTATTTTTATGAAATTTTGATTTTTTTCAAGCGCTAGTAAATATCTAAAAAAAAAGCATGCTTGAAGTACTTTCCTTTCCTATATAGCCATTTGAATGGGGACAATTTTATTTTTTTCCGATCCTGGTTCAGTTTTTCGGGAATAGGTTGGTCCCCTAACGTCCGATTTTTTTTTTAAACCTAAATTTTTAGTTAGCTAGATAAATTTGTAATATTTTTAAACCATAACGAATAAAATATATTTTTTTGTTAAAAAGTTACGCGATTTTAAACTTAAAAAAAAATTGCCCAAAAAGTACCAACACTCTTTTGCTTCCATCTTTAAAGTTTTGTTCAGAACATGTAAATTTTTTCCATTGATCTGAAAGGCAATACCACGTAGATGATTCAAAATTTCTTATTTTGAGCTCCCCAGCCTCATCGAAATTTGACCCATTTTTAACACAAATTTCAACTTAACCCCCCTAGGAAAAAAGTGCACGCCTCTGTTGGGCCTACCAAAGCAAACATAGATTCTTTGATATGTAAGTAGCTTACAATATATAGAGAGGTATTGAAAGTTTTCAAAAAACTTATTCGGAAGTCGAAGAAGAGTAGCTGGGAAAAACTCTGCAGTGATGTAGAACACACTACCGAGGCAGCTAGACTCAGAAGAATTTTATCTAAAAAACCAATACCGCCTATTCTACTGAAGGGATTAGATGACACATGGACAGAGAATGCAACGGAAACATTGGATGTTCTTCTAAGAACACATTTTCCAGGATGCAGTGAATAACCTTTATCAGAGACTCAACCTCACGGGCAAACAATTATTCCCCACAATCTGTTATCTGATGAGCGGATAAGGTGGGCAGTCGAATCGTTCGAGCCTTATAAATCGCCAGGGCCTGATGGCATTTTTCCGGCAATGCTTCAAAATACTGCTAGCGAAATAATTCCTTACTTAAAGGAAATTTTTAAAGCGTGTTTAGAGCTTTGTTATATACCTGGATCTTGGAGGAAGTCTAAAGTAGTCTTCATACCGAAAAGCGGTAAAATAAATCACGCAACTGCAAAGGATTATCGTCCTATTAGTTCTTAGTTCCTTCCTTCTGAAAACTTTGGAGAGAATACTGGATCTTTATATAAGAGAGAACCTAGGTGGAAACTTTTTGTCGGCTACGCAACATGCTTATCAGCAGGGCAAGTCGATAGAAACCGCTCTTCATTCCCTCGTATACACTTAAGAAAGATCTCTGGAATATAGAGAATTTACCTTAGCCGCTTTTTTAGACATAGAAGGTGCATTTAACAATGTAAGCATGGATGCAATTGTAAACGCAATGGACAGGGCTGACATAAATCCAACCATCAAAAGATGGATTGGCTGTCTGCTGTCTTGTAAAGAAGTTACAGCCGAATGGGGGCTTGAAAGAGTCATAAGATATACATCCAGGGGAACACCACAGGGAGGAGTATTATCACCATTACTCTGGCTCTTGGTCGTGGGTCCCATTCTCAAAAAAATGGAGACACAAGGAGTGGCAGTAGTTGCTTATGCTGATGACGTGGTAAAAATGTCAACTGGAAAATTTTTGACCACGATATCCGAGTTGCTAGAGCGATCACTGAAACAGTTATGGAATTGGGCTAATGAAAATGGTCTTAACGTTAATCCGCGGAAAACTGAGATGGTATTGTTTACACGAAAGTATAAGATCGAAAATTTTAGAAAAGTTAAGGTTAACGGGGTTGAAATCCCACTTTCAAATCATGCGAAATTTTTAGGAATTATTCTGGATAGCAAATTATCATGGAATCAAAATACCGATGAACGATTGAGAAAGGCGAAAAATGCATATTATGCATGCAAAAAAATGTTCGGCAAGACATGGGGACTTGAGCCAAGGATCACGCACTGGATCTATACTTCCATCGTAAGACCAATCTTACTTTACGGAGTTATGGTCTGGCACAGAGCGCTGGAGAGGGAGGTGACTCGTAGTAAGTTCCAAAAAGCCCAACGGCTTATGGGTCTGAGTATCACTGGTGCCTTAAGAACAACATCAGCTGCATCCATCGACACGATATTGCATCTGCTGCCAATTGACGTTTTGGCGGTGAGGCATATAAGGCATGCCTTAGACTCAAAGAGTCAAATTGGCTCAGACGCCGAAATTTTGGGCACAGTAACATGGACAATTTGGATAACGTTGTCACTGACTACAGGGTGCCCAAACTACTTTTCGATCGGAAATTTAAAGTTGAATTTCCGACTCGAGAATTTTGGTCGAACTGGCGTGGCGTTCCAAATGACGCTTTAAATATTTTCACAGACGGCTCCAAACAATCGACGGGAGTGGGAGCGGGATTTACTACGGACGTCTGTGATATACGAAAATCTTTTAATCTACCTTTGAGCTGTAGCATATTCCAGGCTGAAATAGTTGCTATTAATAAGGCAACCTTACAGTTTCTTGGAGAATCGGAGAGAATAATAAACTTTTACGTCGACAGCCAAGCTGCACTAAAAGCTCTAAGAGGCTGTTGTATTAAATCAAAAGTCGTCTTTGAGTGCTACGAGAATCTTCAAAAACTATCCAGCAATAACCTCGTCTCTCTAATATGGGTTCCAGGACATAAGGGAGTAGAAGGGAACGAGAAGGCTGATGAGCTTGCAAAACTGGGTGCAGATGGGGTAGGGGACTTTGTTCATATTGATCCCCCAATGCAGTACTACAGATCGAGAAGTGATTGTCAGTGTATTTCCATGGCGAACAGGAAATGTCGAGAGTTAAGTACAAGCAGAATTACCAGAATAATCTGGCCGCGTTATGACCTTAAAAGAACTCGCTACCTACTTTCTCTCAACAGAAGAGAATGTCGTTTACTCACGGGAGTGGTCACGGGACACTGCCTAATTGCTTTCCACGCAAGAACAATTGGACTCATCTCTGATTCCAATTGTAGAAGATATGATGAACCGAATACGGATGAAACAGTTGAACATATCCTGTGCAAATGCCCCGCATTGGCCAGGCATCGCAAGCAAATTTTAGGCAAAGCTGAACTCGAGAATCTGGAGGAAATCGCAGTTATGGATAAGGTATATGGATAATTGTTTGAAACATGGACTAACGCGTTTTATCCACGTCGTTGAAGCAACATGTGGTATTGCTATGGACCAGCCGGTCTATGCGAGGAGTTCAAAATTTTGAGCTCCGCCACCCCTAACCTAAGCTAAGTAGCTTACAACATGAATAATAACACTGTGCAATAAATTTTGGGTCATCGCATTGAGCCTCAATGCCTTCAACGCCATATGAAAGTAGACCATCAAGTGGACAAAATCACCAAAGGGTTTTGCAAAGTCAGTTCGGATTTCTTTTTTATAGCCCACTGAAGTTTTTATTTTTTTGTCAAAGGCGTTTGGAAAACGTCAAAAATACTATAATAAGAACATATCTGAGCTTCAAAATATGATTAGATGTCTTCAGTGAAATTTTATGGCGGTTTTTTTCTTAGAACATTTTAACCCTCTAACTGCCATTTTAAGGGGTCATTTTAGATCTTTTTCAAAAACTAAACACAGAAGTCTAGTAAAACGTCCATTTAGAGGATTACAATGTTCTACAAATATTTTCCTCATAAAATTTCACTAGGGGTTGTCAAATGTTCAAAGTTTGTGCGACATGCGCAAAGTGCTTAAAATGGGTCAAATATAAATAATCAATGTTTGTTATTTTTTTTTACCAAAGCAGTGTTAAAAATATCGACAAAAAACAGTGCAAATATACTTTTGAGCTAAAAATGATGCTCTGATGTGTTTTATAAAATTTTATGATGATTCTTTTCTTTGCCCAAATTAACCCTCTAGCTCCCGTTTTAAAGGGTAATTTTCGTCCTTTTTAAAAAATAATACTAAAATGTCTATGAAAAAAGGCAGTCAAAAAAGTGATCATGGCCAAAGTATTGAACAGATATAAATAAGACTTAGCATATTTACTTGCTGTTGCCCTGAGCAGTTTGGTATTGCATTTGAGCGAAATCGGTTCAGCGGTTCAAAAGTTATGAACGAAAATGTAAGAACACTTCGAAAACATAACCTAAAAACATAAAATGCTTTAACTCGGGTGCTGGTTGACACATGTGAACAGAATTGATCACCGAATGGTATTTAAACAATTACAAACATATTTAAGAAAAAAAAAAAAATTTTTTTTTCGAGTATATTGTTTTTTTTACTGTAAAAATATTTCTGAGTGAATGCACGTACGTATGTACAAAAATAGTGTCATTTTTCGAGTGTCATTTTTAAGTTACCAATGCTTCTAAAGCTAAACAAGTTTAAAAAGCATTGCTTTAAAACTAAACAAGTTTGAAAAGCATTCACCTAGAAAAGTTTTACAGTAACTATTTACGGTTATTCAAAACAGTTTTTAGGTAAAGTTGTTTTAAACGTTTTATCGTTTGTTTTTCAAAAAAACTAAATTATTGAAAGATTTATACAGTTGTTAAAACAATAAACTACAAAAATTTACGGAAAAATTTTTATCAGTTAAATTATTTGTAACTGATTATACCGTATAATTTTACAGAAGTACGGTTTTTGTAGTTTGTTATTCAAAAAATTTTATTTTTACTTCACAAAATAAAAAATTGTAAACAGTTAAAATAACTGAAATATCATTTGTTTTTACGGAATGTCTAGTCATTTATTAACGTTTAAAAATAACTGAAAAAGTATGTTGTTTCAAGTGAAATATAAGTAGTCCGTTTTTTAAAAGGAAAAACGATTGTTTTAAATGTTTTTTCAGTTGAATTTACTTACAAAATATTTTGAGTGTTGCTAAGTTATCACCAATGCTTTTATAACTTGTTTAACACGTGCATTTAAGATGAAGCAAATCTGAAATTCAGGGTTTTGCTTATAACTTTTGAACCACTGGACCGATTGAGCTGAAATTTAATACCAAACAGACCTGGGGAACGGCAAAGATACATGCCAAGCTTCAGTAGTCTCATTATTGTTTTTCGAAAGTAATCGTGGGTTTTATCTCGTAAATTCGCGAAAAACCCTTGCCGAAATTTACTCTTTTGCTCATAACTTTTGAACCATTGGACCGATATGGCTGGATTGCAATACCAACCTGACCAGGTAAATGGCCAACATATATGCCAAACTTCAGTGGCCTCTGTTAAGTCTTTCAAAAGTTAGCGTGTTTTCTACGGACGTACAGACATACATACGGACGGACGGACATCGCTAGATCGACTTAAAATCGATCGAGGATCATGAATATATATACTTTATGGGGTCCTAGACCTATATTTCGATGTGTTACAAACGGAATGACAAACTTATATATACCCTCTGTCACTAGAGTGGAGGGTATAAAAAAAACATTTTCGACGATTTTTTTTTTGACCAAAAAATTTTTTTCGCGGATTTTTTTTTTGTTTTTTTATTTTGAAAATAAACTTGTTACATCGTGGAGGGTATTAATACATTCCACAAAGTCGAATTTAACTCTGTTACTTGTTTTTTTTTTTATATTTCGGCCCAAAAAAAAAATGTAAATACTTTAAAATTTTTAAGCATTTTCTATATGCTGGAAGAACTTTCTGTCTTAGACGTGCCCTAGTAAAATTTTATGCAGAAAATATTTGTAAAACATTTTAACCCTCTAACTGCCTTTTTTATAGACTTTTTGTTTTTCTGTTAAAAAAGGACAAAAATTACCCTTTAAAACGGGAGCTAGAGGGTTAATTTGGTCAAAGAAAAGAATCATCATAAAATTTTATAAAACACATCAGAACAGCATTTTTAGCTCAAAAGTATATTTGCACTGTTTTTTGTCGATATTTTTTAACACTGCTTTGGTGAAAAAAAATAACAAACATTGATTATTTATACTTGACCCTTTTTAAGCACTTTGCGCATGTCGCACAAACTTTGAACATTTGACAACCCCTAGTGAAATTTTATGAGGAAAATATTTGTAGAACATTTTAACCCTCTAAATGGACGTTTTATTAGACTTCTGTGTTTAGTTTTTAAAAAAGGACTAAAATGACCCCTTAAAATGGCAGTTAGAGGTTTAAAATGTTCTAAGAAAAGAACCGCCATAAAATTTCACTGCGGACATCAAACCATATTTTGAAGCTCAGATATGGTCTTACTATAGTATTTTTGACGTTTTCCAAACGCATTTGATAAAAAAATAAAAACTTCAGTGGGCTATAAAAAAGAAATCCGAACTGACTTTGCAAAACCCTTTGGTGATTTTGTCCATTTGATGGTCTACTTTCATATGGCGTTGAAGCCATTGAGGCTCATTTTTCGTGTTGCACAGTGTAATAATATAGGCGTGGCAGAAAAAAATGCAAAAAATCAGGTTTTTTGGAAATTATTAACAAACAAATTCAATAAACACAAACGAGTTTAAGATTGCTAGAAATAGAATTGTAGTGTTGAAAACTGCTAAAATTTATTCTGTAGAAACTATAAATATTCAAATTTATAAAAAACAACTTGAGCCCTTATAACAAATATAATTAGAACCCGAGCTCGCTCGATCTGTACTTACAGAAAAAACACTAACAAACGCCATCTTTTGACATGATAAAGTATACTTACACAGAAAAAAATAAAAAGAATATTTAATTAAAAAAATCGTAGATTTAATTAAAAAATTAATTAAATCCGGACCAATCACTAAAATGCGCAAATAAATTAAAAATATTTGTATGTCTGTTGGGTGAAGCTGTCCAAGCCCTTTGTTCCCAATGAAGATTGTGAACGCCAAGTATAAACACACTAGTTTTCAATAACAAATTTATATTTATTGTGCTATACTTAAACGTTAAAATTCCTGAAAATTAAGTTTTAATACTATTAAACGAAATTACAAAAATTAAGAAAATTATTACTAACTTTTTTGGTTAAGAAACGCAGAGCAAACTTCATGACAGTAAAAAGTACGATACAAGAATACAATAAAAATGGATACTTGTTAATTGTGTGCCAAAATTCTTATTCAACCGCGTGGAAAACAAAAGCTTTTCTTACAACATTATGACAGGTAAAATAACGATTAACAATAAGATAAAATATTTTAACATTAATCGATAATAAATGATGTACACTATAGCGATTTGGCAGTGGCGGTAACACCCCTCCGCAGTATGGCGAGAAGCTTTCGAAGCCTTACTATTTCTGAGACACGTCTAAAATCGCTAACTTGGCAGTAGGCCTCTCTAAAACTCCACATTTTGTCATTACTTTAGCTTTCCTAACTTGGCCATCATCGGCCTTAAATACTTCAATAATTTTTCCTCTAGGCCAAACATTCCTTGGATTTCCGGGGTCAACCACAAGTACCAGATCACCCACCTCTAACGGCTTTGCCCTCTCAAACCACTTAGTTCTACATGTCAAAGTTGGCAAGTACTCTGCCACCCACCTCTTCCAAAACCTTTCTGCAAATTGCTGTGACGATAACCAACACTGTCGTAATACCACCTCGGAGTCATCGTACGATGCCAAGGGTTTTAAACCATTTGAGCTTCCAAGTAAGAAGTGATTTGGGGTAAGAGCCTCCATGTTTTCATCCTCAATAGGAACATACGTAAGCGGGCGTGAGTTCACAATATTCTCTACCTCCGCCATCATACTTCTTAAAATCTCCTCATTAGGGCATCTTTCAGGCGAAATTTTGTACAAAACTGACTTGACAGATCTTACCAATCGCTCCCATGCACCTCCCATATGGGGTGCTGCAGGTGGATTAAAATTCCACTTCGTAGTCGATGTGGTAAAACTCCGAACTAACTCATTAGCGTCTACCTCTTGAAGAGCTTGGCGCAATTCGCGCTCCGCACCGACAAAATTGGTTCCATTGTCGCTAAAGAACTCTATTGGTATACCTCTTCTTGCCGTAAAGTTTCTAATAGCCATAATACAGGAACTCGTATTAAGAGAATTTACAATCTCTATATGTACCGCCCTTACGGTTAAACACGTAAAAAGTGCACCATATCTTTTTTCTTTGTGTCTACTTACAGTCACGAATAAGGGCCCAAAATAATCGAGTCCTGTAAATGAAAACGGGGCGACATAAGCTGCAAGTCGAGCTCTAGGTAAATTAGCCATTTGTGGCAATATAGGTACAGCTTTTTTAACTTTACACATTTGACATCTTTTCACCACAGACTTAAACACAACTCTTAGTCTAGCAACGTGATACCTTTGGCGAAGTTCGTTAATTGCAGTTTCGTGGTTGATGTGATGAAATTTGTGGTGATAATGTAATATTAAAAGTTCCGTTACATAGCTGTGCTTTGGCAAAATAGCTGGATTCTTCATTTCCTCTGGCACATCCGCATTTTCAATTCGACCTCCTACTCGCAAAACTCCCTGATTATCCATAAATGGTGACTGTTTATAAATGGAACTAGATTTAGATATAATTTTGCCTTGCAGCAAAGCTTTAATTTCATCAGAAAAAACCTCATATTGAGCTTCTTTTAACAACATAATTTCAGCAGTTCGTAATTCATCTTGAGTAAGTTCATTTTTCAAAACTGATTTTTTTTGTTTGTGTTTTACAAAATCACAAAATTTAATCACGTACCCAACAGCTCTTAACAACCTACACCATCGGGAAAACCGTTCAAAAATTATAAACGGCTTAACACATTGAATTACAAGATTTTGATGTTTTATTTCAACGTCAGTAAATTTAGTATCTTTTTCTTCAACGGGCCACATATCTTCTGAAAGTTTTAAAAAATCTGGACCGCAAAACCAGCGACTGGATTGGGTTATATTTGGAGTATTCGACCATTTTGTAGCATCATCTGCCACGTTTAATTTTCCCGCAATCCAGCGCCACTCTTCTATTTCTGACAAATCTAAAATTTCACTCACACGGACAGCAACAAATTGGTGATACTTTCTATGATCCGAACGGATCCAGCTTAAAACAGTTCTGGAATCAGACCAAAATATTTTTCTGTTTATATTAATCTCGTGGCTGTCTATTATAGTTTTTGAATAACGGGCACCAATAAGTGCTCCCATTAATTCTAGTCTTGGAATTGATGCCAGCTTTAGTGGTGCAACTCGAGTTTTTGATCCCACTAACGAAATTATAATATTTTCACCACATGATATTCTCAAATATGAAACAGCTGCGTAACCGTTTTCACTCGCATCGACAAAAGTGTGAAGCTCTACAAAAGTATTATTATAATTAGATAATGATTTTAAGTAACATCTAGGAAGATTAACGTCCTTTAATTTAGGTAAAAATGATAACCATTTTTTCCACTTTTCAGCCTGGGGGCCCAAAATAGTGTCATCCCATCCAACGCCACTTCTCCATATCTCTTGTAAGGTTATTTTTAAAAACATTAAAAAATTTCCAACTAGTCCCAAAGGATCATAAACGCTCATGAGTATCTTTAAAACTTCTCTCTTTGTGGGAATTTTTTCTCCAATAAAAATTTGACTGTTTAAAATAGATGGTGAAATTTTAAAAGTTATAACATCGTCACTTGGTTTCCAAAAGATTCCCAATATTTTTTCTGTTTCTAACTCATCTCCAATATTTAGGTTTTTTACATCCGATTTATCCGCATTCATTTTTTCTAAAACAATCTTACTGTTTGAGCACCAATTCCGAAGATTAAATCCTGCCAAGCTGTGTATATAGTGAACTTCTTTAGCCATTTTTAACGCTTCTTCCGATGTATCTGTGGAAATGAGAAAATCATCTACATAATGATTGTTTATAATGGCAGCTGAAGCCTGTGGATATTTTTCTTCATATTTAGCAGCATTTAAGTTTTTGACATATTGCGATATGCAGGGTGCACACGATGCACCAAAAATCATAACATTCATAATATAAATTTCAGGATCTTTCGTGGTATCACAACTACGCCAAAGAAATCTTTGACAGTGACGATCATCTTCCCTGATGAAGATTCTATGGAACATTTGTTCTATATCAGCAGTAACTGCAACTTTCTTTTGTCGAAATCGAAAAAGTATGGCTGGAAGGGAGGAAAGTAGGTCTGGTCCTTTTAAAAGCATAGAATTCAGTGAGACTCCATGAGATTTAGATGCAGCATCCCAAACAATTCTTGTTTTATTAGGTTTGTTTTTATTAAAAACTGGAAAAATAGGTAAATACCAAACTTTATTACTACCATTTTCGGCATTTTCTAGTTTTGTTATATAATTTTTATTTAGATATTCTGATATTGTTTTTTCAAAAACATTAAAAAGATCATTATTATTTTTCAAGATCTTTTCAAGACATATTAATCTTTTCTTTGCCATCTGATAACTTTCTGGAAGTTCAATATTATCTAAACGCCATAACAATGCGGTCTCATAATGACCATTAGGTTTTTGTGTTGTTTGTTCTTCTAAAATGGAAAGGGCTCGCTGTTCTTCTCTACCTAGGACTTTTGATTTCCCAGCTATACCGGACGTTTCAATTGTATAGAATTGCTTTACTAAATTATTTAGTTTAGTGTCATTACATTCACAAATATGAATACAAGAATATTGATCATGATTTATCTTACCACTCATGTTTCCGCACAAAAACCATCCTAAGCGGGTGCACACAGCAGTAGGCTCCCCTACACGCCCTTCTTTAATACGATTAGTTACACACAAATTGATATTATTTAACCCAATTAAAACACTTGGTACTGCATCCTTATAATTTTCAATAGGCAATCCACGTAAGTATGGAAATTGTTTGCTTAAATCATTGTAGTTTATACTTTGAGATGGTAATGACAGCTGTTTAACAGTACGAACTTCTAAAAAGTGTGTTTTTTTGTTTGGTCCGCACATGCTAATTGAAATCTTCATGGATTCTTTTTCATTCCTTTCTACATTACTAGTCCACTTTAAACATAATGGTTCGGGTTCACCTTCTAAATTCAAATCGTGATATATTTTTTCGTCCATTAGACTAACGGATGACCCTTCATCAATAAAAGCGAACGTTTTAACACATTTTTTATTTTTCCCAAAAATTTTTATTGGTACAATTTTAAATAATATTTGATTAAACGAGCCACTGTGCGTATTAACATTATGTGCTTGGTTGCTATTGTTTCTGTTTTCATTTGAAATTTGTTCATCTCTTTTAACATTTTCTTCAGTATTGTGACTAGCATGTAAAAGAGAGTTATGTTTTATTTGACAGTTTTCTTTACCACAAACGATATTGCTTTTGCAAACACCATAATGTTTACGCAAACACAATTTGCACAAATTGTATCTTCTTACGATATTCCAACGCTCATTTCGATCAGCTGTTAAAAATGTCTCGCAGTTAGAAACATTGCTACAATTTTTTTCACATACAATACAACTTCTTTTGTTTTGTTCTGAGTGTGTGTGCATGTATTCATTTTTTTGTTTATTTCGTGAGACGATTTCTGTTGACGTAGATGCACCGCTGCTACTCTCCAAGTTTACTATGCTAGCAGAGACGCCGACGTCGTAAAGCCAAGCAGCAAATTCTGACAGATTTGCTTTTATTTTTTCTTTCGTCAATTTCATTTTGTGTTTTCCCCATTCTAATTGTAAATTTGATGGCATTTTATTAATTAAATCTTGTAAAAGGGACGAATTGTTTAATTCATCATATAATTCGCAAGCTTCTATTATTGTTTTTAAACCTTTAACTTCTACTGCAAAAGAGGTAATTGTATCCAACTTTTTAGTGTTTACAGCAGGGAGTAATTTTATTTTGTTTTTAACAGAATTAACAATTTTTTCCGGTTGACCATAAAGAAGTTTTAAAGTTGAGACAGCCTCTGGTACACAAGATGGGTGAATAAGAATATGTTGTACAGACCTTAATGCATCACCACGAAGAGCTTTTTGGAGTCTAACCAGGTTTTCAGCATCTGTAAGCCCACATGTAGTGGTAGACCATTTATATGTTGAGTTAAAAAGTGGCCAATCCTCGGGATTACCAGAAAATATTGGAAGTTCTTTTGGCACAGTCTGTCGTGCATTAAATTGGTGATGTGTAAGATTTCTCTGGGTACTGTTGGCTATTGGATTGTTTGTAAATGATGGTGGAGTAAAAAACGATGGATGTGCATACGGATTTTGCAAGTGTTTATCGGTTTGTGAGTTATTTGTCTCTTGGTTTGTGAATGGATTATTGGTGGCGAAATTTAATAAATTATGTGACGTTTCGTTTTGTGTTAATAAAACATTTTGATCTTGGACAAAATTGTTGTTGTTGAATGCCGTATTTGTTGAGTTAGGTTGAGTTTCATTTGTGTAAACGAAATTTGAGGTTATGTTCTGGTTATTTGGTGCAATTGGTATAGAAGAATCTGTTTGGTTGGATAAAGTAAATAAATTTGTTTCAGTTACAGTACTCTGAATACCAGGATTACTTCTGTTATTATTTAAAGATGACAGTGGCACATAAGAATGTAAATTTGGTTCTGGTTGATTATTTAACCACTGATTGACAGAGTCTGTTACAGAACCCAAGTCTTCATCATCGTCTTGTGCTTGCTCAAGAATTTGATATTTTTTTTTAAGAAAATCTCTTTCAAGTTGTCTTTCTTCTTCTAAACGTTGCAGTTGTAGTTGCCTTCTTGAATTTGAAGTTCTAGAAGAATTCGAAGCACGGCTATTTTGACTACAGACAGACAAAGGTGAACCTGGTAGTACATTTATAACACAATCGATACATTTCCAGCCATTAGAATTTGTGATTCTAGCACATTGGCGGTGAAATGGTAAACGACAGTTGTTGCATTTGACGATATTGTTTATTGTAGGTGGTTGGTGACATATTTGACAGTTTTCTGAACTATAAGTGTTAGAGGTACTTACGTTTTGGGCATTTGGTAGTTGACCATGCGATGTAGACGAATGCATTTTTAAGGACTTATGATTTATCTGCCAGGAAAATTATAGTTGTTTTTAGGTTAACAGGAACACTGAGGTACACACTATACACGAACAGAAAACATCGATTAATATTCAAAACAGGAATAATGTCTTCACAGCCACAAAAAAGAATTTTAATTAATGTTGGGTGAAGCTGTCCAAGCCCTTTGTTCCCAATGAAGATTGTGAACGCCAAGTATAAACACACTAGTTTTCAATAACAAATTTATATTTATTGTGCTATACTTAAACGTTAAAATTCCTGAAAATTAAGTTTTAATACTATTAAACGAAATTACAAAAATTAAGAAAATTATTACTAACTTTTTTGGTTAAGAAACGCAGAGCAAACTTCATGACAGTAAAAAGTACGATACAAGAATACAATAAAAATGGATACTTGTTAATTGTGTGCCAAAATTCTTATTCAACCGCGTGGAAAACAAAAGCTTTTCTTACAACATTATGACAGGTAAAATAACGATTAACAATAAGATAAAATATTTTAACATTAATCGATAATAAATGATGTACACTATAGCGATTTGGCAGTGGCGGTAACAATGTCGTTAATTAAAAATAAATGGATATTTATTTAATTAAAAACTTAATACTATAAATTAAAAAATTTAATTAAAATTAAAAAAAAAATAATTAAAATTTTAATTGTATAAATTAAAAAAAATTAATTAAAAATATTATATTAAAAAAAAAATAATTTGTAAAAACATTCTTTTTGAATAAAATAGTTTAAAAAAAATATTTTTTCAAACTTTACCAAATTTATTTATGCCGTAAAGACATAGTCAGTGAGATGATTTTATAAAGTTGATTATAAACCTTTCATATACATACACATAAAACTATAAACAAAATGAGAATTCAAAAACCTATGTGAAAAATAAAAAAAACTTTCAACAAACTTTTTATACTTATGTATTTTTTTTGTATGTAATACAATGCAAGAGAAAAACACACACTCGCACACACACGGAAAACAAAACAAAAAAAAATAAGTAAAGCTAGAAATTTAATTAAACATTTAATTATATAAATTAAATACTTAATTAATATTAAATTTGAAAACAATTAAAATATTAATTAAAATAAAGTTAAAAATTTAATTAAACAATTAATTATATAAATTAAAAGTTTAATTAATATTAAATTAAAAAACAATTAAAATTTTAATTAAAATAAAATATACGATATTATTTTCTGTGTACTATAACTATAGTTATGACGATGAGCCATTTGATATATCACGTCCAAGCCTATAGCGGTTTATCCACCTTACCCAAAACTTTGTGTAACTTATATTTTTTAGTTGATTCCAGTGCCTCAGGTTGGTCTCTCGAGTCTTCCAAACAATACACTGTACAACACAAAAAAAAATTACAAGGTCAGACCAAAAAATTTTGATAGAAGAGACAAAAAAAAAATACACGTGTATCGGCGTTTTGAAAGTTTACATCTGGGTTTCATTTTAGGGGGAGGTGAAGTTTCCCCCAAATGCAAATGTTGTATTGTAAATCGTCTTTGAATATCGAGTGAAGCTTACGTTTAAAGTATATGGTGTGTTCAGCAAATTTATATAAAATGATACGGAGAACATTTTTGTGGAATATATTAACCCTCTAGCTCCTCACGATAAGGGTCTTTTTTGTCCTTCTTTTCAAAAAGAGCAAAAAACACCATTAAAACAGGGATTTAAGGGGTTTAAATGTTCCGAAAAAATATTCGCCGTAAAATTTTACTATAAGTCCCAGAATACACCAAAACGGAAAACTCAACCAGAAAGTCAGAAATAAGACACAACAAAAGAGATCTTAGGGTTAATTTCGCATTTATTAAGAAAATCGAGTAAAGCTTACGTTTAAAGTATATGGTGTGTTCAGCAAATTTATGTAAAATGTTACGAAGAACATTTTTGTAGAATTTGTTAACCCTCTAACTCCTCAAGATAAGGGTCTTTTTTGTCCTTCTTTTCAAAAAGAGCAAAAAACACCATTAAAACAGGGATTTAAGGGGTTTTAATGTTCCACAAAAATATCCGCCGTAAAATTTTACTATAAGTCCCTGAACACACCAAAACAGAAAACTCAACAAGAAAGCCAGATATAAGACACAACAAGAGAGAGCTTAGGGTTAATTTCGCATTTATTAAGAAAATCGAGTTAAGCTTACGTTTAAAGTATATGGTGTGTAAAGCAATTTTTAGCAATTATGTAGAATGTTACGGAGAAAATTTTTGTAGAATATGTTAACCCTCTAGTTCCTCAAGGTAAGGGTCTTTTTTGTCCTTCTTTTGAAAAAGAGCAAAAACACCATTAAAACAGCTATTTAAAGGGTTAAAATGGTCCGCAAAAATATTTGCCGTGAAAGGGACTTATAGTAAAATTTCACGGCGAATATTTTTGCGGAACATTTTAACCCCTTAAATCCCTGTTTTAATGGCGTTCTTTGCTCTTTTTTAAAAGACGGACAAAAAAGACCCTTATCTTGAGGAGTTAGAGGGTTAACATATTCTACAAAAATGTTCTCCGTAATATTTTACATAAATTTTCTGAACACACCATATACTTTAAACTTAAGCTTTACCCGATTTTCTTAATAAATGCGAAATTAACCCTAAGCTCTCTATTGTTGTGTCTTATATCTGACTTTCTTGTTGAGTTCTCTGTTTTGGTGTGTTCAGGGACTTATAGTAAAATTTTACGGCGGATATTTTTGCGGAACATTAAACCCCCTTAAATCCCTGTTTTAATATTGTTTTTTGCTCTTTTTGAAAAGAAGGACAAAAAAGACCCTTATCTTGAGGAGTTAGAGGGTTAACATATTCTAAAAAAATGTTCTCCGTAACATTTTACATAAACTTGCTGAACACACCATATACTTTAAATGTAAGCTTTACTCGATTTTCTTAATAAATGCGAAATTAACCCTAAGATCTCTTTTGTTGTGTCTTATTTCTGACCTTCTGGTTCAGTTTTCCGTTTTGGTGTATTCAAGGACTTATAGTAAAATTTTACGGCGAATGTTTTTTGGGAACATTTAAACCCCTTAAATCCCTGTTTTAATGGTGTTTTTTGCTCTTTTTGAAAAGAAGGACAAAAAAGACCCTTATCGTGAGGAGCTAGAGGGTTAATATGTTCCACAAAAATGTTCTCCGTATCATTTTATATAAATTTGCTGAACACACCATATACTTTAAACGTAAGCTTCACTCGATATTCAAAGACGATTGGCAATACAACATCTGCATTTGGGGGAAACTTTACCTCCCCCTAAAATGAAACCCAGATGTAAACTTTCAAAACGCCGATACACGTGTATTTTTTTTTTGTCTCTTCTATCAGAATTTTTTGGTCTGACCTTGTAATTTTGGAAAAAATTTGATTTTGTTGTGCAGTGATATTAGTTATACATTTCATTAAGCAAACAGTATGTTAAAAGTTTAACTTGAATTCATTATTTTAAGCATATTGACATAATCGTATATATTTTTAATTAAAATCGAACACATACAGTTTAGATAACGTAATTTTAGACAGTGGTTGTGTTTTTCTAATCATTTAGTTTCTGTTTTTCCTTGCAAAAAGCAATACAGTTTGTTACAATATTGCATACTTTTAGGGAGAAAAATAATTTGCACTCTATGATAACGTGCAAATAAGAATTAATTAGAAAACACCGCTTATGCACACAATATAAAACGTTCTCTGTTGTGAGGTAATTTAAGGGTCATTTACACAAGTTTAAATTAAAACCAGGGCTGTCAGACTTGGGGATTTATCGCCAAAGTTGGACAAGTAATCTCAGTTTGGGATTTTTATGGGGATTTCAACAATTATTTTGAGATTTTTGGGGATATTCGAAATTAAATCTATTTAATACCACAAGCTAAATTTAATATAATCAACTATTTTTAAAAATAGTTTAAGTGATACCCACTATCAGTAAAACTTGCATTTATCGGCTGTAAAATATATATTAACATTGCCAAAAATCGTTAATTTCGGCGTTTGGGGATTTATAAATATACGAAATTTAATTATAAAATTACCAGAATTGATTTTTATTTTAAATTGGACAAAACAATTTTTGTGCAAAAAACGTATTTTTTATTGTTTAAGGATTTTTGGGGATTTTTTGTTATATTTTTGGGGACAAAGGAAAAAAGTACCTGGCAACGTGATTAAATTATAAATATAAAGACAAAGACCGATTTTGAAACTAGTATTTTTTTTTTTCAATTATTTCTTTGTTAAAATTATTTTTTTTACCTATTTTTTTAACCAAATTTTTCACAATTTTTTTTTTCAAATAAAGTTTATGCAATAATCCTGTTTTACATTGTGGAGGGTACTATACATTCGGCAAGGCCGAATTTAATTTTTTTACATGTTTAGCTTATTTTCTCATTGGCAAACTTTAAACAATTTTTTATAAAAATTCATCATTATATAGAACTTTTCAAATTTTTTTTTGTAATGATTATTAAAAATTTAGTCATTAAAATTAATTGTTGGAAATTGCACAAAACAACTATCATTAAAGATCAATATTAATTGTAAGTGTATGTATGGAGTCTATTTTAATCTATTTAAGTGTTCCTATATAGAAAACAAGTAGAAAAGTTAAATTTGACTTGGCCGAATCCATGGATACCCTCCACAGTGTACATTTTAAGTGATAATTAACTTTCTAACGTAAAAAAATTTGGAAATATTCTTTTTATTTCAAGTAAAAACTTTTTTTTGGAATTTTTGTAAAAAATAATTAATATTTTTGAGTGTAAAATTTTTTTCGAGCGTAATTTTTTTTTATTGTACAAATATTTTTAGAGTGACAAAAATACTTTGTAAAATATTTTTGTGGCTTACTAATGATTTTAAAGCTTTTTTTTAAGCTTGATTTTTTTCCACACGTAAATTTAAGGTG
Organism: Pegoplata infirma; assembly: GCA_963921195.1. Lineage (NCBI taxonomy): Eukaryota > Metazoa > Arthropoda > Insecta > Diptera > Anthomyiidae > Pegoplata > Pegoplata infirma. The sequence goes on from OY992538.1 coordinate 66,445,183, forward strand.
AAACCAATCTGAAACTCACGGTTTTGCTAATAACTCTTGAACCATTGGACCGATTTTGCTGAAATTCAATACAAACCAGCCCAGGGGAACGACAAATATATGTATATGCCAAGCTTCAGCAGTCTCAGGATTGTCTTTCGAAAGTTAGCGTCTTTTTTATCTTATCAATTCGCGAAAACCCCTTGCCGAAATTCGCTCTTTTGCTTATAACTTTTGAAACACTAGACCGATTTCGCTAAATTGCAATACCAACCTGACCAGGTAAATTATCAAAATATTTATATACCAAACTTCAGCAGCCTCAGTAAAGACTTTTAAATAGTGTTTATAAACCGGTTAACCGAAAAACCGGTTTTTTCCCAAAATGTCGGTTTTTTTGCAAACCGGTTAACCGGAATTGGAAATTTCCGGTGCACCGAAAACCGGTTTTTTCCTGTCGGTTAACCGGTTTTTTCCTGTCGGTTAACCGGTTTTTTTAAATACATTCTAAGCGGAATATTTTCGCAAATATTAATGGTTTACACTTATTTTTTATGAAATTTTAAAAATTTCTTTGAAAACACCTTGAAAATCCTTGAGAAAGAAAGTCTAAAATAGTTTTTCACTTCAAGAAACAATTTATCATATAGGAATTTTATTTCGAATCAGATAAATATTTGAAATACTCACCGTTGTAAGCGTTTTTTGACACTTTCATGGAAAACTTATTAGTGACAGTCAAACAAGCCAACCGGCTTAAAATCGGGGGAACATGAAAATAAATACTGAACTCCAATTTACTTCTAACGAATTGATGTATTTTTTTTAAATAAAGCCAATTAAAATTTAATTAAAGTTCCAGTGAATATTCGAAAATAAAGTACATTATTTAAATACCGTTATTTTTATAGGGTAACAGTTGCAAACCTTGATGAAAGAAACAAATATGTTAACTTAAGCTATATTCGCTATATTATTTAATGAAAATTAGCTACCCAAGCAGAAATTGACGACGGTTATAAAAAAAAAGCGTTCTGAAAGCACTGTAACAAAAAAAGAACGTTCTCAAAACGTTATTTTCGATCGCTTTGCGAGCGTTTTCGAAAAGCGTTCTGAAAGCACTGTAACAAAAAAAAAGCATTATCAAAACGCTTTATTCGAACGCCTTGAGAGCGTTTTCGAAAAGCGTTTTGAAAGCACTTTATTAACAAAATACATGATCGTTTCAAAAATAATGGTTTTAAAGCAGTTTTTGCAAACGTTTTTAATTTTTTTTTCGTAGTACATACAAGTATAGTATTTTTTTAGATTATACTCAATTTTAAACAAATTGTTATAAAAACATTTTGTTAAATCAAATTTAATAATTTTTCCCTACCACCAGATTGAAAACGAAAAATTTTGAAAACATAAAACATTTTTTAGGCCTCTGTTCTGTCTTTCACAACTTTTCAATTCACATGAAAATTTCCGAATCACATGAAATCAAGTTTAGTGTTTTGCTGATCACGTTTTCATTCGAAGTTGAAATCGAATAATTAAAATTTAAAAAATTATTAGAAAAAAAGTGCATTCGTTTTACTTTCACCAAATTTTATTTATGTGAAACAAAACGAAAAAAAAAAATAGGATGTGAAATCTAAAACACCAAAAAAATTCGGAAATTTTCATTTTCACATTTTTTATGTGAATTACTTTTTTTGGAACAGCGGCCTTAATTTGTAAATCTATTTTAAGTTTTATTATTATCATTTATGCAAAAGAGTTATAGCAATAGTTTCGTTATAAAATTTACAAATAATGCATTTAACTTCTACAATATGCACACTGACTTCAATAACATCTTCACGTAAATTTTTAACGTTATAAAGTCCTATTTCTTTTGATGGAATTGGATAGACAAAATAATCGTTTATTTCATTAAATATGTTGCCTTTTAAATATATATTATCACATGTGTGTTTAGATCGATTTGTACTAAAAATTTGGTTTACTATCATATTTCCATTACTACCCTGCAAAAAAAGTCATTACCACTTCTCAGTGGAGTGCTTTAAAACTATAACAAATGTAATGAAATACAACAAAAATAACAAAAAACACAAGACAAAAACACACAAACAGTTTTTTCTACTCCAGAATACATAGATATTCAGCACTTAACTCATTACCTACCGCGACACCTCCATACAAATGTAAGTAGATATTCAGTAGATATGAACTACTCCGTGGAAGTAGTTGGAAGTTGTTTGAAAGCTCGGAGTACTTCTTATCTACTGAATATCTACTTACTTTTGTATGGGAGTGTCGCGGAAGGTAATGAGTTAAGTGCTGAATAACAACTTTTTATGGAGTAGAAAAAACTGTTTGTGTGTTTTTTTCTTGTGTTTTTTGTTATTTTTGTTGTATTTCATTACATTTGTTATAGTTTTAAAGCACTCCAAATAGAAGTACTCCGCACTTTTTTTGCTGGGTAACAATAAGTAGAATTGCGTTATCAGGATGGGATGCAGTAATTTTGAAACCATGAATATTAATAAATGAAAACACAACTTTTGTTTCAGTGGATTCCATTACTTTGCCAAGAGAATACTTTTTGTTTTTAAAGAGAGGATATACCAATGGAGCTTTATTTGGAGAGTTAACGGTATGAAAAACATGCAATTTTCGTTGAATTTTAGCAATAGGATTGTTCCAAGAGTTAACAATCGCTGGAAAATATCTTTAATTTTTGTATTTAAGCTCCTTATAAGTGCTTTACTTTTGGGTTTTAAAGCGCTTTCATGACTTTTTACAAAACGTTCTGAAAGCACTTTTTTAAAACGCTTTTAAAACGCTTTAAACCTAGCGTAGATCGATGTTATCATTCGGATCATCTGAAAGCGCTTTCAAGATGGTAAATGGAACGCTTGTAGAACCGTTTACAACGCTTTCACAGCGCTTTTGCGATTGTATTTTTCTGACTGGGTATTTTCAAGTATTTTTTGGTTTTGTCAGTTAAAGAAAAAAAAACCGGTAAACCGGTTTTTTTATTCCGGTTTAACCGAGAAAACCGGTTAACCGAAAAAGCTGATTTTCGGTTAACCGAGAAACCGGTTTCCTAAAATGTCGGTTTTTTATAAACACTACTTTTAAAAGTGTTTTCAACAGACAGGCAGACAGACGGAGACATCGCTAGATCGACTTAAAATCGATCGAGGATCATGAATATGTACATTAGAGTGTCCCTTATTTTGGAAATGTTGGAAATGTTGAGACGGTACCCGCTCATTTTTTTCCTTTTGACTTAAAAATAACTGAGGAAACCCTACGCCCCTACGACCACGCCTTCCCTACGCGACGGGGCCTTAAAGAGCGGGGCCTAAAAAATAATTTTTCCATACAAACCAAAAAAAAAATCTGATTTTTATTTTTTTTGTTATCAATTATTATATTACTTGGTTAGCTTATTTACGACAAAAAATTTGATTTTGGTGGGATAAGGCTTTCAGCTCTAAAAATTTTTTCGAAAAAATAAATTTAGAGCCGCAGGGGTCCTACGGTAAAAAATTTGTAAAAAATATTTTTTTTTTTGTTTTGAAAAGCATCGATTTTAGTTGCTATGTTGCTTTAAATGATATATATTCATAAAAAAATATTATTTGTATCTGTGACATCTGTATCGTGTTCTAAAAAAGAGTGAAAAATGCATTTTTGATCTTTTTCGATACACGATAAAGATGTCACAGATATGAATAATATTTTTTTTTAAATATACGGTGGCTCGCAGCTTATTTCGTGTGAAAGATATTAGTTAGCAATACATTCAAGACAAAGTTAACCAAAATAGACCTAATTATTATCAAATAAGTATTTTTGTAAAAAGTCCTGTGTATGTAATTAATCAAGCTTTAATTAAAGCTTAATGACGTTCATATTGTCTAAATATTAAATGTGCTACGAGGGTCGAAATGGAAATTGAAATTATTGAAAGACCTTTTTTAGAAAATTTCTTAAAAATATTTCTATGTCGATTTTATCCAAGCTCAAACATAAAAAATTTAAAAAATAGTCCAATAGTTAATATTCATTTATTAAATAATTTTTCCAAAGACCCAAACAAAAACCAAAATTTTTAAAACACAGTAGAAGAAATCCGAATTTTTTGACCTCCAATTCTTTTGACCACCAATTTTTGGTAAACAAAGAAAAGATTTGATTGTTTAATAATTTTAGTACACCTAAGTGTATAGTAATGAGAAATAAAAATAATTGAACATTTCCTTTGTTTACAAAAAATTGGTGGTCAAAAAAATTTGAGGTCAAAAAATTCGGATTTCTTCGACTGCATTTTAAAAATTTTGATTTCTGTTTGGGTCATTGGATAAATTTTTTTGATGAATGTCTATATACTATTGGACTATTTTTTAAATTTTTAATGTTTGAGCTTGGGAAAAATCGACCCAAAAGTATTTTTAAGAAATTTTCTAAAAAAACGTCTTTCAATAATTCCAATTTTCATTGTGACCCTCGTAGCACGTTGAATATTTACTCAATCTGGACGCCATTAAGCTTAAATTAAAGCTCGATAAATAACCTACACAGCACTTTTAACAAAAATACTCGTTTGATAATAATTAGGTGTATTATTGGAAACTTTGTCTTAAATGGATTGCAAACTGATATCTAACACACGAAATAAGCTGCGAGTCACTGTATATCATTAAAAGCAGCATACCAACTAAAACCGTTGCTTGTTAAAATTAAAAAAATATATTTTTTAAAAATTTGTTACCGTAGGTAATTTTTTTTTCGAAAAAGATAAAGATGTCACAGATATAAATAATATTTTTTTTGAATATACATATTAGAGTACGTTTGGTGACTATGTCACTTCATCTGTTTATCGGATATCATCATTTTTTTAAAGGATTTAGGGGAGCTAAAAAGAATGCCGGTATTTTTTTGGAAAAATTCTCACTTCTAGGGCTGGTTCAAAGCATCTGAAAACGCGGATTTTGAGCTGATTTTTCTGCAGTGAAAAAACGGCTGAATATATTGTAAATCTGATTTCACCAGTCGATTCTACAGCAAAATTTAATACAATATCAGTTTTTTGAACTCTTAAAAAAAGTTCCAATAACCCACAGCAGGGGGCGGAAAAATCGATTTTTTAAAAAAAACATTTTAATTATTTTTTTAATCATGCACGATGAAGAGGCAGTTTTTGCTTAGAAAATTGTTACAAAAAGCATCTTTTTATCACAACCCATTAAAAAGTTATAAGGCTTCAAAGTTTTTTTTCTAATGGCAAAATTATAAAACACTGACCGAAATTTGAAAATTTTTTGGATGGGTCAGCGGTCTGGACACTTGTTTTCGATTTTCCTCTCAATGATTGCAAATCTGATTCCAAATCTGGTTTCCAAAATGTTCCGTAACGTCAGGTTTTTGAGATAATTGAGGTCAAAGTTCACAAAAAACGCATTTTTGTGCATTATTGAGAGCTTTTTTTTGTGATGTTTTTGGATGATATTCTGGGATCATAAAACTTGTTTTCGATTAATATTTCGATGCTGATTCTGAATCTAGTTTTCAAATTTTTCTATCACGTCATGTTTTCGAGAAAATTGAGGTCAAAGTTCTCAAATAACGTGTTTTTGTCCATTTTTGAGAGCTTATAACTTTTTAACGGGTTGTGATAGAACGGAAAATTTGGTACCATTTGGTTAAGCTGGAAATGCCCTTTAATTGTGCATATTTAAAAAATTAATTTAAAAAGAAAATGGAAAAACCTTATATTTCCGCCCTCTGTGGTTGGTTTTTGGAACTTTTTTTAAGAGTTTGAAAAACGACTATTGTATTATTTTTTACTGTAGAATCGACTGGTGAAATCAGATTTGCGATATATTCAGCCGTTTTTGCTCTGCAGAAAAATCAGCTCAAAATTCGCGTTTTCAGATGCGTTGAACCACCCCAAGGAGCGATTTTTTTCCAAAAAAAAATACCGCCATTCTTTTTAGTTCCCCTAAATCCTTCAAAAAAATTATGATATCCGCAGATCAAATTTTCAAAATTAACTCTAATACATACAGTGACTCGCAGCTTATTCCGTGTGTTAGATATCCGTTAGCAATCCATTTAAGACAAAGTTTCCAATAAAACACATAATTATTATCAAACGAGTATTTTTGTTAAAAGTACTGTATAGGTAATTTGTCGAGCTTTAATTTAAGCTTAATGGCGTCCAAATTGAGTAAATATTAAACGTGCCACGAGGGTCGAAATGGAAATTGAAATTATTGATAGTCGTTTTTTATAAAATTTCTTAAAAATATTTCTAGGTCGATTTTATCCAAACTCAAACATAAAGAATTTAAAACATAGTCCAATAGTTAATATTCATTTATTAAACAATTTTTCCAAAGACTCAAACAAACACCAAAATTTTTAAAACTCAGTAGAAGAAATCCGAATATTTTGACCTCCAATTATTTTGACCACCAATTTTTGGTGAACAAAGGAAATGTTCAATTATTTTTATATTTCATTACTATACACTTAGGTGTACTAAAATTATTAAACAATTAAATCTTTTCTTTGTTTACCAAAAATTGGTGGTCAAAAGAATTGGAGGTCAAAAAATTCGGATTTCTTCTACTGAGTTTTAAAAATTTTGGTGTTTGTTTGGGTCTTCGGAAAAATTATTTAATAAATGAATATTAACTATTGGACTATTTTTTAAATTTTTTATGTTTGAGCTTGGATAAAATCGATCTAGAAATATTTTTAAGAAATTTTCTAAAAATTTTCTTTCAATAATTTCAATTTCCATTTCGAAACTCGTACCACATTTAATATTTAGACAATCTGAACGTCATTAAGCTTTAATTTAAGCTTGATTAATTATATACACAGGACTTTTTACAAAAATACTTATTTGATAATAATTAGGTCTATTTTGGTTAACTTTGTCTTGAATGGATTGCTAACTAATATCTTTCACACGAAATAAGCTGCGAGCCACCGTATATCATTAAAAGCAACATAACAACTAAAACCGTTGCTTGTCAAAACTAAAAAAAAATATTTTTAAAAAATTTTTTACCGTAGGACCCCAACGGCTTTAATTTTTTTTTTCGAAAAATTTTTCAGAGCTGAAAGCCTTATCCCACCAAAATCAAATTTTTTTGTCGCGAATAAGCTAACCAAGTAATACAGTCGAACTCGGTTATAACGAACTCGGTTATAACGAATTATCGGTTATAACGAACTAATTCTAAAGTCCCGACGTTTTGGCAACAATTTTCACACAAATTACCTCTTTTATAACGACTTCGGTTATAACGAAGCCTCGGTTAAAACGAACTACTTATTATAGTCCCACGAACACAATTTCATGTATATTTACCTTTTTATAACGAACTCCAATTAATATTTTGAAATTTTCGGCAATTATGTTTACCAAACTCACAAATGGTTAAAAATTGTTGGTTAATATTATAATTTTGATAAAATTTATTTATATTTTTAATGTTTTCTTCTCAATAAGTAGTTTACTTTCAAAAATACGTCAAATAAAACAAAATTGGAACATTTTTTTTTGGGAAATAAAACTAGGTTGATATAAAATATAACCCGCTTATAGCGAACTTTGCTTATAACGAACTATTTTTAATGGTCCTCGGAGGTCGTTATAACCGGGTTTTACTGTATAATAATTAATAACAAAAAAATTTTAAATCAAAAAAAAAATTTGGTTTGTATGGAAAAATGATTTTTAAGGCCCCGCTCTTTAAGGCCCCGTCGCGTAGGGACGGCGTGGTCGTAGGGGCGTAAAATTTTTCCAGAGTTATTTTTAAGTCAAATGGAAAAAATGAGCGGGTACCGTCTCAACACTTCAAACATTTCCAAAATAAGGGACACTCTAATGTACATACTTTATGGTATTCTAGACAAATATTTCGAGGTGTTACAAACAGAATGACAAACTTATATATACCCTCTATCACAAGAGTGAAGGGTATAAAAATATACAAACAAGTACATATTTACAAAACAATAAAAACAATAATTTAAAGATACTAAATATGGTTATGGAATCATTGTTACTTAGATATTAACCTTCAGATTTTTGCATTATCAATCGTTAGAAGAAAAAAAAAATAGCAAATAACAAAAAAATACATCATCTAAACGATTATTAAGGGTATTCAAGTCAAAAATATTAACCTTGAATAAATCCGAAATTTTTACACACAGAAAAAACCTCGTATTAATATTGCCTAAAATTATAGTATAATATCACCTAATGCTAACACGCTCTTTGTCTCCCACTCTTAAAATTTTTGAACTTAATAACAGAAGGTACGAAAACTGTTAGACGAGGAAAATACGATAATGTTAAATTAACATTGTTGGTTTGACAAACAATGCTAACTTTTTATATCGAAAAAGCGCTTTAGAAATTTTGAAAAAATGTATCAATTTATAATTATTATGCTAATATTATTTAAGAAATACCTTTAAAAGTGTATAAAACAAATTCTCAGCAAATAAAAAGTCATTGGATTTCCCAATAATCCACAAAAAAAAAACTTTTTTTACAGCTAGATGAAAAAAAAACGATAGCTTTAGTCTGAAAATCGCCAAATTGCAACACGTTTTTTTTTTATATCGAACTTAAGGGATTTTTTTTGGTTTGATCAAACGTCCAGTTCGATGGCAAAGGGAATTTAACAGAGGGTTTAACAGAAGAAGGGAGACTACACATATCTTTAAGTATTAATAATCTTTGATGCTAAGGCACTACAGGAGAAAAATATTTGGCGAAAAAATCAATAAAATATGACACACGACCAACATTTCGACGATTCTCCAATGAGTCAATACAGCTGGATACCCTACTGTTATTGATGAGCTTCAACGCACTCCTATGCACCCGATCCAGATGCTTCAAAATATATCTTGAAGCACCTGTCCAGATATGGGAGTTGTATTCCATTTTCGGTAGGATCTAGGCTGTAAATGTGGAGCAAATCAGATGGAGTGAAGTAACTCTTGCAACGTTTTAAGAAACCAAGACACTTGAATGCTTCTTTCGACACTTGAAAAACATGTTGGTTCCAACAAAAATCACATTGAATTTTCATGTCTAGAACGTCAAGAGTTTCTGATTCCTCAGAAACTGTGGGTCTACATACAACATTGGGTCTTACGAGCATTAAAATCGACCCTATTCGCAAACCCCACTCGCAAATTATCGAAAGATCATGATTGAGTGTGTCATTTATGGTTCGCCTCATATCTTCAACCTCAGTAAGTCTTGGTTTATGATTAAAGCAAATGTCAAATGTTGCTGTCATCTGCGAAAGAAGAAGTTTATAGTCCTAAATTTAAACTCATTCATTCATTGTTTTAATAATTTATTTAAAATTTTCTTTTAATAACTTTTTATATAATTTTTAGTCAAAAGATCCCATAAATCTCCAAATTCAAATGTTTAAAGTGAATACGTTAAATACCTTTATAAACAAATTATATTACTGCATAGCAGTTTTCATACAATTTAACTGGTATGCTAAACTGGTATTGCACCAAAACCAAAAAAAAAAAAGTTTAAAACTCATTCATCAACAACAATAATTTTGTAGATGTGAACACGATAATCACAGTAATTGATGACGCCATTTTGTTTGGTATTGGTTCTAGCTTACTTGATTTTATAGAAAACGAATGCCAAGCTTATGCGGAGTTTAATCTTAAGATTTTCATACTCTCTTCTTACAAGGGAAGTCCGGGACTTCAAGTTCACCAACCGCTACACACCGGTTTGCCTAAAACTTTAAATAGATATTTTTAAATGAGACGATTTTAAGGTTGTGGGATTTAGAGGTTCAAACAATGGGTAAAAAATTGAGATTTTTTCGGTTTTTGGATTTTTGAGCTATTTCTTCTTAAGAAACTATATTATGTTTCTCAAGAAAATAGGTTAATTTTGGGGGGTTTTATATGAAGACATACCCCTACGATACCCATATGAATAAAAAAATAATATTTACTAAATTTAAGTCGGCAGATATTTTTGCCTTTGACGATATTCGGGAGTTATCGAAACCACATTATTTTAAAAGGTGACAACGAAATTTATAAACTCCTACTTATATGGCCGATAAGCCGAGACACCCTTACTTTAAAATCGGCTCTTGTAAGTTTCATACCCAATTCACACCTGCAACGAGGTGTGTACACTGAGGGAAAAAAACATATTTAAATCGAATATTTTCATGTTTATTTTAAGTATGCTACATATTTTTGGAAAAATTTTAATTTTAATATTGTTTTTGATTGATTTAAACAAAATATGTTTGTTTTAAAATTGCATACAATTTTAATTTAAAATTGATCACTTTAAATTTAATATGCTGTCATTAAAAGTCGTTAAAAATTTAAAAAAATCTTATTCAAATATCTGTATTAAAAACAATATTTTTCGTGGTTATTTTAAAGTTGAACAATTTTGTTTTTTGACATTTAAAGTTTTTTTTTCAAGAAATATAGTAAAGTTGGGCAATTTTATTTTAAGTAGATACAATGTTAAAATATTTTTTCATTAAAAAAAGACGCACATTTTTCACATCTCTAAATGTGACGAGTTTTGAGTGAAATTCATTAAATTAACGAAAGTAAAATTAAAAATTAAAAAACTAAAGTGATAAAGAATATTATTAACAATAAAAACAAAAATAAAACTGAAAAAAAAAGTAAAAAACCAAGTGAAAAAAAAAACAAAGGCAAAGAAAACGAGGAGGGGATGTATTTATGTATGTAATTGGCAGAAAATGAAAACTTCTAACTTTAGTTTTTTATATATGGTATATAGTATTAATTTAAGTGTGTTTATTTTTTATTTTTGGTATTTAATTACATTTTTTGTAATTAGATGTAGTGCTACAATCAGGGTAGAAGTACATCCAAGGCTTTGGCTTTGATTTTTTTATGTATAGCAAAAAATAAAGCCAACAAGCAATATTTAAAGCCAAAGCCTTGGATGTAATTCTACCTTAGATGTACAATTAGAGTAGTGTTCATTTTTTTGCTGTGTTATTAAAAAATATTTTAAAAATAATTTGAAAATAAAATAAACTTAAAGGTACCTACAGACGACGCAATATTATGTACAATATTCAATTATATTGATCGTGTGTGGGTAAGATTGACCATTGTACAATCGTCAATATTACCCACACACGATCAATATAATTGAATATTGTACATAATATTGCGTCGTCTGTAGGTACCTTAAACAAAAATATGTATTGTTTTATTTTAAGTTTCATGGTTTTTAGGTAAGTGAAAAGCTGCAAAAGAAAAAAATGTCGCATATTAAAATTAATATTGGTCAACTTTAAATTAAAATTTGTTGCATATTTAAATTTAGCATGGCCAATTTTAAAACAATATTGTTACATCTTAATTTTAACATGTTGTCTACCAATCTTGTCATGTTAAAAACAACTAGAAACATATTTAAATTAAATAAAAACAAACTTTGTTCTATTTCGTCACTGTTTTATATTTAATTTAAAGTTGTTTCTGTTTGATTTTAATATTTTTTTTTCTTAGTGTATAAAATGATACAAAACCATATCATCGAAATCTCGTTCGAACGAAATTTCACCTCAGGTGTGAATAGGCCCTCAGGCAAATCAGTTTTTTTTTTACACATGGCGCCCAAACAGGGGCCAGATTTCAAATCGCAATGGTTAAAATACTGATATCACCGACAAGGAAAAAAAGTCGAGCCAAATTGTAGACAACAAGCAACAATCTCTACGGGAGACCTTTTAGCGTTCCTTTACGAACGTTGGAGTCGGTCCATTCATCATTTTGGGGAAAGTAAGGTGGTTGCTCTGGAAAAGTCCCGAAAAAAAGTGGTATATTGAGCCGAAACGGGTTGTGTTCTAAAGGGATAGGCCCAGTGACATTTCATATGTGATGTATCCGGATTTTAAGACACTTCCTCACGAAAGAAACAGGTATTTTTATATAAAAGTTGACAAGTTTGTAATTTGTAGGTCATTGTGACATATCACGAGAACTATCAAGGACCGGTCATTTATTCTGCAGGGAAATAAAAAAATATTCCAATTGTTATGAAAATTAATAAATTTTAATAAAAAATTATACTTTGAACGGATTTAAATAGAAAAACATTGGCAAAGCGCTTGCAAAGCACTTTATCTAATTAATACTACCTTCTACACAAAAAATAAGGTGCTTTGTCGAGACTTTATCTTTTGAACGGTGGGCAGTTTCTGCCTGGGTGGTGTTTCATCCGATGAATTTCAGCTTAATTTAGGGGTACCACCAGACTCTGTTCTTTCTCCTAATCTATTTCTTTCTTGGAGGACCACATTATTTCAAAAGGTGAAAACGAAATTTTTAAACTCCTATATGGCCGATATGCCGAAATATTTTAAAATATTTTAAGTTTCATACCCAATTCATATAAAATGTAACAAAACCATATGATCGACATCTTCACCTCAGGTGTGAATAGGACCTCAGGCAAATCAGTTTTTTTTTTTGGCGCCCAAGCAGGGGCCAGATTTTAAATCGCAAAGGTGAAAATACTGATATCACCGACATGGAGAAAAAGTCGAGCCAAATTGTAGACAACAACCAACACGTTTCTAAAATCTTATCAGTGGACCAAATTTAGCTTTTTTCGAATTTCGAAAACGTTGGGGGTTTTTTGCTTAAAAAATAAGTTTTTATGATAAATAAATTTAATTTTTATTTTTTTTTAATTAATTTTAATTTAAATAATTGCATTAAAGACCAAATTAAATAATACGATAATTAAAAATATAAATCTTCTCAACACTGGGCTGATATTAGGATATTTCGAGGTGTTACAAACGGAATGACAAACTTATATTTACCCTCTATCACTAGAGTAAGGGGTATAAAAAGTTAAAAAAAAAAAAAATTCACTTTGTTCACCCAAAGCCATTGTCTTACAGATCAAATATTTTTTCGTGTTTATATCGACCCTAAGAGGCAACTTTCCCGAACCCTACGTTTTCGAAAAACTAAATTTGCTCCGCCCTAATGTGTAATGAGTACAACATGTTGTTAGATGATTTTAAACCTTTGAAAAATTAAAAAAAAAAAATAAAAGCCTTTAATAACACTTATTTACAAATTTAAAAAAAAAATGAGATCCACAAAATTTTGCATAAAGTCCAAAAGTTCAACTTATGGCTAACTTTTCAAATTTATCTCGACAACAGTTATACTTTTGAAACTTTGGACTTCATTCTCGGACTCATACATGGAAAATAAATGCAAAATGTGTTGGATCAAAATCTCTGTAAACCAGTGTAACTAACAAATACTTAAGTGAACTTTGTAATTGTTTGCGTTAAAGTTTTGTTTTATAAAATCTTTTATTTCAATATTCCATGAGCATTACATTTGGGGGAGACAAAAGCTCTTCTCTAATACACTAACAAGGGAAGTCTCCCGAGAAGCACCCGTTATGAAATTTGGATATTTTTGTAAATTGAGATGTTTAATATTGCCAAAAAATACAATATTTCATTATTACAGTCTAACCCGCTGTCTACACCTGGGAGAAACACTGAGATATTTATATTAAGAAACGTCAAAATCAATCGCAAAGATATTTTTCTCAGGTGTGGACTAAATATTAGTCTCAGTATTTGATCTCATAAGATAGTTGTTATGAGAAATCTCATAACAACAATCCATGAGATCAAGTGTCAAATTCACTTATATTTGTATGTTTACAATTGTTTTTTTTGCGACAAATGGCGTTGAAAAAAGGAAAAATATAATAAAACATTAAAATATAAGTGTATAAACAAATTTATGTGCTTAAATAATAGATTGTACATAAATTTATAATGAATAACATATATACAGTTATTCCACGGCTGATTGTAAATTATGAAATTTCAAGAGAATAATTGCAGCTCGTTTTCCACACCACTTGATATTGAGATTAATATTGAAATTTCCCTACTATTTCTCTGCCGACGTTATCTCTGCTTTCATGAAAAAATTCTCCCACGTGTAGATGGTGCGTAATAAAAAGAGTAAAGTTTCCTACTATAAATTGGGTAAATTTCAACAAATTCGAATTACCACCAGAAAACATTTCATTTGATATGCTACATGACTAGGTTGATCAGCATAAAATAGAAAACAAAAAAAAAATTAAAAATGGGCGTCTCAGCCCCTTCATTTACACCCCACTTACATATGAATTTGAGCCGTAAAAAAAATACTTGTCACTTTATTTTTCTGATCTATAAAATTTAAAGACAATCATGAAGATCGGCGGGTGATGCTAGGGAGACTTTCCTTGTAAGCTCAAAAACTTCAAGGTAAACTACTATTTAAGGCCTTATGACATTAGATTTTTTTTAATTAATGAAATTTGAGTGAGCAGTCAAAGCATGTCTGGGATAATTTACGCCTAACCTCCAATTACGAAATTCCTCTTAGATCCAACATTGGAGTTGAATATGTATTCATATTTTTGTTTGAACATTATCGATTTGTTACTTAAATTCCCTTTGCTACTTATATGGTATATATTTGCTAAATAAATATGGTTTTAATATTTGCTAAATAATCTTGACAATGGAATCGACTAAGCTTTGCAAAAATTACCAACAAAAATAAATGTACACTCAAAATAATAACTCTGTAAAATACTCTGTAAAATGACTGTAATCTCAATTCAACAAATATTTGACAGAGTTTTCTGTCAAAATACAGATTTAAAGAAAATACGTTGTATTTTGTTGTGACAAAAAAAAACAAAGTTTCATTTGTTATATTACTTTTAACTATGTTATCTTAATTTTACAGATAATTAACAGATTTTTTTGCTAAAATACAGATTTGAGCGAAATACTCTGTATTTTTTTATAACCAAAAAAACAAAGGTTTATCTGTATTTTTACTTATTTTATGTAATCTTAATTTTATAGTTAAAAACAGAGTTTTCTGTAAAAACACCAAAATTTTATCTGTATTTGTTTTTTTCTTTGAGAAACTGTTGAAAAGTACCAAAAAAAAATCTTTTCAAAAATCCTATAAAAATTTTACAAAATAACATGTATTTTCTAAACTCTGTAAATTACCAGAGTTTTTTCTGTAAAATTTTGGTTGCATCCAATGTATTTTACAAATATATGTAAACTAGCTGAAGCGCCCGGCGTTGCCCGGGTCGACTTCGACATGAGTATCTGGATAGCTTCTTCCCAGCGTCACCTATCGGGTCCGTAATAATACATAATTTTCTCATGACGAAACATATCGTCACCTAAAATGTAAACGCCCTAACTAACAAAAAATTCAAAATCGGTATTTTGATAGATTCAGGTGTATTTTATTAACCTACACGTCCCAACAAAAAATTAGGGTCACATAATAAAAATTAGCGATTTTAAAGCCAAAAATTAAAAATATGTGAATTGCGAAATCGCCAATGAACGCAAATAGAAATACATTTTTTGCTAATTTTGTGATTAATTTTGATACATATTAACAAAACGTACGTCCTCACAAAATTTTAGCCCAATTCAATCAAACCAACAAAGTTTTAACAAATTAAAAATTTTACTACTGTTTTTTGCTTCTCCTGTAAAATTAATAAAATGTTAGTTAGGGCCCCTTGCATTTTAGGTGACGATATATACATTCAAGTGTCGTAAAATTTCACTGAAATGAAGAATTTTGTTAATAACTTTACCCCAGCGCCATCTACAGGGTCCAAACTTATTTTTGTTTCATAAATATATCATGTGAATTTGAGCCAACTTGTAACATAAATTAGAATTAACAACAGCGCCACCTAACAATTTCAAATTTATCCGGAAACTTATTTTTGTTTAATAAATATATTGTGCGTATTTTAGCCAAATCGTACCATAAATACAACAAATTTAAATGCTGCGAAATTAAACTTAAGAGACCTGGCTCCAGACTAAACTAATATATTGTCCAAGTTTGGTATCAATCGGTCCAGCGGTTCTTGAGTTTTAGTAGCACGTATCCGACACAAACATTTTTTATATAAAGATAATTCCCGTCTCGGTTAAATTTTCATTAAAATCGGTTCAGCCGTTTATGCGTGATTACAGAACATGCAGAAATAATGTTCAATAAAATGAAAAGGGGCGTGGCATTTTACGCTCCTTTGTCCGATTGCTCTCTTTTATATCATATATTTCCCGCCTCAGTTATTACTATCTGTGATAAAGATTTTATTAAAATCTGTTCAGTCCTTTATGCGTGATTAAGGAACAGGCGAAAATACCGTTCAATAAAATAAAAAGGGGCGTGGCATTTTACGCCCCATTGGCTGATTGCTTATTTTATGGCCTATAGTTCTCGACTCGGTTGGTAGGATCTGTGGTGAAAATGTCATGGAAATCGGTATAGCCGTTTAAGAGTGATTGCAGAAAAGGCAGAAATAACGTATAATAAAAGAAAAAAGGGCGTGGCATTTTGCGCCCCTTTGTCCGATCGTCATCTTTAATTGCCAATAGTTTACGCCTCGGTTAGTACTATCTGTTGTAAAAATTTCATGAAAATCGGTTCAGCCGTTTAAGTGGGATTACGGAAATGGCAGAAATGACTTTCAATGCAATAAAAAGGGGTGTAGCATTTGACGCCCCCTTTTTAGATCTCTCGATCGCCCTCTATTGTGGGTCATAGTTTCCGCCTCGGTTAGTACTATCTGTGTTAAAAATTTCATTAAAATCGGTTTAGCCGTTTTCGCGTTATTACGGAAAAGGCAGAATAACGTTTCATAAAATAAAAAGGGGCGTGGCATTTTACGCCCCTTTGTCTGATCGCTTTCTCTTATGGCCTATAGTTCCCACCTCGGTTAGTACTATCTGTGGTGAAAATTTCATGAAAATCGGTTAAGCCGTTCTCCCCTGATTTCGGAACAGACAGACAGACAGACAGACAGACAAACCAACACTCAGATTTATAATATTAATTAATAGATTTTTTCTTTGCTAAATGGCGCTTTGTTTAACCAATATTTTACTAGAAACTCTGTAAATTAACAGTTTTTTTGTCAAAATCATTTTACAGAGTTTTATAGTAAAATTACCAAGAAATGTTGCTAGCTGGAAAAGTATGGTGTACTCTGTTAAATTAGCTGAGTTTTTCTGTAATTTAACAAAGTTATTATTTTGAGTGTAAAACAGAAAAAAAATTTTCTTGAAAATTATTCTATGAGAATATCATAGTTTTAATTAGTAAAGGAAATAACGACCTCGAGCTAGAAAAAACCTACTCAAAATGTAATATTTTAAAGGTCGAATTAAACAATTTTTATTTTTTAATAAAAATTAATTGGAATTAGAAAAAAAAAATGTTTTTTATGAAAACACTGTGCCAATTTAGCGATATTCTTAAATATTTTATCATTTAACGCGATGGTTATTTTAGCGATTATTTGAAAAATAAGGTAGTCATCACTACCAAACAAATTGTTTTTTTTTTTTTATTTTGCTAATATTCTGTTTTATTAAATCGAAGAAAAAAGCTTGTGTCATATTGACTTGTAAGTTTTTTTTTGTTGTTGGTGTATTTTTATTTCACACAAGTTAACAATTAGTAAATTAACAATTACAAGTCAGTATACTTAATTATACAAACACATACACTTAAAAAAAGATAAGTGCAGTTTTATTGAGCTTTTAAATCAGTGATTCTAGCAAAATTTTGTTTCCCAACCCCCCCCCCTTTGTAACATTTTAATCAGCTCTGAAACACAGAATCCGTTGTTATGCATAAGTAACAACCAGTGTTGCCATATATCAAGATTTATCTTTTTTTGCAAATTTTTTGAGGTGCTAAAAATTTTTTTTTCTGAAAAAAAGATTTTTAGAAATGTAAAAACAAAAATTTAATTTCTAAATAAGCTCAAATTACCTGAGAAATATATTTTTTTTTATAAATTTAATATTATTTTTTCATTCTACACTAGTGCCCCCCATTTCCCGGTTCTCGGTATTCCCGGGAATACCGGTATTCCCGGTTCTGGTACCGGTTTCCCGGTTCTAGATATATTCCCGGGAATACCGGTATTCCCGGTTCTGATACTGGAACCGGTTCTCAAGAAACAAAAAAATACTATACCATAGAATATTTAAATTACACCATTTAATCAGTATTTCAGAAACATTTAGTTGTGTTTGTAAAATTATTGAAAAATCATTAAACTATTTTTTTCTTAAATTCATAAAAATTAATGAAATTGTGTTTTTCACACGTTTTGTATTTTTTTTGTAAAAGCGAAGAAAAAGTGTTAGTTGAACAAAATTTTACAAAATATACATACCGGTAGTCCCGGGAATACCGGTAATACCGTCAGAACCGGAAACGGGAATACCGGTATTCCCGGGAATAATATAAGAACCGGGAAACGGTACCATTTCCCGGGAATACCGAGAACCGGGAATACCGGTATTCCCGGTTCTACGGTACTGACCGTAGGCACTATTCTACACTATTCTGTAACTTGTTTTTTATGTTAAAATTGAATTTAAAATTCAATTTGTGAGTTTTTTAATGATTTTAATACTTTTTTTAGTTTTTTTTTACAAAAAAAAGATTTTTTTTTCATAAAAATAAGATCTTTCAAAAAGATATATGGTAACCAGACGCGGATCCACGGGGGGGGGGGGGGGGGAAGGAAAAATCCTATAATTTTGAAAATTAGGAAAAATCTTATAATTTTGAAAATTTGTATATGAAAAATCTAACAGTTTTTCGATAGGAACAGTTTTTCGATCTGAGAGTTTTTTTATAGGAAAAATTTAAGAATTTTCTAGAAAAGAGGGAAATGAAATCATGAGTGAAAATTTTTTCTAGAATTTTTTAGAATCTCAAAAGTTTTCTATAGAAAAATTGTTTTTAAATCTTAAATTTTTGTATAAAAAAAAAGTAAAATTAAAATAAAATTTTTCTATAGAAAAAATAAGAAAATTTCTTCAGGGGAAATTTGAGAATTTTTTATACAAAAAATGCAAAAGCATCTTATGGCGTTTTCTTTTCTGGCAAAAAATGTCACATTTTACCGTCCCTTCAAAAAATATTGCACTTTTTTTGTTCTTTTCTAAAAAACTGGCAACACTTTAAAAATTTATTATGTTTTTTTTCTTAAAATGTTGCATTTTTAAAGTTTCAAAATGTCACACTTTTCCCACTTTCATAAAATGACGGGGTAGCAAAATTGCCTTATAAAAACAGCTGATTGCCAATATTTTGGTTGAAAGAAAAATGTTCTCAATTTTTTGTTTTTTTGTAATCACAAAACTGGCAACACATTAAAAGGGTTGTGGCTACATTTTACAAATGACACTGTTTAAGGGTGCAACATTTTGTTTCAGAAAAGAAAACGCCATTAGACTTTTTCTATAGGAAAAATTATACAAAATCTGGGACTTTTATAGGAAAAATTTCTCGGAATCTAAGTATTTTTCCTTAGGAAAAATGTCTCAGAATCTGAGATTATTGTTATTAGAAAGATGTCCCAAAATCTAAGACTTTTTAATATGAAAAGCTGAGACCTTTTCTATAGGAAAAAAAGTCCTAGAAAATTTCCGATTTTTTCGATGGGAAAAATATCTCCGAATTTTTGTGTTTTAATATTAAAAAAATAATAATATTAAAAAATAATAATAATAATTTAGAAAAAATAATCTTAGAATTTTAGATAAAATATCACAGAATCTAATAAAAGGTCTTAGATTCCGAATTTTCTTCTTTTTTTTTTTGCAATTGCAGATTAGGAGAAAATCATTTTTGAACTGAAACAGTTTTACATTTATTGCATAAACTTGTAACATTTTCTTCAATTGAACTGAAACAAGTGTACACAGAAAAAAAAAAATTGTCAATACAATTAATTTCATTGTTAATACAATTAAACATTTAATTGAAACTGAGCCTACATTGGATTTTGTCAATACAACAATGGCATTTGTAACTTTTGAAAAAAAATCAACATCATTCATTGTTACATTAACAATGAAATTAATTGAAAAATTTGTAAAATCTAAAAATAGAATAAAAAATAATCTGAAATCTAAAAATAGAATAAAAAATAATCTAAAAATAGAAAAAAAATAAAATAAAAAAAAATGTCTACCGCCATCTGGCATCGAACCCGCAACCCTGGTGCTACGCGTCTAGCACACTACCACTGTGCTATCCTTATACATATTTGTATTTGACTAAACGTCATATTTATAACAGTCTACAATTAGAATGATAAAAAAAAATAAAATTGGAAATTAAAAAAAAAAAGTTCCGCCAACTGGCGGCGAACCCGCAACCTTCATGATTCGAAGCTAGCACACTACCACCGTGCTATTCCTCATGTATAATTAAAGCTGACTAAATGCGTACATAAGGTGTCTGTGATTTCAATATGCACTTTTTGCGTTTTTAACAATAATAAAAAATGTGGCTTATACATATTTAAAAATAAATAATAATTTTGCATCACACAAATTTAAAAAAATCTAAAAATAGGATAAAAAAAAATAATCTCAAATAAAAAAAAAAACAAAAATAAAAAACTGTTCCGCCAACTGGCAGCGAACCCGAAACCTTCATGATTCGAGTTTAGCACACTACCACCGTGCTATCGTCGCATATATTTATGCTTGATTAAATGAGTTTAAAAATTGTTTGTGTTATTAATGTGAATTTTGAGGAATCTTTAACAATGATTTTAATTCATGCGTTTAATTGGAAATAAAACCGGATTTTTGTCACATTAACAATACACATTGTTGATACAATCAAAAACGTTGTTGAACTAGTATTTCGTTGGTAACAATTTGTTTTGTTACTCTTGATTTTACGATATTTTTTTCTGTGTAATGAAATACGAAATCAAAAAAATCACCGACTTTTTTACATATTTTTTAAAATACCAAAAAGTTTCGGTTTCGGCTAATATTCGGCCAAAATTTTGCCGAATACCGAATAGAGGCCGAAACCCTATTATTCGGCCGAAACCGAGACCGAAACCGAATATTCGGTCGGACTCTAAATTTCAAACCCTAACAATTTTGGTGTAGAAAGATCGTTTCGGTATCTTAAATCTTTTCTGTAGAAAAATGGGATAGAAAACGTTTTTAATATTTCAGAACCTAAGAAGTTTTCAATGGGAAAAAACTCACTAAATCCCTGAATTTTTTTTTAAGAAAATTTTTTCTAAATATAGAAATTTTTGGTGTGCGAATTGCATAAGTATCTGAAAATTTTCTATATGAAAGTGTATCAGAATTTAAATTTTTTTATAAATTCTGATTAATTTTTATTCAAAAATAAAAATCGTAAAAATCGTATTATATTTTTATTAGGTTTATTCTAGCTCGAGGTCATGATTTCCTTTACTTATTTAGGCTTTGATATTCTCATAGAATAATTTTTTGAAAATTATTCTATGATAATATCATAGCTTAAATAAGTAAAGGAAATAATGACCTCGAGCTAGAATAAACCTACTTAAAATATTATTGTATAAATTTTAAAAGCTTGTATCAAAATGCTGTATCAAAATGCCTCAGAACCTCAGAAGTTTTCTATTGGGATAACTTCTCAGAATCATAAACTTTCTCTTTAAGCACATGACTCGGAAAAATTTCCAAATCAGAAAACTTTTGTGAATAAATATATCTCAAACCTAACTTATTTTCTATTAAAAAGTTATGTCTGAATCTGGGTATTTTGCTGTCAGAAAATGCTTTAGAACCTGAAAATTTCTTGAAGAGACATTTTTCAAAATATCATACATTTAAGTTTTTTTTATTATAGGAATAAATTTTTAAAATTTGAAAATATTTCTATAGAAAAAATCATAATAAACAAGAGTTGAACACTAAAAAACCTTAACCAATGATTCAAAATCGACCTAAAGTTCCTTGCAAAAAAAAATTTCCCCCCGCCCCCCAAACCCAAGAGCTGAATCCGCGCCTGATGGTAACACTGGTAACAACTAATAGAGTGTTTAATAATCTTGCGACCAAATACAAGGAAGGAAGTTTACCTCCAAGAGGTTACCCCAAGAGTAGCAATAAAACTTTAAATTTTGATAAAAATTTTGTTAAATTTTTTAAATTTTAATTTCATAATTTTTTTTTGTATAAATAAGAATTTCGTGAGTGTGAGCCAACGTAAGTGTGAGTTGTCTTAAATTTACTCACGTGATTGTAAGTGTGAGTAGAAAAAATAAGCTTGTGAGTGTGCGTGATTGGAAAATGTTTCGTGAATCAAAAGTCACTCACGCGCCCATCTCTACCCTGTACCACAGAGTGGTGTAGGGTATATAAATAGAATGCATTCGATATTTTTAAATCGATTGAGACCAAAGTGAATTTATACGAATACCTTAAATTTGATGCAATCACAAATATTTTTTTTAAGAAAACCCAAGTCGAATTTAGGAATGAACTCCTTCGATTTCAATTGGGTTTAAAATCTCCAACTACTGGATTTCGTAGGGAATATATGTATTAGGGCGGGTCGATTTGTATGGATCGAAAAAAACTGAAAAATCGTATAGCAGAAACAAAATCTACAAGAAATTCTAAGAAACTTTCCCAAAGAGACCATTGGTCTAAAATCAAACCCTATACCGCGCCTAACGACATGAAAATCCGTCCGTCCGTCTGTCTTTCTGTCTGTGTAAAACACGCTAACTTTCAAATGTAAGCGGAAGAATGAAAAATATATACGGCAAGCTGCTGAAGCGTGGCGTATATATTTGTTATACTTCAGGTCAGATTTATACTAAATTTCAGCGAAATCTGTCCAGTGGTTCATAAGTTATTATCATAATGGGGAATTTCAGATGGGTTTTAACCCGAACTCCCGTGTTGAAAAAAACGCTAAACACGCTTTGAAAAGGAATGGTAAGCAAAAAAAAATATTTTAGAATCTATTTTTGTCACTCAAAAAAACTTAAAAAAAATATTACACTCAAAAAAAAATTACACTCAAAAAAATTTACACTCAAAAATTTTTTTTATATACA
The DNA here is from genome assembly GCA_963921195.1 of Pegoplata infirma. Classification (NCBI taxonomy): domain Eukaryota; kingdom Metazoa; phylum Arthropoda; class Insecta; order Diptera; family Anthomyiidae; genus Pegoplata; species Pegoplata infirma. The sequence continues at coordinate 66,468,254 of OY992538.1, forward strand.
AAAATTAAAAAAAAAAATATTTACTCAAAATAAATCAAATACTGATGTAAAAAAAATATTCAGTTATCAAAAATTTTTATCGAACACAGCTTTTTTCCTCTCCGATATGCAACTCTCCAATTTCATCCCACAAAAGTATCTATGTGTTTTTTTTTTTGACTAAATATCATTATGATCCTCAATTACATACTTTTATTTACTAAGAAAAATCCGCTGAACCAGCTTCCCTTTGTAATTAACAAACAAAGGCTTTGGAGGGAATCGAACCCACAACTCCTGCACTTACTTTCAGAGTACCAGGCTACATGTTAATATACTGCAGCCCAATATAAAATGAATAATGGAGTAAAATTATCATGGATTAACGATAAAGCCAGCGATTTATTGTGAAAATTTTTTATTATAATTTTTCGTCTGTGGCGTTTTCATTACAAATCAATCTAGTTATTTATTTCTCCATTTCAAGGATTATGTCTACTAATATACTTGCCGCCCATAATCTCAAAAATTGTTCGAATTATATCCAGCGGCAATTAGTAAAACATTGCCGCTGGATATGGTCTTGCAGCATATCGGTATATAAAACTATGTTTTCTTTACATCTGAGGTGTATGGTATGTTCAGCAACTTTGTAGAAAATATTATGGCAAATATTTTTGTGAAACATATTAACCCTCTAATTCCCTCTCATAACGGTATTTTTTGGCTCTATTCTAACAAATCGCAAAAAACACCCCGAAAGAGGGGAAGGGTGGGGATGAAATGTTCTACAAAAATGTTGCCAATAAAATTTTACTACATACCTCAGAGCACACCAAAGCCCAAAAATTAACACAAACACCAAAAACGAGTCAAGTTCTATGTTTTGGTTATGAAAAAAAGGACGGACGGACAAATCTTCATGTCGTTAGGCGCGGTATAGGGTTTGATTTTAGATACATGGTTTCTTTGGGAAATGTTCTTAGAATTTCTTGTATATTATGTTTTTGCTATACGATTTTTGACAAAAAAAATCGACCCGCCCTAATATGTATATTGTACACTCAAAATAATTACTCTGTTAAATACTCTCAATAAATTGCTTGAAAATTAATTGATTGAAAATTTAGACCTTTATCTAGGACCAATATTTTGGGTAGTTACAAACAACATAGTGATGGGCACATGATCAGATTAGTGCGTGATCACTTGGTAGTGTGACGGAACTCAATTTTACTCAAGTGATTGTGAGTGTGAGTGTAAAAAAAAATGGCGTGAATGCGTGAGTACGATTTTTGCGTGAGAAGATATTTTTGCTTGAGTTTGCGTGATTTGTTTTTTTTTTCATTATATATCCTTTCGTCTCGAAAAATGTAAAAAACTTAAATTTTTTCCAGGAAAAAAAAAAAAATTGGAAAATCTGTCAAAACTTCAAATTTTGAAAAAAATTTTGCTAAATTTTTGAAATTTAAATTTCGTAAAACTTTTTTGTATAAATAAGAGTTCGTGAGTGTGAGCCAACGTGAGTGTGAGTGAAGCTTGTGGGAGTGCAAGTGAGTGTGATTTGTCTTAAATTTACTCACGTGATTGTGAGTAAGTGTGAGTAGAAAAATAAGCTTGTGAGTGTGCGTGATTGGAAAATGTTTCGTGAATCAAAAGTCACTCACGCGCCCATCTCTACCCTGCACCACAAAGTGGTGGTGTGTGGTATACAAATTGAATGCATTCGATATTTTTAAATCGATTTATACGATTCCCTAAAATTTGATGCAATCACAAAATTGTTTTTAGAAAACCCAAATCGAATTTAGGAATGAACTCCTTCGATTACAATTGGGTTTAAAATCTCCAACTACTGGATTTCGTAGAGAATATATGTATATTGTATATAACTTTTTCATTGAAATAAAAATTTTTGTTTATCTAACACTCTTTATTTCTTCATCTATATTATTTTTTTTACATTCCGAGGCTGATTTTAAAATTCTTATTTCAATTATTCTTATGCAACATCAAAGTTAACGGCTGCTCCACGACGTTCTTGAGTTACATACATACAAATATTTTTATTTGAAAACAATTTTATCAAAATATACAAAAAAAAGAGCTTTTTTTACAAACAAATTTCCTTGACTGTAGTACATTAGGATGGTTCGTTTTTGGGCTTTTCTCTCTGATCAAATTCTAATACCCGCCAAAAGTGTCGGTCCCCTAAGGGTAACTCACGTGCAAAATATCACTCCGATCGGAGTTTATCTTCTGTCTCCACTTTGAGCCTCAAAATTGGGGTTTTTGAAAAAAAGGACTTTTTTAAAAAAAAAAAAAAAAAAATTAAGTTTTTTTATTAAAATAATGAAAAAAAATTTTTTGTATAATATTTGACCGTAAATACTTAAATATTAAATTTAAAGATTTTACGGTATCATTAACCCGTTCAAACTTGATACCAAAAAAATATCATGATTTTGGGGGCGTTCTCAAAACACCTTTTTTCAAAATTTGAAAATTTTATTAAAAAAAAATTTTAAATATACAATTTTTTCTTTCTGAATTCATTAAGAACACCTTGGAGAAGAAAAATGTGAAATATGGCGGATATCCGTCAAGCCACTTTTTGGGAATCGCGGGGGGAATTTAGCGGATTTCAAGGAAATGTTGGATTTATCAATAATTTGGATTAATAAAATTATATAAAAGATAACTTTAAGTTTGTCATGAAATCTTACCGATCTAGGACGTTTTTAACCCACATTGGCTGGGGGTCAAAAATGACCCCCGCAGGAAATTTGAAGTTTAGAGCTTAAATTTTGTGCTAATAACAAGTATAAAACGGCTTTTGTGTTTTTTACCCTAACTATTATTTCGTATTAATATATTATCTTTAAAAAAATCGTTAACCCTTCTTGGTAGGGGGTCAAAAATGACCCATTCAATAAAAAGTGTATATTTTTTATAGAAAATTAATTTGTGGCAGTCTATTAGAAAACGTTAAATCAGCCCTTAAATTTCACCTGTTTAAGATATCTTTAACCCACATTGGCCAGGGGTCAAAAATGACCCCGGCAAAAACTTTTCGGCATAGTGCTTGAATTTTTTGATATCAACAAAAAAAAAATTTTTTATTGAATGGGTCATTTTTGACCCCTACCAAGAAGGGTTAACGATTTTTTTTAAAGATAATATATTAATACGAAATAATAGTTGGGGTAAAAAACGCAAAAGCAGTTTTATACCTGTTTATAGCACAAAATTTAAGCTCTAAACATCAAATTTCCTGCGGGGGTCATTTTTGACCCCCAGACAATGTGGGTTAAAAACGTCCTAGGTCGGTAGGATTTCATGACAGACTTAAAGTTATCTAATAGAATGCCACGACACCAAAAAACAGTTAATTTGCCCAAAAATGAAATTTATAAGATTTTATTAATCCAAATTATTGATAAAACCAACATTTCCTTGAAATCCGCTAACTTCCCCCCGCGATTCCCAAAAAGTGGCTCACCGGATATCCGCCATATTTCACATTTTTCTTCTCCAAGGTGTTCTTAATGAATTCAGAAAGAAAAAATTGTATATTTAAAATTTTTTTTAATAAAATTTTCAAATTTTGAAAAAAGGTGTATTGAGAACGCCCCCAAAATCGTGCTATTTTTTTGGTATCAAGTTTGAACGGGTTAATGATACCGTAAAATCTTTAAATTTCATATTTAAGTATTTACGATCAAATATTATACAAAAATTTTTTTTTCATTATTTTAATAAAAAAACTTATTTTTTTTTTAAAGTCCTTTTTTGCAAAAACCCCAATTTTGAGGCTCAAAGTGGAGACAGAAGATAAACTCCGATCGGAGTGATATTTTGCACGTGGGTTACCCTTAGGGGATCGACACTTTTGGCGGGTATTAGAATTTGATCAGAGAGAAAAGCCTAAAAACGAGCCACCCTATAGTACATACACGTGTCTTGGTTGAACTGAATTTTTTCCTGACTTCTTATCATTTTTATTTTTTGTTCTTGACGCAATCACGCAAGCGCTTATAAAATTGTTTCATATAGATATTAAATGTACAGTTGTGGACAAAAAAATAGCACCTGGAACATTTTATATCGTCCCGTAAGTGGTAGATAATATGTATGTACCACGATATTAGTCGAATGGGCAGAAGTTAACAACTTAAGGCCTCTACAGACGATTCAATATTATGTACAATCTGCATGTATTTTTTTCAGTTCAATATTTTACACAGTATTTTTATGTACGCCAATTGTGGGTAAACGTCAAAAATATTGTGCATTATATTGCGTCGACGCATTATATCGGCGAAAGACGCCGATCTCACCTATGCCAGTCTTAGAGAGCAATCCACTCACGCGCTTATCTCTAACTTCAAGCTTATCTTAGCTCGAAAACCTGATGTAATTGGCAAATTCTGAGACCAGATTCAGATTCAGCGCAACTTAAACCCTTAGAAAAGTTACCTCTGATTTATGGGTTAAAAACTTGTTGGCCTGTGTTATTTTTCATGAAATGTTCAAAAATCAGTAATAAATATTCCAAAAAATCAGTACAAATCACTACATTGTAAAAAAGCATGCGTGTGTCGGCGTTTTGATAATTTTATTTTAGTGGGTGCTTAAGTTTTCCCTTTTTGACCTGTTCTTGCTGCATATCGGTATATGAAACTATGTTTTATTTACATCTGAGGTACACTTTAAAGAAATGAGTCCTTTTTCCTAAAAAATTGGGTAAATTTCAACAAATTCAAATAATATCCTACTTCTATAAATTTTGTGAACTTGCAACAAGTTTAAGTAGAATTACGCAATTTGTGTAAATTTACCCAATTTAATTAAAGTGTATATGGTATATTCGGCAACTTTTTAGAAAATATTAAGGCAAATATTTTTGTGGAACATATTAACCCTCTAACTCTCCATATAACGTGCATTTTTTGCTATATTCCAACAAATCGTAAAAACACCACTTAATAGGGGAATAGCGGGTTAAAAGGCGCTACAAAAATGTTGCCCATAAAATTTTACTACACAAAAAAAAACTTTTCAAATTACTAGAAAATGTCCCGAAATCCCATTTACCAATATTTGAAAGTTTTTCTTGTTTTTTAATAAAACATTTTCGAGCAAAATTTAAATTTTTCTTTGCAATTTTACAATTTTTTTCGTAAATGTCCAAATTTCCAAGAAATTTTACAAAAAAATCTAAGTAAGATTTCTTTGTAAGTATTATTGCATCAAAAAAGTTGTAAATTTACAATTTTATTGGTAAAAATCTTGTAAAATTACAAAAAAGCTCGTAATTTTTACTATAGAAATTTGACAAGGTTTTTTTTTTTTTTTTGGTTTTAATGAATTTTATAAAGTTTTTAGGATTTTGTCAAATAACGTTCAAAATCATAGAGTTAAAAAAAATGCCAAAAATATGCTATTTTTTTAACTGCCACTCTATGTATTTTTTTGATTGTATAGCACAAGTATTTTGTTTATGTAACATTCGACTATATTATTGTACTCTAAACTACTGCATGCTGCTGCTAGTTAGTACTGCTGGATGCCTCCAACCGCCTTCTCCCAGCCATGTTATGACCACACTATTATAGCATGCCACTGCCATCATACTCGTACTATCAACCCACAAACCCCACTCCACTGCCCTAGTTTTGAATTGTATGTTTTAGCACTTTAATTAGTAAAATTAAATATAAACACGAACACAACAATATAGAAATATGTACACAATAAAACAGAAAACAAAAAAATTAAAAAAAAAACAAATAGCAACAACTATGAACATTAGGGCGTTTCATCAAAAACTTTTTTTTGGATTTTTGCAACTCTTGAAGCGGAATATGAATTCTTATGGCCTAAAAGATTTTTGAGATTTTTTTCAGATTTTTGGAATGTCGGGATCAACTCGCTCAAATCGATTTTATCAAAAAAATGAGGTTATGAAACACAATTTTTTTTATTTTTTGTTCTCTGGTGCCTTTTTTTAACAAAACCGGATATAATACTTTTAAATGTTGCTAGCCTCCTAAAAAAAAATATTCGCGGTCAAAATAATAAGTTCAAGGGTCACTAAGATGACCTTTAAAGTAAAAATTCAGAATTTCCCGTGTTCCAACCTTAATAATTTGAGAAATATGCAATATATGAACGTAATGATGAATCCGTTAGATAGGTCTTTCTAATACCTTTAATTTAAAACCAAAATGACATTTGTCACTTTAGTAGAAATATTAAAAAACTAAGATAAACTCATTTTTTCCCCCATTTTACAGAAAATCGAAGGGAATCCATTAGTAGTTTTTTTGTAAAGATGAAATAATAAACTTAAAAGAAGTTTTTTTGATTGCAATTAGTGTTTCCAAACCGGAAAACCGGGTTTTTGTCAAACCGGTTTTTTGTCAAAAAAACCGGTTTGGTTAACCGGCTTGGAAACACTAACTACAATCTATAAAAAGTTTTTAAAAGTTATTATTTTAACTTTACAAAAAAAAACTACCTAATGCACCAGTTCAATTTTCGATAAAATGGGGGAGAAAATGAGTTTTTCCCAGTTTTTTATTTTTTTTTAACATTTCTACAAAAGTGACAATAGTCAGATTGGTTTTAAATGAAAGGTGTTTTAAAGACCTATCTAACGGATTCAACATGACGTTCATACATAGCTTACTTCTCGAATTATTGAGGTTAAAACACGGGAAATTCTGAATTTTTACTTTTAAGGTCATCTTAGCGACCCTTGAACTTATAATTTTGACCGCGAATATTTTTTTTTAGGAGGCTAGCAACATTTAGAAGTAATGTATCCAGTTTTGTAAAAAAAGCCACCAGGGGAAAAAAATAAAATAAAATGATGTTTCATAACCTCATTTTTTGGATAAAATCGATTTGAGCGAGTTGATCCCGACCTTCCAAAAATCTAAAAAAAATCTCAAAAATCTTTTAGGCCATAAGAATTCATATCCCGCTTCAAGAGTTGAAAAAATCCAAAAAAAAATTTTTGATGAAACGCCCTAATGAACATGTTATCATTACAATTGTGTAAACTCTTTGTATACCCTTCACCCTAGTGAGTTGGTATATAACGACAAACCGTTCCATTTGTGACAAATCGAAAAAGCAAAAGCTACATAAGCTTTGACATTTGAAAACAAAATATCTGTCGAAATAGCAGAAAAATTAGCTAAGATAACATCGAATTTGAGCCATATCAGAAATTTGCTGTTTTCAGCAGATGATGGGGACACTTCCCCCATGCGATAAAAGTTAAAAAAAAATCAGTTATTAAGATTTTTGCACTAGTGTAATCTAATTTTATCACTACACTCAAAATATTAACTCTGTTAAATTACAGAAAAACTCTGCTAAGTTACATAAAAACTCTGCTAATTTAACAGAGTACACCATACTTTTACAGGTAGCAACATAGCTTGGTAATTTTGCTATAAAACTCTGTAAAATGGGTTGAACAAAAAAAAACTTAAAATTACATAGTTTCTAGTAAAATATTAGTTAAATGGGATCACAATTTTACAGAGAAATACTCTGTAAATTTATATATATTTGTAAATGATGATATTAACTCTGTTAAATTACAGAAAAACTCTGCTAAGTAACATAAAAACTCTGCTAATTTAACAGAGTACACCATACTTTTACAGGTAGCAACATAGCTTGGTAATTTTACTATAAAACTCTGTAAAATGGGTTGAACAAAAAAAAAACTGTAAAATTACATAGTTTCCAGTAAAATATTAGTTAAATGGGATCACAATTTTACAGAGAAATACTCTGTAAATTTATATATATTTGTAAATGATCTTTTAAATTATTTCCATAAAAAATGTAAATTTACAGAATTATCTGTAAAATGTTTATATGTGACCAGAAGTTTATCAAAAAAACTCTGAAAATTTACAAAGTTTTTGTTAAATTTATTTGATTTTAAAGTTGTCATTCCAACGGTGTTTTTAATTTTGTTTAACTTTGCGTGCATGAACTCCAGAACTTCTCTGCTTCAAGAACCTTAACAGTCTAACAAGCCATCAAAATTATTTGTTGCATATTTAGTGGCGCATTTAAGCGATAGATGTTCACCGAGGTTTTTATAAATTAATAAATGACGATTGAGCAGGTTCTATTTAAATGTGAAAATTGTACTTTCTATTAGTACTTTCATAAACTTAAAAAAAACTAAAATTTAAATGTGCCTGATTAAAAGCATTCCCCACTTTAATGGGGCGCAGGCGAAAAGTTAAATCGCTTAAGAATGCCTTGACTTTCTTATATATTTTGTTAATGCGCTTGATATGGCTTTTACACAACGGTCACTATTTGATTTCTTATCAATTTCTCCTTCCTTAATGTGCAAGTAGTGTTGACAATTGTGAAATGACATCGTGTAAATTTGACTGCTTCCCATTGTAAATTTACTTTTTTTTATTTTTGTTAAAATTACGAGTTTTTTACGAGTAACTCCATTTTTACACGGCATCGTCGTTAAATTTACCAGTTTTTATTGTAATTTAAGACGCTTTTGAAAAAGGAGTTGAAATATTTGGAAGTATTTTGATTATATTTTTTATTTGAAAACAATAAGTAAAATAGACGCTCCAGTAGGTTAGTTGGTAGCGTGCTTAGCCTATGAGTCTGGGGGTCGTGGGTTCGATTTCCACCAGAGGCCTTGGTCTGTCACCCTTCTAGATTAGGTTAATTGAGTATATGATTTGTAATTATATGTTAAAAATTCAATAAATAAGTAAGTAAAATTACAGATGAAATTTACTCTTTTGGTTACAAAAAAAAAACAAAGTATTTTTCTAAAATCTGTATTTTAACAAAAAGCTCTGTTTATTATCTGTAAAATAGAGATAACAAAGTAAAAAGTAAAACTACGGATAAAATTTTGTTTTTCGGTCACAAGAAAATACAAAGTATTTTCTTAAAATCTGTATTTCGGCATATAACTTTGTCAAATATCTGTCGAATTGAGATTACAGTCATTTTACAGAATAATTATTTTGAGTGTATTTCAATTAATATTTAAAATCTATGCCCACAAAGGAGGCGGACCGAAAAAAGGTAAATTTTCTTATCCCATGGGTCCAAGTGCTGACTGAACTTATTTATTCTGCATAACTTTTTTTTATTTATATAACAAAAGTACAAAAAACCTGCAAAAAAATGCCGTTTCTCTGAGGTTGGTTTAGTTCTTCAAGGGGGAACTTTTTCCCCCTGGTCCGATTTTACCCATTTCCGAACATAACCAGCCAATGACCATAAGACACGTTCATGTAAACTTCAGGGGGGTAATTATTAGGGTATTCAATTAATCTAGGTTCTGGTCTAATCGGTTAATCGAGCAAATAATTAATCGGGGTTGAGATTTAATCGGTTAATAATCGGTTAATTTTGAATTATTCGGTTAACCGAATAATATCAATTTTAAATTTAATATTAAACTACGAATTGTATATACTTTTAAAAATTTTATTGATAAGAAATCTATATCCCCTATGGCGAAGCTTTAAATACCCTTATTAGAGGTGGGCGCGTGAGTGATTTTTGACTCACGCTCACGACAGAAATTTTTGAATCACGCACAATCACTCACGAGTATATTTTTTCTACTCACACTTACTCACAATCACTTGAGTAAATTTAGCACAGCTCACACTCACACAAGCTTCACTCACACTCACGCTGACTCACACTCACTAAACTCTTTTTTATACAAAAAAAAAATTAAAATCCTAAAATTTCAAAAATCTTACAAAATTTTAAGCAAAATTTAAAGTTCAGCGAAATTTTACAATCTTTTTTTTGCTTTTTGTGGGACGAAATCTTAAGTTTAGCCAAATTTTAAAGTTTTTTTGTTGCTTTTTTTGGTACGAAAGGAAATATGAAAAGAAAATAAATCACGCAAACTCACGCAAAAAAAATCGACTCAAGCACACTCACTCACGCAAAAATCTTACTCACGCACACTCACTCACGCAATTTTTTACCCACTCACACTTACTCACAATCACGTGAGTAAAATTGTGCCCATCTCTACCCTCTATAATGTTAGCGCAAAAAAAGAATTTTTGTATGGCACCCTAAAAAAATATCCCAATTAAAATTGGCCCAATTTAATGTAAAAAAATGTAAAAAAAAAAAAATAAAGCAATTTTTATAAAAAGAAGAAACCCAAATTCGTAATGAAAAAAAGATATCTAAAGGATTCCAAAAATATTTTGAAGAAAAATAGTAGTATTTTGGCCCTCATATGTTCGCCGCACTGTGGTCAATATTTTGATATAGCGGCCAAAACTCCTTTTGGTTTTTGTTCTCCGATTTTAAAGTTGTTACACTTATATGAAAGTAGACAGTAGTAAACCTCGGGAGCCAAAAAATTAGAACTCTATTTCAACTATTTCACTGAGAACAGGGTGGTCCAAAATGGGATTTTTCAGAATTTAGTAAATTTATGATATTTTTAGTTAATTTTTAAAGTTTAAATGATCATAACTTTTTTGTTTTTCAAGATTTTTGGACGAAATAAATTTTGTGTTGTAACTTAACTTATTTCCTATTACTGGTAAAAAAATTGAAGCTCTACTGTTTTCAGAACAATTTAAATATTTTTTTTAAGAAAGGTCAAATTTATCGGAAATTTTATACTTCATAGAGCACAACTCCTGTGAGTCAAGCTGAGTCAAAACACAAATTTACTATTTTGTAGTCCTAACTCTCCCCTACATTCCTATATATGCATGTCCATGCATCGGGACTGCACTTTTTGAGCTACAGCAATTTTTCTGACCCAAGGTAAGATATTCGGTACAAATGCTCGTCATATTTTTTGAGAAGTTATTTGTATGTGAAAGTGACTATTATGCATATATTTTGATGAAATTTTGTACAAGAGTTCTTATTGACCCAAAAAATAATTCTGTTGAAATTAGGAGAAGTTGGCCCATATTTGGACCTAGTCCACATAGAAGGGTGTATCAAAATTTTGACAAAAATGACAATAGAACTCTCAAATTATGTGGTATCTGGCAATTCATTTGGAAAAGGTAAACAATGATTTTATTGCCATCTAATATTACATAACTTAAATACATGAAAATTGCAAATAAATTTAAAACCAATGGAAATAACTGGTAAAACCAAGTACCTGTTAACTCTCAAATTATGTGGTATCTAGCAATTCATTTGGAAAAGGTAAAAAGATTTTATTGCCATCTAATATTACACAACTTAAATACTTGAAAATTGCAAATAAATTTAAAACCAATGGAAATAGCTGGTGAAACCAAGTACCTGTTATATTATGTTTATATACTACACTCAAAAAAAAGAAGAAACTTAAACTTTGGAAAATTTTTCTTCAAAATAGTTTATAAATTTTCCCACAATTAAGTTAAAATTAACTAAAAGTTGGGAAATTTTCCTAACTTTTAGGTAAATATTTTAGTTCATGGACTGTTAAATAGGCCATAATTTTCCTTAAATAGAATTCCCTAATACGTGGAAGAAATTGTTACCGCCAAAAAAATTTTCCCTAAATAATTGAAAAAAAATCTTTATTTTTAAGACATATTTCTTAAAACAAAATTTAGTTCAAAAAATTCAGTTTTAGGACGTAATTTACTACCAGTTAGTTCATCATATTTATCTTCTTTAATTTGAGGAAGTTTTTTCCACAAGTTTAGTAAATTTTTCATAACTTGAAATTGTTTTGTTGATTTATTTTTTTTTTATGCTTGCTTGTAGTACACATTTCGTTTATTATTTGTAGTACATGAATACAAAAGGTTTGATCTTGTATAACAAGTAATAAATTTAATATTTACATTTTTTTCTACACATGTATGTGTTAGAAAAAAATATAATATTTTAATCGCAAAAAACCCTTGGCTTTGTCGTGTTCTCCCATAGTCTGGGAACAAACGTCAAGTACAAAGTTGTTGTTGTAATTTAACTAAAAAAACTAATTAAATTTATTACTCGTCTTTAAGAAACAAACCTTTCTTTATATTTCTAATAAAATATGTACCCAATGAGAATTATGTGTGTATTCACATGCTATTCTATAAATAAACCATTAAAAAAATATAAAATTAAATAATTTTTAGGAAAAATTTCCTAATCAGAAATGTTTTTTTAACCAAAAAATGGAAAATTTTTTCCCATTTTCTAGTTCAAATTTGTTCAATATGGACTAAAAAGTAGGAATACATGGCAATGGAGCTAAATCATTATCAATTTTCCTTGGATTTAGTTAGTTTTCCCATTTTTTAGTTAGTTTTTTTTCTGAGTGTAGTTTAAAGATTATAATTTGTTTCTAATTTTAGTATAAATTTTTATTAATACATTTAAATAAAATATATGTGCACTTTAAATCAATAGTAAAAGTTTACTTAAAATTTTATCGATGTTGTGTTCTGTATATAATATATCCAAATGGTATTGATATTGTTGGAAATTTCAGTGTTATTTTTCAGTTTAATCCTCACAAGAATTAGCTTTCTTCCAAAAAAACCAACCTTTGGCCCCTGTGAATATTGAGACTAAATAAATGTCAGGGGCCAAATGTTGGCATTTTCTGACCAAAATTAAGTTTAGGAATAATAAATAGGTATTGGTTGTAAAATACGATTGAAAAAAATAAGAAATTATAAAAAAAATACCTATTTAAAATGTCAAAATATTCAACTTTTACATGGAAATTCAACAAAAAATTAAAATGCATTTTTAACTCCACACTACTTACGTTCCTATCAGTCGATTTTTACGTTTGAACACGGAAATTGAAGCTTAAAGTCCCTCCTATTGAACAAAACAAATTGCGTAAAAAAATACCAATCCGGTCAAAAGTTATAGAGTTTTGACCGCTATCTCGCGAAATTGACCACTGTGCGCCGGGCAAGACCATTACACTGCCTCAAAACCAGCTACGCAACCTGGTTGCAGCCGTTACGGGTCACGCCGAACATTTTGGTAACACGATACTTGCGGATTCGACATGTTTATCTGGTATGGACGTCAGTAGGATAAACTCGTTCTTCCAGGACTACGAGCAATTCAGCTTGGATCCCAGGAAGGCCATTGTAGCATACCATTTTATTTCTTCCTCTCCACTCCTTATATTTTCCTTCCTTTACAGGTAAGGAGCTGACCAAAAGGCGGCTGCCTACTTACCTAACCTACACACAAAAAAATATTTTACTAATAACTTGGAAGGATATGCGTTTTTAAATTTTTTTTACATTAATTATGAAAAATTTTGTAACATTTTAGCAAGTTTTTGCATAATTTTTGGTTAAGGTTTGTAAAATTACACAAGGTTAAATACTCTTATGAATATTTTCTAAACTTTAATCAGAAACAAGCAAAAACTTGGCAAAATGATGCTATTTTTTGCATAATATAGCAAAAAAACTTTAAAAACGCATATTCTCCCAAGTACTTACAATTAGTGTATCCTTGTAGTAACCCTGTCGAAAACTAAACAGTGTTCGAAAAAAACGGTACGTTATATAACGTACGGGTTTTGCCAAAGAACACATTCACTAAAATTTTTTTTTAGTGATTGTGTTCGTGTACGCAAACAGAATACCGAACGTTATGCTTGCGAATTGACGAACTCAAACTTTACGATAATGTACTGCACTAAAAACAGAAACGCTACATCGCACACAGGGCCAGCATGATCCAATTCCGGCCAAAAGTCTTTATCGTTGTTGGATCCGTCTGAAAATGTGCTTCTAGAGGAATTCGAGGTCGCTGATTTCAAAATTTAGCAAAAAACCAAAAAATCAAAATGGCAGATCCAATATGGCGGAAATTTTTTTTTTTAATTGTCCGATTGAACTCAAATTTTGTTTTATGCGGGTCTTGGAGTTACTGAATAAGAATTGTTACTCCGAATTTTGAAAAACAAAATGGCGGACTAAATATGATTCTTAAAGTTTAAAGAATGATCCAACTCCGGCCAAAAGTCTTTATCGTTGTTAGATCCGGCTGAAAATGTGCTTCTATAGTATTTCGGGGTCGCTGATTTCAAAATTTAACCAAAAACGAAAAGAATCAAAATTGCGCATCCAATATGGCGGACAAATTTTTTTAATAATTGTCCGATTTAACTCAAATTTTTTTTTAAGGGGACTTGGAGTTACTGAATCTGAATTACTGGCGTGAATTTTGAAAAACAAAATGGCGGACTAAATTTGCTTAGTAAAGTTTGTTACAAGTAATTAAAAAACAGTTATATTCCTTTTCTTTGTTGAAGCTAGCTGAAAGTGTGGCCTTGTAAATTTCCGGGTCTGTTATCTTAAAATCGAACTGATAAAATTCAATATGGCGGAAACAATATGGCGGCTAGATTTTTTAACTTTGTCTGATCTAACTAAAAATTTGTTTTTAGAGTATTAAGAGTGTCTGAAGTTAAATCTACGCGCATAATTTTTATACATATATTTTTTTTTTATTTTTGATATAAATATGGAAATGGTGTAAATGACTTACTTAGTTTTAGAAAAGCTTTTGAAAGTGGTGACGACAAATTATTCACTTTTTTTTTTTATTTTGAAAATTCAATAAAAAATCTTTGAATTTAATTGGAAATGTTGTAACTGATATTTTCCATAATTCTACAAAAAAAAAATAGAAATGTAGATATTTTTTTTTCCTACACTTAAGGCACTCTCTGACGATAAAAAAACTATTCAAGCCGTAAAACATTATTTTGGGTTAAATTATTTTTTTTTTTTAAATAAATCTCGGACCACTGCATACATAGCTGTAATTTCGCCATTTATCATTTCGAGCAAGTTTGGGCAACTTTTTTCGAAAGATATGGATCCATTCTATATCAAAAAAAATATAGTCCGATTGTGTCGAACTGAGGATCGCTGAGGATTTTTTCGGCGCGAGGTAAATAACTAGTGTTTGGGGTCCGGGAATTCCCGGGTCGGATTTCCCGGGAAAACACTGACGGGAATTCCCGGGAATTTTTTTATTTTTTCCCGGGAAATCCGGGAATTTTGTAAAATAAACCTTTTTACATAAAACGTTTATTTTACTTTAATTTTTACCATTTTTTTACATACAGGTATAATACATTTGATATTTTTTGTATTTTTTCTATTTGGAAGAACAGTGCAAATATATATTCATAGGAAAACTGACCAAGTGTAAAAAGTATGTTAATATCATGAAAAAACTTAAAAAGTCAAAAAATATACGTCTGTTAATGACAATTTTGCTATGACTGACAAAAAAATATAAAAATTTTGAACCTAGAATTAACATTTCCAGAATAAATATTAAAAGTGCTGCCAACTACATTAGTTTTTTCTCGAATAACGCAGCTTTAAATTTTTTTGCGATTTTTAGCTATTTTTTGTGAAGGAAAAAGTTGCAATATTTTTTTGTTTTGTTTTATTGTATTTCAGGATTTTTAACTTTTATGTTTTGATTTTTTATGTGTTAATTAATTGTTTATCTCTAATAAAACTGTTTTTAATAAAAAGATAATCAAATTTTAATGTTTTTTATGATTTACATTAATAATGAAAATTTCCCGGGATTCCCGGGAATCCCGGGAAATAAATTATTTTTTTCCCGTTTCCCGGGAAATTGAAAAGTCCGGGAATTCCCAAACACTATAAATAACTAAAAAATTATAACTTTTTTCACAAAAAACGCGAATTGCTGCCAGGCAAATGAGTTATATTTGTCCATGTTATTTTCGTTACAAAGGCTTATATATAAGGTCACTCAAAAAATTATGTTAGTAAAATCAACTGAAAATGTCAGTTAAAATAACTACTTTGTAAGTTGTTTTGGGGTCAACTACTTTTTCAGTTAAATCAACTAACAATGTCGGTTATTTTAACTGACAAAAAACAACTGACTTATGTAGTAAAAACTACTAACATTTGTAGTCAAAACAACTAAAATGTCGTAAAAATAAAATAATCAATATATATTTTTTTTCAAAAAAAAATTTTCAGAAAAAAAAAATGAAGACCAAATTTTTTCAAAGGTTTTTTTTTTAAGTTGTGAAAAATATAAAAAAAACTCAAACCCTTATAAAAAATATTTTTATTTTTTGGAAAAAAAATTTTTTCAGAGATAAAAAAAATAAAATTAACTACTTTAAATAACTGTTACTACATTACAGTACTTTTTTGTTAGTTATTAAAAAAAACGACTTAAAATAACTAACAGAAATAGTTGTTTGATATTTTTCATACAAAAACAACTGACTTTGTAGTTGAAAACAACTAACTACTGTAAAATATACAAACAACTAGCATGTAGTAACTTACATAATTTTCTGAGTGGTTGAACCACGCAAACAAAAAGTTAAACATTATCAACAGAAGTTTGGAAAAAAAATTAAAAAAGTATCTCAACTTTTAAAATTTTTTTACCAACTTTTTTAACTTTGAAGACCTGTCAAAGGAAAGGGTGTAACTGGATCATAAAGATAAGTTCAGAAAACCTGCTTCTATATATGCCCAACAAACTGGTAAACATTTTTTTTGAGAATTTACAAATACGGACTTTTGGCCGGAAATCGATCTGTCTGGCCCTCTATGCATCGTAGTGGTTGTGTGTTTTTGAACGATCACAAACAAAATAAAGTACTTTTAGTGAACTGTTACCGTACTTAGCAGATTTTTTGTTTTAAACTTAAAATGGCGATATCTCGAAAACTAAGCAAGATAGAGCAAAACGAAGTCCACACATGTGAAGAGGCCCGGCGATACTATGGAAATTCTAAGAACCAAAAATATGCTCCGATTTGCTCTATTTCGTTAAGTTTTCGAGATATCGGCATTTTAAGTTTTTGAAAAAAATCTGCTAAGTACTCAAACAGTACATTAAAAGTACTTTATTTTGTTTGTGTACATAGCACAGTACATAATCGTAAAGATTGTGTTCGTCAAGTCGCAAGCATAACGTTCGGTATTCTGTTTGCGTACAAAAACTTAAATATATAAAGACTATGCAAGAGTCAATTCTTTTTGACGTTTAAAGGTGGTGTTAGTTTTACAAATGGTATTTGGGAAAGCTGGAAATTTTGTTTACCTTTTATTATTCGTTTAATTTTGCTGGTTGTTTTGATTTTATTATACTCATTTCTTTTTTATACCCTCCACTTAGTGATAGAGGGTATATATAAGTTTGTCATTCCGTTTGTAACTCATCGAAATATCGATATGGGACCCCATAAAGTATATATATTCATGATGCCCAATCGATTTTAAGACATTCTAGCGATGTCCGTCTGTCCGTCTGTCTGTCTGTGGAAAATGCTGTCACGGACAAAATATTGCACAGAGATGACTGAAACTTAACGTATTTATTGGAAGTTCTCCCGAGAAGTTTGGTATTGCATTTGAGCGATATCGGTTCAGCGGTTCAAAAGTTATGAACGAAAATGTAAGCACACCTCAAAAATTTCAGTACATTCAACATAACCTAAAAATACAAAATGCTTTAATTCGGCTTCTGGTTGACATATGTGAACATAATTGAACACCAAATGGTATTTAAACAAGTACGAACATATTTTTTGACAAAAAAAAAGAAAAAAATCGCAGATTTTTTTTTTTACCAAAATTTTTTTCGCGGAAATTTTTTTTTCAAAAAAAAAATTTTTTTCAAAAGTAATTTCCTTTTAAATAAAGTTTTTTGCAATAATCTTTTTGAAATTGTGGAGGGTATCACTACATTCGGCAAGGCCGAATTTAACTTTTTTACTTGTTTTATTATGTATTTTTTTATTTTTAAGTGACACAACAATAATTTTCATTCATAATTTTAAAATTTTTTAATGTTTATTTTTCGTTATTCCCAAATCGTTCCCAAATACTTTCCAAAAAAAGATTGCCATCTGTAGATAACGACTTCGTTATTACTGACACTAATATTTAGTGTTTCTGTATTTCTTGTTGGGAATGTGTTTGCGTATTTCCATCGGCATAGTTCAGTACAGAACACTAACGTACCGTTCGTTAGTGTTTTTTTTCGAACCCTGAAACTAAATGACTATAACATTAATATTTTTTTCTCGATGCGAAAACTTTGCGCATAATTACAGAAACTTTTGAAGCTCACTGTATGTTAAAGTCACAGTACATGAGTAGTAGGTTCACAGAGTTGCATTTGATGTGTGTAAGTATTAGTGACAGCACACGGTGTAACTTTTGACGTTTCACACAAAACGTAAACAAACAACATAAATACATGCACAAAAGCTCACACGTACAGGCACACATACAGTACGCAGCGATGATAATTCTGTACTAAAAACCATGCCACCATATTGGAAAGTACGCAATTAGCACCATTGTTTTCATACTAGTCTATACTGTGGTTCAAGTATTTAACTTCTCATACACAGGGAGTGCTAGATTAAGAAAAAAAAACTAGGTTAATAGTACCAGATACACCACTTTTTTTTGCTGTATACAGTGGTGTATGCTTAAATATTTTGTAAGACTATTTTTCTCCAATGTGATGAGAACTACAAGAAAAACACTGAAAACATGTTTAACATTACATATTCTTACTCTCTGCTTATTTTAATCACAAATACTCACCGTAAAAAGTTTCTTTTTTTTTGTATGTGTTGATAGCACAAAAAAACAAGAAAAACTTTCACCCGATTACCCAAAAAAATTTGACTACAATAGTAAAGTATTAACTGTACATATGTTCATACATACATTTACAAAAAGTAAGAAGAAAATAATAAAAACTTATAATATATACAACAACAAATACACACTACAATAAAGATACATTAAAGAGATAACAAAAACAGAAAAATTTCTTATAAGAATATGAAATAGATAAAAAAAATAAGATACATAAAAAAGCTTATTAGAAAAAAGAACAGGGTTGTCAACTCTGCTAAAAGTACTTTAAAAACAAACGAACGCTTTAAATCGCTAGAAATTCGACCTTATTATGAGTGCAGTTTAACCTCCCTGGGCAGTTCAAGAGATCCAAAATCATTGCATTCTACAAAAACGAGGAAAAAACGGCTTTTACCAAATACAACACACAGCGGTGTCCTCAACTCTATGATGAGATTACTTTATAAACAAACGAACTATTTAAATTGGTAGAAATTCGACCTTATTATGAGTGCAGTTTAACCTTCATGGGCAGTTCAAGAGATCCAACCTTCCTGGGCAGTTCAAGAGATCCAAAATCGTTGCATTCTACGAAAAGGAATTCCTTTTTGTACTCAACTCTACGATGAGATTAATATCTGGGATCTTAAAGGGCATGGAATGGCTTCCATGCGCGGATCCACTGGGTGGGAAAAAGGAAATTCCCCCCCCCCCCCAAAACCGAATTCGAAAGAAAAAAAAGGTAAAAGAAATGAAAGGGAAAAACGAAAATTAAAAAAAAAAATGGAAAGGAAATAATCTGAGAATTTTGTCTAAAAATCTCAAATATTTTGTAAGGAAAAATGTTTCGGAATGTTAGAATTTTACTATATAAAAATTTGAAAATTTTTCTTACAAAAGAAAAAATTTAAGATATTTCTAAAGGAATAATTTGTGAATTTTCCTATAGGAAAAACCTAAGAATTTTTCTATGGAAAAATCTGAGAATTTTTTTATAGAAGAAATTTTTTATAAAAACTCTTCTCTTCTTCTGATATTCTGTCAATGGACATGGTCCAGGGGGGAAGTCTGATTTTCTTAAGTTTGTGAAAGCAACTGAGAAATTCTGAACAAGTACTCCTCACTCGGTTTTTCTTAAACTCTCTTCTAACCCTTCACTAACTTCCTTTTTCGGGTAAGGTACAATAGACTATTTTAAGTCTAACAAGGGAAGTCTCCCTAGTGTCACCCGCGGATCTTTATGGAATTGGTTTTATTTTGTAGATCAGAAAAAATAAAGGGACACGTATTTTTTTTTAGCGGCCCAAATTCATATTTAAGGGGTAAAAAGGAGGGGGGAACCCAAGGCCATTTTTCAGTTTTTTTCGTTTATCTCCTATATTATGCAAAGAAACTTAGTCATGTTATATACCAAATGAAAGGTCTTTGGAAAACCTATCTACGTGTGCTAAGAATGTGTCCAAACATTCACAACTTTTCGTCATATTGAGTAAAATACCAAAATTTTAGGACATTTTTGTTAATAAGTCGAAAAATATTAACTTCTTTGGCCCGTTAAATAAATTTGGGGCGCTAAAAAAAATACGTGTCGAATTAATTTTCGTTCTTAAGTTTCAGGCAAATCGGTTCATAAGGGTTGAGATACTTCCCTTGTAAGTTAAATTAATTTTTTCATTTACATATGTTCTGACTAAATAAATTTCTAAAGAGAAAAAATAAAAAAAATAATAAAAATAAATAAAATAAATAAAAAATAATAAAATAAAGTGCCAAAAATGGTGATTTTTGAAATGTTTGTATGGGGAACCCCCCAGGGGAGTTCCAGGGGGTGTGCCACTGGCATGGGTGGATCGGCCCTCCAAAGTTAGTGGGGGTCGGCCATACATTTGGACTCGATTGGGGCACTCTAAATGGGTCAAAGTGGGATTTTTCAAAACTTGACCCTACGGGACAAAAGTCAACAGTTGGGGGGTAGTAGAATTCGTTTAAGAGGTATGGTTCCTTCGGCAAAGTTTCTTATTTTGATCCCTAGAATACGATTTTCACTGAGCCATGGGCGATTATTAAATCGACCCGCCCTAGTCTACAGGGATGGAAAAGCTAGTACTTTAGTACTTTTTTCAGTACTTTTTCACTCTCAAAGGTACCGTAGTACCCCCGCGACTGATTTAGTACCTTTTCTTCACCAGACGATTTCAACCAAATCTAATAAAATTTTCGAAAATCTACGATTTTTATTAGGAAAATGCTTCAAAAGCTTTAAATAAATTAAATTTTTTATTGTAGTCAATCTTAAATGGAGTTTTCTCTAAAAAAAAAATAAATGGATAAGGATGTCTTCAATTTAGTTCTTTTATATTGAATTATGCCCAGTTTCTGTACCACGAACGTTATTCGTTTGAGACGAATTTCCATGTATTTTGTTATTGTAATAAATTACATGTAAGTTCGTAGCAGACGAATGACGTTCGTCGTACAGAAACTGGGCATTTTTTTTTTAGTACCGTCGAGGTCCAAAAAGTACTTTTTTGGTAGCACTCCAGTACCATTTAAAAATTTCTATTTTCCATCCCTGGTTGTCTAATCCAGAAACATTAAAAAAATTGGAAATATTTTCATTAGTTTAGGAACAACAAGGCTCCAAAAATCGACGATAGTTAACTATCGTTTTACGTGATCACAGTCCTGGATTTAAATTAAAAACTCTGTTTTTTTATCTATAAAATAAAGATTACAAAGTAAAAATACAGATAAAATTTTGTTTTTCGGTCACAAGAAAATACAAAGTATTTTCTTAAAATCTGTATTTCGGCAGATAACTTTGTCAAATATTTGTCGAATTGAGATTACAGTAATTTTGCAGAGTATTTAACAGAGTAATCATTTTGAGTGTAGTATGTCAGATGTCTGTATGTTTCCACAAGTCAATCAAAGTTTAACCAAAAACCTGAAAAAAGTAAAAAAAACAAGTAAGAAAGTTATAGTCGGTCAAGACCGACCATATAATACCCCACACCAGTGTTTTCCGGAAAATGGATCCCAAGTCCAAACATGGACCGATTGGATCTGTCTTTTGTTAGATCTTTATTAAGTGTAGAAAACACACACAGATAAAATTTTAGTGGATTTGACTTATTTTTTTGTCAATACATTGAGGGAAAAAATCGTAGTCAAATCAAAAATTTTCATACTCATTTTTAAAATTCCTAAATTTTTTAAAAAAATGTTCATAATAAAGTTGAACTTTTTAAAATTTATTATGTTTCGGTCTCAATTTTAAAATTTTGCTTTTTTGATTTAAGTATTCAAGAACTCATTTTCATTTTATGGTAACGCCATGTTGAAAATCATCATTTTGATTATAAACATTTTAAAAATGAGTTTTAAACAATTTTAACAATGACGCTTTAAAAATAATCAATTATATTAAAAAATTTTCGAGGTGTGCCATTAATAAAAACAATTTTTAATAAAAAAAGATAATAAATAAGTAATTTAAATAATAACAATTAAAAAATTTGAGTAAAAAGTAGTAGTAATTAAAAAATTTTAGTAAAAAGTTAAGTGTTATGATAAAGTTTGAAACAGTGTAAATGAAAATAAGTTTTTTTAAAAGTGGAAATTTATATGGAGTCCGGGAGGGAATCATCAACCTGCTCAAATTTTCTCCTGGAATATGCCCTTTACATTATTTGGTTTCTTTTTTAATACCGTCGCTGCTTCTACGAAAACACCTGTGTGTATTTTAAATTTGTTTAAAGAAACTTAATTTAAATAGGCCATTGCAATATTAAAATATTTGTAAAATATGTGTTATGGTTTATATTAAAGCACCGCGAAAAGACAAAATTAAGCAAATTTGTGGACACCTTTAAAAATACGTGAAAGGGTGGTGTTTTCTTCGAAGCAGCGACGATATACATATTATATATTTCTATATATAACACAAATGTATCTTTTAAATTATTCTGAAGTAAAATAAAAAATACACATATGTTAAACGAAATTTTAATTGTTTTATTTTAAAAGAAAGTTTTAGGAGATAAGTATAGAGAAAATTTTATATTTATAATGGTCAATTTTAAATTAAACATGACTATCATTTTAATTTGATTATGAGCAACTTTGATTTAAACATGAAACACATTCAAATCACAGTTCTTTCTTTTCATTTTTAAAATGTTGTTTGTTACTCAAGTCATATTAAAAGTGTCTATAAACATTTTCAAATTGAGAAAAAACAAAGTTTGTTGACTTTTGTCACTGTTTTATTTTCAATATGAGATTGTTTGTGCTTGATTTGAGAATTTTTTTTTCTTAGTGTAGACCGATTTAACTGAATATCGTTCGAAATTTTTTTATGGGGGAACTAAGTCCAATAATGGTCCAATTATATTGCGATTTGATTAGGTTACTAAGTTCACGTTTAACACATAAAAATACAATTTTTATCAAATATTTCCATTTTTATGAATTTTGAGGGAATTATGTGAATATCGGGAGGGTGGTTTGTATGGGGACTACCGGAAGGACTGACCCGATTTCTTTGAAATTTGGAATGGTGATTTGTGCATACAAAATTTGATTACCTGCTAAATTTCAAAGCGGTATCTATTATATTACGGTTATTAGAGTCATTTAAGCCTAATCCAAAGGGGGCGTTTGTATGGGGGCTAGGGGTTAACATGGACCGATTTTCTCCAATTTCAATAGGCTTCGTCCTTGGGCCAAAAGAGGCTTAAGTTTTAAGTCAATTGATTGCAAATTTCGACCTGTATCGTGCTTAAACCGATAGATGGACAGACGGACTAAATCGACTCAAAAAGTAATTCTGAGTCGATCGGTATACTTGAAGGTAGGTCTAGGACCAATATTTCGGGTAGTTACAAACATCAGCACAAACTCATTACTCCCTGTACCACAGAGGAGTGGTGTAGGGTATAAAAAATACAACATTAGTCCTCTATATATCGGTGAGTTTTATGTAGGCAAAAAAATGTTTATAGTATACGTGCGATTTTCAGATATTAACAATTTTGTAAAAAAAAAAGTCGAATTAAATTTTTTTTTAAATCAGTTTTTGTCGCTTAATGGTTAATTACGTTTTCAGAATGTCATGTTGCATATCGTTGGAAAGGTATTTAGTTTACCTTTCCAATGATACTATATTCATCTAAATTAGATTAGTAGTTTTTGAGATATTTAAGAAAAACCACTTCAACTTTAAACTCCCGCCCCTCCCAAACGGGGTACGTCCCCACTGGTTTGAACCCCTCACTCGACATCTAACAGTTCAATGATTAAGGTCATATATATATTTTTTTGTAATTTAAACAAAGTTTGTTAATCTTCACTTATGCCTTTCCACTTTAAGGCCTTTTGCGTTTTAGCTAACGATATGTCAATATTAATATTAAGCTTTTTGGGAATTTTATTGTGCTTTTTGCAAAATAAAATAGTTGGCATCACTGATGTTTCTATTGAAAAAATAAATAGTTAAGAAAAGCTTTTATAGATAACTACACTCAACAAAAAATAACACTTAAAATTTTATATATGCGTAAAGGAAGTTTTTCACAAAGTTAGTAATACACTGATAAAAATTTTATTTACTATTCATTATATTATATTATTTTTATACCCTCCACTTAGTGATAGAGGGTATATACATATAAGTTTGTCATTCCGTTTGTAACTCATCGAGATATCGGTCTGGGACCCCATAAAGTATATATATTCATGATGCCCGATCGATTTTAAGACATTCTAGCGATGTCCGTCTGTCTGTCTGTCTGTGGAAAATGTGATCACGGCCAAAATATTACACGGAGATGACTGAAAGTTAACATATTTATTGGAAGTTCTCCCGAGAAGTTTGGTATTGCATTTGAGCGAGGTTCAAATGTTATGAACGAAAATGTAAGGACACCTCAAAAATTGTAGTACATTCAACATAACCTAAAAATACAAAATTCTTTAATTCGGCTGCTGGTTGAAATATGTCAACATAATTGAACACTAAATGGTATTTAAACAAGTACGAACATATTTTTTAAACAAAAAAAGAAAAAAATCGTGGATTTTTTTTTACAAATTTTTTTTTTCGCGGAATTTTTTTTTCAAAAATAATTTCCTTTTAAATAAAGTTTTTTGCAATAATCTTTTAAAAATTGTGGAGGGTAGAGATGAGCGATATTTTCATACCGGTGATTTAATCACAGTGATTCAAAAATCACTGGTAACTGCAGTTATCAAATATCTTAAATCACTGCTACTTGCAATATCGTTCTTTTTTGTTATACACACATTAACTAACATTTTAACAGTTGCTGCGTGTTCGTTTAATCATATTTTTTCTTCTCTTGTTATGGAATGTAAAAAAAAACAAACACACAAAGCAAACGCAATTTTTTTAATACGCATACAAGCAACGAAATTGCCAAAAATATTATTTTGCTTTAAAATGAAAACTGTTATTGAAAGAACTGTGATTTAAAAGAACTGTGATTCAAAATCACGTTTATATCTACATTTATAAAACGGTGATCACAGTAACTGTTTAAAATATTGGTTATTTGAAAAGAAAGACGTTCCTCAAAAATAACTAAATTGCTAATTTTTACTGTGGTTTTATAAATTTTTCCAGATTTTCTCTTAATTTTAAATAAATAATTTCTCAGAAATAACTTGAATTAAATTGAACTTAATACAAATTGAGTTATTAAATATGAAGTCCGGCAATACAAATAATATTTAATACATACTAATCTAAAGTAAAAGGAAAACATTGCATTGTTTTTTTTTTGCATCACATTGAAAAACGGTGATCACGGTAACTGTTTAAAAGAACGGTGATTTGTAAATCACGGTAACTGAGAACGGCGCACAGTGGGTTCGATGGTACCCAAAATGGCGATTAATTCAGATAAGCAGTAGTTATAGAATATTATATTTTTTTTATTAATGAACTAATATAAACACGTAAAAATACACATTTTGGAAAAAAAAAAATTGGAATTTTTTTTTTTAACCTGTTAGGCGTTTTTTTGTTTTTCGGAAAAAAGGGCTATAGTTCACAATTTTTGATGTAACTTTGGAATGAAAAGCGATAAATTAATAAAAAAAAAATGGAAAGTAAAGTTTACATAATGTGCTATCAAAGTAATCAAAGAAAGAACGCATAATATGTATTTATATTATTTTAAATTTTATTTAAAATCCAATTTTTGTTTTTCACAAAATCTCATAAATGTACAAATTTATCTGAAAAAAGTGGTTTATGGGAATATTGTAGTTTTTTTATTAACGAATTATCAAAAATACATAAAAACACAGCATTCGAGAAAAAAAATTTTAACAAAATGTTTTTTTTTTTAATCTTTTAGTCGTTTTTTTGTTTTTGGAAAAAAACACGAAACCCTTGAACATGTAATAAAGCTACAAAAAACAAATGGAGGGGACGATTTTTTGGCGTAGGGGGGGGGAGTTTCCCGGGAGACTATGGGGGACACCTTCCCCTCGCGATAAACGTTGCCAAAAAAATAGATGTAATTTTTTGCACCTAATTAATAAAAATTTATCATTATTTAAATTATTTTTTGTATACACGCCCCCAAAAAGGGGCGGACCGAAAAAATTCGCTTTCCTGATCCCCCTTGGTTCAAATTCAGGTCGATGAACTTCATATGGTATTAAAATGTTTCATTTATTGAACAAATATACAAATAAAACTTGTAAAAAAAATATTTTTCTGGGGTAGTTTTAGTTCTTCAAGAGGGAACTTTTTCCCCCCTGGTCCGATTTTGCTCGTTCAAGAACTTAATCAGTCTATGACCATTATACATATTTGTGACAAACTTCAGGATTCTAGCTCTTGTTTTATGTACTTATGGTGTGCTCAACAACAGATGGACGGACGGACACACTGTTAGTCACAGAATGTCTTAGAATCGATCAGTGATCAATAATATACACTTTATGGTGTCCTAGACCCATATTTCGATGCGTTACACACGGAATGACAAAGTCAGTGTAAGCCCATACCGTAGTTGAAGGGTACAAACACACATATAATGGTCTTGTTTAATAAACGATACCCAGACTTTATACACAAAAACGGGAATAAAAAAAAAGGGCCGGGCATTGTCTGTACTTTTTTTTCTTTTAAATAAAAGCTGATATCCTATACTTTTTTGAAATCCACAAAACTAAATCCAACTATTACTAACTTGATATGTGTGGCCCATTAAATGGGGAAAATATCCCAATTTCGGGTCCTTTTTAAAAAAATTATTAAAAATGTTAAGACCCAATTTTTATAAACAAAAAAAATTTTGCAATTTAGCTTAATACCTCTTGTTTAAGGTTTCATTATAAAAGATTTTCTTTTAAAGGATTTAATACTACTAAAATCGCTTGAATTGTAAAAAATTTAAATTTTTTCAGTTTTTTCAAAGACTGCAATAATTTGCTAACTTTGACAGCTCATCGAAAAAAAAGTAAACAACTTAGTTTATTGATTTTGATAACTAGCGTTGCAGAATTTTATCTACTTTTACCCCATACCAAAAACTTCATTTATAAATTTCAATTAATCGCCACTTTGGTACCATTTGAACCCAATGTGCGGCGTGATTCAAAAATCACTACATTGCTCATCTCTAGTGGAGGGTATCACTACATTCGGCAAGGCCGAATTTAACTTTTTTACTTGTTATTAAATATTTAGTTTACACGAATGTTTAACTTGTTAGAAATTATTTATAAACTCGTTTTTTTTTTTGATAAACTTCAAATGTGCCGAATGTGCCACTGCAAATGTGTCACATTTGAGCGGGGTGTTTGTTCACTGGGAATTCAAATATTAAAAAAAAAAAAAATATTTCTTATGTCAAAATAGCAACAATTAAAATTAAATTAAAAGAATAATCATTTATTTTTTCATACAGAGCAAAAATTAATGACTTTAAAACGACATAATTTTTTAAGTGCAGTTATATTTCCAAGAGAGAATGAAATGTTGTAAATTTGTGTCTTTCTTCTGTATTTTATTTTAATTGAATTTCATTTAATTTTTGTTTTCAAACCATTGTAAAATTAAAAAAGTTGCAAATTTAGATTTTTGTGAATAAAAGTGGGGTTGCGAAAAATCGTCAAAACGTATTGGAATCAAATAAGAAAATCGTCAGTCGTCATTTTGCAAAATTTCATGAAAAAATCGTCAAAATGACGAAAAATCGTCACTTCTGGCAGCACTGCTCCCACTCTTAAAATTTTGGAACTTGATAACAGATGGTACGAAAACTGTTAGACGAGGAAAGCTCATATATATATTTTTTTGTAATTTAAACAAAGTTTGGTAATCTTCACTTACGCCTTTCCACTTTAAGGCCTTTTGCGTTTTAGCTAACAATATGTCAATACAAGGATGGAAAATAGAAATTTTTAAATGGTACTGGAGTGCTACCAAAAAAGTACTTTTTGGCCCTCGACGGTACTAAAAAAAATAATGTCCAGTTTCTGTACGACGAACGTCATTCGTCTGCGACGAACTTACATGTAATTTATTACAATAACAAAATACATGCAAATTCGTCTCAAACGAATAACGTTCGTGGTACAGAAACTGGGAATAATTCAATATAAAAGAACTAAATTGAAGACATCCTTATCCATTTATTTATTTTTTAGAGAAAACTCCATTTAAGATTGACTACAATAAAAAATTTAATTTATTTAAAGCTTTTGAAGCATTTTCCTAATAAAAATCGTAGATTTTCGAAAATTTTATTAGATTTGGTTGAAATCGTCTGGTGAAGAAAAGGTACTAAATCAGTCGCGGTGGTACTACGGTATCTTTGAGAGTGAAAAAGTACTGAAAAAAGTACTAAAGTACTAGCTTTTCCATCCCTGTGTCAATATTAATATTAAGCTTTTTGGGAATTTTACTGTGCTTTTTGCAAAATAAAATAGTTGGCATCACTGATGTTTCTATTGAAAAAATAGATAGTTAAAAAAAGCTTTTATAGATAACTACACTCAACAAAAAATAACACTTAAAATTTTGGAACTAAACCACTTTACCGAAATTGCGATTTTTTTATTTTTCTTTTTTTAACTTTTAACCTTTGACCTCACAGAGCAAAAATGTGCAGTCAAACTGGAGGGGTCACGCCCTCTTTCGAGTGGGCGGGCCTTCAAAGTTTAAACGTTTTTCTTAAATATCTTAAAAAGTACTTATCCGATTTGGATGAAATTAGTATCATTCGAAAGCTTAAATAAATTCCTTTCGAACATTCCCTGACATGAAGAAATTTCATTAAACCTTTAATTTTTTATATTTTTTTAATTTTTAAATATCTCAAAAGTGTTACGTATATAAGACCATAAAGAGTATACATTGGTTTGTAGCCAAAGTTCTTAGCTTTCATTTGGACTTTTATTCGACTCTCTAACTCTTCTAACACCAGAGATATAAAGGGTTAAAGTTTTTGTGCTATTTTTTTTTAGCTTTTTCGTTGCAATTTTCTAGGTGACATAATATAATCCCCACGGACATAATCCCCATTTCCGTTATGGAGATTATGACCACATTCATTTCGGTCATAATCCTAATAATGGTAGTGGGGACTATGACTGAAAATTATTTGGACATAACCTCAATAAAAAACGGACATAATTCCCAGATTTATGGGGATAATGACCAACTATACAAGTTGGTCATAATCCCCAAAATTAAAAAAAAAAAGATTTTTTTACTTAAAAGTTTTTCTGCGTAGCCGGCCTTCGGCCGGGCTTAGGGATTACAAACTCCATGCATTAAACCCACCCTCTCTGCAGATAACGGGGATTATGACCAAAATTGCTTTGGACTTACTCCCCATAATGTGAATGGGGGTTATGACCTTATATACGATACATTTAAAAACATTAAAAAACTTAAAATTGTGTTTTGGAGCTTAACAAATCGGATAAGTACTTTTTAAGATATTCAAGCAAATGTAAAAACTAGAAAATTGCTGCAAAAAAGTTAAAAAAAATTGCACCAAAACTTTAACCCCTTATATCTCCGGTGTTAGAAGAGTTAGAGAGTCGAATAAAAGTCCAAATGAAAGCTTAGAACCTTAGCTACAAACCCATGTACACTCTTTATGGTCTTATATACGTAACAATTTTGAGATATTTGAAAATTAAAAAAAATAAAAACTTAAAATCGCGTTTTGGCGCTTAAAGGGTTAATGAAATTTCTTCATGTCAAGGAATGTTCGAAAGGAATTTCTTTAAGCTTTCGAATGATACTAATTTCATCCAAATCGGATAAGTACTTTTTAAGATATTTAAGAAAAACGTTTTAACTTTGAAGGCCCGCCCACTCGAAAGAGGGCGTGACCCCTCCAAAGTCAGAAGTTCACTCGACGTAGGAAAGACCCCTTAGTCGATACACAAAGTTTTATTATGCTGGGAGTGATTTCGGTATTCTGGTCATATGCCAAAATTTTATATATGCGCAAAGGAAGTTTTTCACAAAGTTAGTAATACACTGATAAAAATTTTAATTTAACACTTTTTTTCGTTGTATGTTTATTTTGAAATTTGTTGTAACACCCGCAATTTTTTATAGGAGAGAGAAAAAGACTGACTTGTCAATTCTTTTTTCTGTTAAGAAAAAAAGGAATTTGAAAAAATCACAGTGAGTCCCTATCTCGCTCCCACATAGGTTGCAGGCGGGCGAAGATGATGGCATAAAAAACTTTTCACTTTTTTTTTTTTTGGATAAACACTTTTTTATAATTTTTTATTAACTTTTTTCACTTAATTGTTTTTAAAATTTTCCTGATTTACATAAATTTTTGTTTTTTTTTTGTAAATTCCATGACCAGCTGCAAAAACACTGTGCGTGATTATAATTTATACACAAAAATAATGAATAAAATTTTAAGAAATAAAAAAATTAGAAACGAAAAAAATCATTTACACACAACGTGATCTTTCTTAATCAAGCGCTATAACTAAACTCAACGCAACAAAGTTGTTCAACGTATAAAAAGCGACAATGGAATAACGAACTATTGAGCAAATGTTGATGTGATGATGTTTTTTTTCTAGTTTTTTTTTTTTTTTCTTTTCATATTATATAAAATACAACAACACTACTTTTTATAATCAAACACTATAAAAACGAGGACAGTCATTTAACATTAGAATAAGCTAAAAAACTACAACAACAAAAAAACGGTGGTTGGTTATGTTTTTTTTTATTTTATTTTACATTTTTCCTCTTTTTCTTGGTGTATTTCGCTTTTACAACAACAAAAACGAGTATTAGTGGTGTTTAAAAAAAAAAACGCGCGCGTTAAAATTTATAAAATACGACGAAACTTTAAAAATTATTTGTGAGTGTAAGTGGAGAGAATATGCATGTTCTCTCTGTTAGTTTTATTAAGGAGAAATATTTTTTATTTTGTTATAATTAGGGATGTCGCGAATAGTGTATTCGGCATTTTACCGAATATTTACTATTCGGTATTCGGTTGGAACCGAATACGAATATTTGCCGAATAATTTAATTACTCATACGCCTGTATTTTACCTATGTAAAATATTAAAAAAAGTACCAGATTAAAAGACAACAACGCTGTTGTTGACACTATTTTTTCTGGTACCTTAACAAATCGAATTTTAATCAAGTGCTCAAGTTTTTTTGTATAAAATGACAAACTGAAATTACTACGAAAAAGAGTCAAACGTTAATAAAAAGTGTTTTTTTTAACTAATTTAAATTTTGCCGAATATTCGGCAAACTGTTACCGAATATTTATTTAACCGAATATTAAAAAAACATGCCGAATATGCCGAATACCGAATAGTGACGAAATATTTGCGACATCCCTAGTTATAATATTGTGAGTATAAAAGCTTTTTTATTTCATGGAAATTAAAGCTTTATTTTGTTGTATGATGATTTCATATTTTTTATAAATTTCATGTTAATAACGAGGCCATTTGAAAGCTTTTCTTAAATAAGCTTTTTCTTTTTGTAGTGAAAAAATTAGGTAAAAAATGTATATTTGTTGCTGTATGGCAATTTTTTTCTGTATAATTATTTAGTGAAAAAATATGGCGTAAGACCAAATTTGTTTTTTTTTTGTGTGTTAGTTAAAAAGAATGAAGTCATCATACACAAAATAAAAAAAGTTAGAACTAAAAACTAAATTGGAGGGAAAATATTGAAAGTTGTGTAAATTTAATTTTGTACACAAAAAACAAACAAACTGAGGAATTTTTTATAGTGTCCGAGTCGGACGTCCGACCAAATACATATTTTCTGATAGAAGATGAATATTCGGCAAATTTTTTACGACACCTTTTTAAACTGAAATTCAGAAATCCCATTTTAAATTCAGAAAAGCACAATTGAAATTCAGAAAAGCCCAGTTGTAGTTTCGAAATTACAATTGAAATTCAGAAAAGCCTAATTGTTATTCAGAAACCACAATTGAAATTCCGAAAAGCCCAATTGAAATTCAAAACAAGAAAATTACAGTCGGCAAGACCGACCATATAATACCCTACACCAGTGTTTTCCGGAAAATGTTTCTCAAGTTCAAACATAGACCGATTGAATCTATCTTTTGTCAAATCGTTAATAAGTGTAAAAAACACTCACAAACCAAATTTGAGTGAAATAGGTTTCTATTTCACTCCAATAAACCGCTTTTACTGAGTATCGGGCGAAATTTTCATATGTGGCCTAAGTCCAAAAATGGTCCAATTATAATGAGATTTGACACACAAAAACAAAAATTTTAATAAAATATTTTCTATTTTCATGAAATTTGAGATTTGTGTGAATATCGGGAAGGTGGTTTGTATTGAAGAACAAGTCCAATACCTTTAAAATTTGAAATGGTGATTTGTGAATAAAAAACACGTTTTCTTGTCAAATTTTGAAATTATATCTATTATAATATGGTTAAAAGCAAGGAGAGGACTTTCATGCAAATGCATGTTTTTCCCCTTTGATCATAGAACAGCATAAACAAGATATCTTTGCGAATCAAAAAATTTGCTTTAAAATGGCATCGATTCGTTAGTGCATATTTTTGCATATTTTGCTATTATTTCGCTATAAATGCATATTTTTAGGTCATATTTTGTATAAATTTTAGTCTTAGCTCTTTTTTAGTATTTTTAAGATTTTTTTATGATATTTTTTTTGCGATAAAGCAATTATTAATTTTTTTTTTTAATAACATTTTATACACACTGTATATATGTATATCTAACATGGTTGGTTACCGTTACCCTTATTATACCGTTACCGATTCAAAACCCTTTCAAATCGAATACCGTTACCGTTACCGCTAAAAATATTTTTAAAATACCGTTACCCTTACCGTTACCGTTATAATTATTAGAAGTTACCGGTATTGTACCGGTATTCAAAATTTTACCTGTTTTAAGGGATTTTAACGAACAAAAAAATAAAATCAAATTGCTAACATAATTTTAAATTTATAATTTGCAAATTATCTTAAAATAAATGACAAAAATAATAATCATATCAAATCTATACTGGTTTTTGGGTCTATAAAATATTTTTAGCTTTCAGTTCTATCTTTTTTCAAATTTTTAACTAAATTAATAATACCGGTACGTACCGGTTTGGTTGGTTCGGTACCGGTACATACCGTTACCGAAACGATTTGAAAACACTTACCGTTACCTTTACCGAAATAAATAAAAATTAGATACCGTTACCGTTACCCTTACCGTTATTCGTTTCGGTAACCAACCTTGATATCTAAGCTTAAAATGCCAGACTTATACGGCGTTCACACTTGCTGTTTTGAAGTGTTCAAGAGTGAGATGTTTAAAAAAGTCTTTGTTCTGTGTCCATTACGTTTTTATTCTGCTACTGGTATTTTGCTGAACAACTTGTTTAAGGTCGCTAGTGTGAATGCCATATAAATTCAAACTTTGTTTTTTTTAATAACAGTAAAAAAACAAGTAGAAAAGTTGAATTCGACTTTGCCGAATCTATGAATACCCTCCACAATGCATATTTTAAAGGATAGTAAATTTTTTAACGTAAAAAAATTAACAATTTTGATTATAAATATTTTATTTTGAGTAAAAAACTTTTTTTGTCATTAAAAAAAAAAAAAAAAATACGAATTTTTTTTTAGTGTAATGTTTTTTTTTACTGGAAAAATTTTTTCGAGTGTAATTTGTAAGTTACTAATGCTTTTAAAACTGAAAAAGTTTAAGAATCATTGCTTTAAAACTAAACAAGTTTAAAAAGCATTGTTAAGTTACTACCAATGCTTTTAAAACTTGTTAAAAACACGTGGCATTTAAGATGAAACAAATCTGAAATTCAGGGTTTTGCTTATAACTTTTGAACCACTGGACCGATTGAGCTGAAATTCAAAACCAAACAGACTTGGGGAACGACAAAGATATATAACACGTTTCAGCACCCTCAAAATTGTCTTTCGAAAGTTAAGAGTGGTTTTAATCTCGTAAATTCGCAAAATACCCTTGCCGAAATTTACTCTTTTGCTCATAACTTTTGAACCACTGGACCGATTTTGCTGGATTGCAATACCAACCTGACCCGGTAAATGGCCAACATATATGTCAAACTTCAGGAGCCTCCATAAAGTCTTTCAAAAGTTAGCGTGTTTTCAACGGACAGACAGACGGACGGACATCGCTAGATCGACTTAAAATCGATCAAGGATCATGAATATATATACTTTATGGGGCCCTAGACCAATATTTCGATGTGTTACAAACGGAATGACAAACTGATATATACCCTCTATCACTAGAGTGGAGGGTATAACAAGTGTATATTTATGATTTTTAGTGCATATTTTAAGATTTTTAGTGCATATTTTAAGACTTTTTAGTGCATATTTTAGGCGCCTAAAACATAGTTTTTTAGTGCATGAAGGCCCTGTCCCTGATTATAAGGGTGATTTGAGCCAAATTAAAAGGATACATTTGTATTGAGGCTAGGTCAAAACACGGACCGATTTTTTTCCAATTTCCAAGCTGAAGTTTCAAGTTTCAGTCAAATTGGTTGATAATTGCGACCTGTATCGTATTTACACCGAAAGTGATCGTGAGTTGATCGGTATACTTGAATGTGGGTCTAGGACCAATATTTCGGGTAGTTACAAACATCAGCACAAACTCATTATACTATGTATCACAGAGTGGTGTAGGGTATAAAAACACAATTGTAGTTCAGAAAACAGATTAGTGCGTTATTCACGTGAATTATGCGTGAGTGTGACTGAAACTTATTTTACTCACGGGCTTGTTAGTGACTGGAAAAAAATTGCGTGAGTCAGTTTGCGTAATTCGGTAGTGGTAATTTGGGGCGGGGGCAAATTTCCTCTCGAATATGTGTTTAAAAATTCATTCTTACGCATTTTGCGCTAAAGAAATACTAGTTTATCAATATTTAAAAAAAAAAAATTATTCCACGCCCATAAAAAGGGGGCGGACCGAAAAAACGACATTTTTTTTCTAATTCTTTGGGTCCAAATGCAGGACTTTGAACTTCTTGTAAAAATTGTGAAAATGTTGCATTTGTTAAACAAAAACACAAAAAATCATGTAAAAAATGGTATTGTTTAGAGGTTGGTTTAGTTCTTTAAGGAGGAACTTTTTTCCCCCTGGTTCGATTTTGGTCATTTACGAACTTAACCTGCCTAGGAACATATGACATATTCGTGCCAAATGTCGAGAGTCTAGCTCTTTTATTTTGGACTGCATCGTGTTAACTACAGACGGACGGACATCGCTAGAATGTCTTAGAATCGATCACTGATCATAAATATATATACTTTATGGGGTCCTAGAACGATATTTTGATGCGTTACACACGGAATGACAAAGTGAGTATACCCCCATACTGTAGTTGGAGGGTATAAAAATGTACTTGCATAGTGCTACAATTGTTAGTGGGTACAATTGCCCCATGAAATGCACATCAGTGATGTAAACAGAAAACAAAATTAAGCGTTGTCCAAAATGGAGAGAATGAAAAATAAATTTAGTTAAATCTTAGGATTAATTTAGATTTATTTATACCATTTTACATTTTGGACAATGCTTAATTTTCTTTCCTGCTTATATTTACTAATTTTATGTAGATTTAGAAAAAAATTATAAAAAAAATTTTTGGACTTGATTTGATCATTTTTAAACTAAGCTTTTTTAAACATGTCGCCCTTAAACAGTCGAAAACAGCAAGTGTGAACCGCATAACAAATGTCAAATTGTTTTTGTTTCCCATACGTTTTGTCTTTTAAAAAAGGTGGACTTTTTTTGTCAACGCGTATAAATTATCTCCCAAAAACGTCAAATTTATATAGGATAATTTATACACGTTAGCAAAAAAATCCGCTTAACACTTTTCCCTAAACACAGTGTTGCCATATCGTCAGGTGATTATAGTTTTAGCCTATACGTCATTTAAAAACAAGTAAGAGAGTTATAGTCGGTCAAGACCGACCATATGATACCCTACACCAGTGTTTTCCGGAAAATGGGTCCCAAGTCTAAACAAGGACCGATTGGATCTAACTTTTGTTGGATCTTTATTTAGTGTAGAAAACACACACGGATCGAATTTTAGTGGAATTGGTTTATTTTTTTGCCAATAGGCCGATTTAACTGAATATCGGTCGAAATTTTTATATGGGGAACTAAATCTAAAAATGGTGCAATTATATTTAGATTTGATTAGGTTACTAAAGTACACGTTTAACACCTACAAATAAAAATGTTATCGAGTATTTTCATTTTTATGAATTTTGACGGAATTATGTGAATATCG
This sequence comes from Pegoplata infirma, assembly GCA_963921195.1. Classification (NCBI taxonomy): domain Eukaryota; kingdom Metazoa; phylum Arthropoda; class Insecta; order Diptera; family Anthomyiidae; genus Pegoplata; species Pegoplata infirma. The sequence goes on from OY992538.1 coordinate 66,504,761, forward strand.
GGAGAATGGTTTGTATGGGGACTACGAGAAGGGCTGACCGGATTCCTTTGAAATTTGGAATGATGATTCGTGCGTATGAAATTTGTTTACCTGTTTAATTTCAAAGCGATAACTATTATAATACGGCTATTAGTCATTTAAGCCTAATCCAAAGGGTGCGTTTGTATGGGGGTTAGGTCTTAACATGGTCCGATTTTTTCCAATTTTAATAGAATTCGTCCTTGGGCCAAAATATGCTTAACTTTCAAATTTCAAGTCAATTGATTTAAAATTGCAATCTGTATCGTGCTTAAACCGATAGATGGACAGACGGACGGACATCGCTATATCGACTCAAAAAGTAATTCTGAGTCGATCGGTATACTTTAAGGTAGGTCTAGGACCAATATTTCGGGTAGTTACAAACATCAGCACAAACTCATTATACCCTGTACCACAGAGTGATGTAGAGTATAAAAATAAATAAATAGGAATGGATTATATATGACATCAATGTTCTCTTTCATATTCCAAAATCAATTTTTTTATATTTCGTATAGAGTATGAGATATTTAGCATCGACGTTGCTCTACATCCACGTTTTTAGGTTCATTGAACATCGTTGTGCTGCATATGACAATTTTTCGCATATGGAGCATGTTTTGCATACAAACATAGGAAAATTATACTTTACTATTGTACACACACAGTACATGAGTAGTTGTCTAACAGGGATGCATTTGATGTGAGAAAGTATTAGTGACAGCACACAATTTAACTTTTGACGTTTCCCAGTTGGCCAAAACGTCGTAGACGACGCTGTCTTCAACGATTTCGTAAGTGATAGTTAAGAATTTGTCGTTCAAGACATGTGTCGATTTAATTTTCTCTAACGACAATGCAACGGAAATATTCGCTAACGACTAGCTGCATGACAAAATACTCAACTGGTCTTGTGTAACATCCAGTTGGAGACAAGTTAAGCGACAAAATCTAATACTTGTCGTGTATAGAAAATATATTGAAGACAAGATGACCGAAAATGTCTTTAAGTTGTCTTCGGCCAAACTTGTTTCACGACAAAACAAGCGACAGTTTCTCATATGTGTCGTGTATTTAAATTCCGTTAACGACAAGATGAGCGATAATGTCTTAAATATGTCGTCAGTTGATGCCGATTGAAGACAATATGAGCGACAATATCTTTATGTTGTCGTCAGCCAAAATATGTTGACGACAATATAAACGACAATTTCATTTAGTTGTCATATATTGCTCATGGTTTACGACAGGCTGACCGACAATATTTAATATTTGTCGTGTACTAAACACCATTGACGACAAATGAGCGGCAATATATGAAGATTGTCGTAAATCGCACTCTCCGTTGACGACAATATAAGCTACAATTTCTTGAAGTTGTCATATATTGCTCTTTGTTTACGACATACTGACCGACAATATTTAATACTTGTCGTGTTGTGTCCATTGACGACAACGTAAGGTTGTTGAGAGAAAAAAAAAAACAAAATAACGGAACCATATTAACGGCGATAATAAAAAGCAAATGTAAGTATAAAATATTTAGTTATGTACAAAAAGCTATCGAAGAAGGTGCAAATTCAGAATCGTATTCTTTTAATAATTTAAAGTTAAAGTTGTTAAAAGTTTTAAATGGAACGACAAAAAATCAAATGGATCTTTAAATATCAAATGGAATCTTCAACTTTTTAATTAATATATTATTATTTGTTTATTTTTTACTATTTTATTATTTACTTTATTATTTTTCGTTTCTTTTTTATAACAATTAACAAATATAAAATTAAATAAATTTTAATAAAAAAAAAAAATTTGCTTTTATTTCACTGAAGAAATTGCACCTTATAGGGTCGTGGACGACTTAATGGGGGAAATTGTCCTTCACATTGTCGTCGATGACCGTATGAGGGAATGTGTCGCCAGTACGGTCGTCAACGATTATATAGCAGACAAGGTCGCCTATATGGTCGTTAACGATAAGGTAGAGCATACAGTCGATGAGTTGGTCATACACGACAATTTGGAGGAAGTATTCGCTCATATCGTCATCGCTAAAATTCACGACACTCTGAGCGACAGTGTCGCTCATCATGTCTTGTATGATTTTTGGATCTTTTGTGTGAGAGTGTCGTTCACGACTTGTGTGGACTGTCATCCATCTGTCGTCAACGATTTACATGGGTCGTGCACCCGTCGTCTAAGATGTCTTGAAGACAGAGCCAACTGGGTTCATACAAAACGTAAACAAACAACACATACATACACAAAAGGTCACACGTACACTACACACTAAAAAGTAGCAGTCAAAAATCAAATGTTTCCTATTTGCTCTGTGGAAATAGACTTATACGATTACTGAACGATGAAACATCTTAGGGTCTAACCTGAGTCAAGTTACATCGCGTTTGGAGTAATAAAACAAAAACAAACGCATTTAATTTTAAGTTTTTACGTCCTTTTGATTGAGGTTCCTTACATAAAAAATGTATGAACGAAAAATGTTTTGGGTGTTTTCAGGCGTTTTTTTTTGAGGGGCTTGGGCAGGAGTCATGGGGGACACCCTGGCCTCATGAAAAATGTTTACTATTTCATTTATTATTTTTTTTTTTGTACTTAAGTTATATGTACAATTTTACCATTATTTATACTGTTTGTTTTATATCCAATCCTTCAAAAGAGGGCAGGTGGAATAAAAAAAATTTTTATAATCCCTTGGGTCCAAGTGAAGGGCTTTAAACATCTGCTATCATAAAAATTTCGTTTTAAAGTTGATTAACATGCTAACTACCCTTGACCACCCTTATCTACTATTTCCCAGTATTGGGGATACGATTTGGTGGGTTTAAATAATTTTATATGAAAAATTATTTAAATTTGACAATTGTTATCCCCCAGTACTGGGAAATAGTAGATAAGGGTGGTTAAGGGTAGTTAACATGTAAATCAACCTTTATACCCTCCACTCTAGTAATAGAGGGTGTATATGTATAAGTTTGTCATTCCGTTTGTAACACCTCGAAATATTGGTATAGGACCCCATAATTTATATACATTCGTGATCCTAGATCGATTTTAAGTCGATCTACACCATTTACAGATGTAATTCGAAAAAGATCAATTGTAATTCGAAGATTATACTTGTAATTCGAAGATTCCATTTGTAATTCGAAGATTCCATTTGTAATTCAAAAATTCCATTTGTAATTCGAAGATTATACTTGTAATTCGAAGATTCTATTTGTAATTTGAAGATTCCATTTGTAATTCGAAGATTCCAATTGTAATTCGAAAAATATGAACTGAATTTCCATTGATATTTTTCGAATTACAATTGGAATCTTCGAATTACAAATGGAATCTTCGAATTACAAATAGAATCTTCGAATTACAAGTATAATCTTCGAATTACAAATGGAATTTTCGAATTACAAATGGAATCTTCGAATTACAAATGGAATCTTCGAATTACAAGTATAATCTTCGAATTACAATTGATCTTTTTCGAATTACATCTGTAAATGGTGTAGAGATGTCCGTCTGTTGAAAACAGGAAAACTTTCAAAAGTCAACTCTGAGGCACCAGAGCTTTGGCATGTATGTTGTTCATTTATCTGGTCAGGTTGGTATTGCATTTCAGCAAAATCAGTGCAGTGGTTCAAAAGTCATAAGTAAAATACGCTAACTTTCGAAAGATAATCCTGGAGCTGCTGAAGCTTGGCATATATATTTGTCGTTTCCTTGGTTCGTATTAAATTTCAGTAAAACCGGTAAAGTGGTTCACAAGTTATGAGCAAAACCGTAAATTTCAGATTATTTTTACCTTAATTAACGTGTTAAAAAAAACGTTAAACAAGCTTTAAAAACATTGGTAAGTCACAAAAATATTTGCAAAGAATTTTTGCCACTAAAAAATATTTTTGCTCTTAAAACAAAAAAGTGCACTCGAAAAAATTTTACACTCAATAAAAAGTTAGTATTTTTTTTATAAAAAGGACTAAAAAAATTTTTTACTCAAAATAAAAAATTTCAAATCAAAATTGTTAATTTTTTCGCGTTAGAAAAATTGCTATCACTTAAAAATGGAGGGTATTTATTCATGGATTTGGCCAAGTGGAATTTAACTTTTCTACTTGTTTTTATTTGAGATATTCTATACAATTTTTGAAGTCAATTTTAAAAACAATTTTTATGGAAATATTATTTGAATCGATTTTAAAATTATTTTTCTTTAGTTAGGGCCAAGGTATATTTATAAAGTTATTATTTTATTGACGTAAATGTTAACAATTTTCTTTAAAAATTATATTATTGGCAAAACCGACTTAAATGTTAAGTGCACACATTGACCAATTTAAATGTTTTTTAAGCCTTTAAAAATTATAAAAACGAATAAATTAAAAAAAATATTGAAATTCAAATATTTTAAAGCATTTATAGTGTAAACTTACACACAAAAAAAATGTGGAAAACAAATTTTGAGTAATCACTTATTTTAATTTCCGAAAAAAAAAAAAAATTTGAGTAATTTTTTAATTGACGTAAGGCGTATTTTGTTGGCATAATTATCAATGTTCTACCACACAAAGTTCAAGTCAGTGTTAACGCACAAAATTTTAGAAGCTAAATATTAACTTTCATACATTGTGAATGATTCTCTTATTGCACCGTCCGACACACTTTTGTACACATGGACCAGACCGAAAAATTCTGAAAGTAGGGCTGAAAATAAAATACACGTGTCTCCCAGTTTTTCTAGATCAATTCGTGTTTTCGCGAAAAACGCCATTAAAAAAAGGTGGATTTTTCCAAAGTAGTGTGAAATAAATCGAAAAACTTATTAAATCTACTTCTGAACTAAATAATGTTTGAACATATCTTTAGTGAAATTTAAAGACGCTTCTTTTCATGGAATATATTAACCCTCTAACTCCCATTTTTAGGGGTCATTTATGTTCTCATTTCTAATGCTGTCCTAGATAACCATTAAATCATGCATTTAAAGGGTTAAAATGTTCTGCATCAAATTTCACTAGGAGTTGTCAAAGGCCAATAATTTGTGCGATGTTAGCAAAATGCTCAAAAAAGTAAAATTGTATATTATTTGTGGTGTAACACAATTTATTAAAATATGATACTTTACAATTTTACTTTTTAAAGCATTTTGATAACATCTTACGAATTTTTGGCCTTTGACAACCCCTAGTGAATTTTAATGCAAAAAATTTTTGTGGAACATTTTAACCCTTTAAACGCACGATTTAATGCTTTTCTAGGTGAGTATTTGAAATAAGGACAAAAATTAACCCAAAAAATTGCAGATAGAGGGTTAATATATTCCAAGAAAAGAACCACCATTAAATTCTACTGAACTTATCTGTTAACAATATTTTTCTCAGAAGTAAATTTTCTATATTTTTTCGACTTATTTCACACTTCTTTTGTGAAACACAATTTAACATTATATTTTTTTTTGCATTTTTCGCGAAAAACGCGAATTGATTTAAAAAACCTGAGAGATACGGGAATGTTATTTTTATACCCACTTTCTGACAGTAGTGAATTTTTTCTATAGTGCGAAATTTTTTCTTTTTTGCATTTTTCGCGAAAACGCGAATTGATCTTGAAAAACTGGGAGACACGGGTATTTTATTTTCGGCCGTACTCTCAGAATTTTTTAGTCCGGTTCATATGTACAGCCAAAATTTGAAATTTGTCGGACGGTGTTGTTAATGGCTCTCTTCGGTATTAATAAAAAAGATAAATGTTTTTGTGTTTCTTTCACGCTAAATTGCATTTAATAAACCAATTTTATTAATATTTCATTGAAAATGTGTAATATTTTAAGAAACAATTCCAAACGATGCTAAATTAAATTGAGAAATTTATGGAAGTTAACGTGTCGTTTTTTTTCGTTTTGATGCATGCTAACAATCAAAGTTTGCCAACAAAAAAGGGCTGTAATTAAAGATTTACTCAAAAGTTTTTTTTTTTTATTTTAAGTACATAATTTAATTAAAATTTAATAGTTTTTTAATTTTTTTATTTTATTAGTTTTTGAAATTCTCATATAGGGCCATTCCAGAAAATTTAGCTCAAATTTTAGTCATTTTTGGAAATGGTGTCTCAGATTAATTTGAGCCTTGACACATAGATAGCCCTCATAAATATGATATATGTACCATATATCGTTTTTTTACATTTGGTGTATTTAACGAATTATGGCGGGTCAAAGATTGACTTTTTAAGCAAAAGTAAGAAAAGTACATCACGTTTAAAGAGCTGTAACTTCTTAACCAATGACCCGATTTTCACAAATTTAGGCTCATGTGAAAGCTGGGGTTCTTCTTTTAGAAAGTATTTTTAAAATAACACAGTTTTTTTTACAGAAATGATGCAAAAATGCAAAAACATTTTTTCTTTTCGAATATTTAAAAAAACACATCTTCGATTTTTTTTTTTTAAATTCTGGTGAAAAATAACAATGTTTTGTATAACATATTCAAAATTCAGAGTGGGATCTCCATGGGATCAAAAACTATTCTGTTTTAAGAACGAGGTTCTCATATTTTTCCCTTAGAAAATTTAAATTTCTAATGTTTTGAATGTTTTTCAAAATTTTAATAGTATAATTTTCTTTGAAAATTTAAATTTTTATATTGAAGAAACATAAAATTTTAATTTTCTAAGGTAAAATTTAAGAACTTCGTACTAAAACCAGAATATTTTTTGATCCCATTGGGATCCCACTCTGAATTTTGGATATGTTGTACAAAACAGTATTGTTTATCACCAAACTTTTTTTTAAAAAAATCAAAGATGTGTTTTTTTAAATATTCGCAAAAAAAAAAAGTTTTTGAATTTTTGCAACACTTCTGAAAAAAACCGTATGCTTTTAAAAATATTTCCTAAAAGAAGAAAAATTAAGCTTTCATATGAGCCATTACTTGTGATAATCGGATTATTAGTTAAAAAGTTAGAGCACGTTAAACGTCATGTACTTTTCTGACTTTTGCTAAAAAAGTCGAACTTTGACCCGCGATAATTTGAAAACTACAGCAAATTATGAAAATCTAAAAATGCAACATATCTCATATAAACGTGGATATCTATGAGCCAAATTCTCAGTGGCGTCCAAAGGCATGTTTCCGAACAGTGGGGCGAAAATTTTTGGAATTACCCTATATATACAGTGTATCACAAAAGTATTTTGCCTATGCAAAATATAATGAAATTTACTAAATAAACGCTATAAAAAAATATTTATTTTTAAAAATATATATATGTTTAAATGAATATTAAATAAAGGAAGATTAAACTTTAATTCTGTATGTTTAAACACTTAATTTTAATTTTTTATGCATGAGATTTTTAAGAAAATATCAAATTGACACTCATTTTTCAGCTCACAAAAGTATTTTGCTTTTTTAATTTTAATATAACATTTTTTTAATTTATTAAAAAAATTAACAATTTTAATATTTTGAATGGTATTTATTGTTAGCCAGAACTAATTACAGACGTCTGGACATTGATTCCACTAAATTCCAAAATTTTTGAATAGGTATTTTTGTACCATTCTTCTTCCGATGCTTGTTTTAAAGTAGTTTTTATTGAAATGTTGTGTTGCATGATTTTTTCTTCCAAGTGAGCTCAAAGATTTTCGAAAGGATTCATATCGAGACTTTGTGGTGGTGTTGCCAGTTGTTTGTTGTTGTATAAAAACCACTTTTAAACGTCAAAAGCTGTGTGATTTAGCTCATTATCACGTTGGAAATAAAACCCATTTCGCGATAGCCCTATTTGTTTACCACTGTCATGTTAATTTTTCCTCAAAAAGGATAAATCTCTACATGACTATCCATAGTTTCATCAATAAACACCAACTGGCCCATTTCAAGGCCGACATACAGCCCTGCACCACCAGATAACCACCATCATGTTTTAAAGTTAATCTTATATTTAAGGATTTATTTGGCTTTCGCAAGACCATACGTCGTCCATCTGACCCAATAAAGTTTTGGAAAACTCAAATGTGCAGTAAAGAAACCAAATTCAACATTTTTGGGTGTGAAGAACGACGTGTGGTCTTGCGAAAGCCAAATTAATCCTTGAATATAAAAAATATAAGATTAACTGTAAAACATGATGGTGATTCTCTGGTGGTGTAGGGCTGTATGTCGGCTTTGAAATGGGCCAGTTGGTGTTTATTGATGAAACTATGGATAGTCATGTAGAGATTTATCCTTTTTGAGAAAAAATTAACATGCCAGTGCTGAACAAATGGGGCTATCGCGAAATGGGTTTTTCTTCTTATGTGATAACGAGCCAAAACACACAGCTTTTGACGTGAAAAGGTGGTTTTTATACAACACCAAACTTCTGGCAACACCACCACAAAGTCCTGATATGAATCCTTTCAAAATCTTTGGGCTCATTTGGACAAAAAAATCCTGTAACACAACATTTCAATAAAAACAACTTTTAAACAAGCATCGGAAGAAGAATGGTACAAAAATACCTATTCAAAAATTTTTAAATTTAGTGGAATCAATGCAAACCCGTCTGGAATTAGTTCTGGCTAACAATAAATACCATTCAAAATATTAAAACTGTTGATTTTCTATTAAATTAAAAAAAATATATATTAAAATTAAAAAAGCAAAATACTTTTGTGAGCTGAAAAATGAGTGACAATTTGATATTTTCTTAAAAATCTCATGCAGGAAAAATTAAAATTAAGTGTTTAAAAATACAGAATTAAAATTTAATCTTTCCTTATTTAATATTCAATAAAACATTTATTTATTTTAAAAAATAAATATTTTTTTATAGCGTTTTTTATTAAATTTCATTATATTTTGCATAGGCAAAATACTTTTGTGATACACTGTATATACAAAAGTTTGAAATTAATTTTATGAAATTTTTTATGTCCTTAAGACATTAATATATTTGGTAAAAGTTTTAATATTTTTTGTCAATTAAATTAAATAAAAAAAAAAACAGTTTTTATTGATTTTTTTATAGAAATTATTATTAAAACTGGTCAGTTTTTCTTCTAAATGTTAGTTAAAATAGTTTATTATTTTTTTATCCGACGTTTTGTTGCAATTTTTCCAAAATCTTTGGGGAATTTTTAATTGAATCTGGCAATTTTAACAAAGTATATACTGTTTTAATATTTTTTTATACAAAAAAAATGTTTACGAAATATTTTTTAGTTTAAAAAAATATTGTATTTCCAGTTTTTAAAAATCAAATGTTTTATTAATTTTGCTATTCGACTTTTCGTTGGTATTTTTCCAAAATCTTCAGTTGATTTTTTATTGAATCTGACAACATTAACAAAATAACAATATTTTAATGATTTTTTATAAAAAAAAAATGTTTTTTTGCAGTTTAAAAAAAAAAAGTTTTATTAATTTTATTATCCGACGTTTCGTTGATATTTTTCCAAAATCTTCAAGGGAATTTTTATTGAATCTGATAACATTAACAAAAGAATAATATTTAAAAATAGTTTTTTATAAAAAAAAATATAGTTAGAATTTTTTTTTTTTTAATTTTCAAAACAAAAAATATATTTTTTTAAGTTTTAAAACAAAAAAAATATGTTTTTTTTTTTAATTGTTTCATTCATTTATCTATACGACTTTTCGTTGTTATTTTTCCAAAATCTTCAGGGAATTTTTTTTAAATCTAACAGCAACAACAAAAGAACAGTGCTTCTAATTTTTTTTTTTATTTTTCAAATTGTTTTTTTTTTTTTTTTTCATTTTTCTATCTGACGTTTCTATTGTATTTTTCTAAAACCTTCAGATGATTTTTATTAAATCTGACGACATTAACAAAAGAACAATTGTTGTGTTTTTCAATAAATGGATTTATTTTCGGATAAATCTTATTAAGTTTAGAATATTTTTTTTTTTGTAATCTACGGTAAATTAGCAATTATAATACGAAAAAATAATAAAAAAATTGGAAAATGAAAAAGATATAAATAAATAAAAATTAATCCAACTAAATTTTAGGATTTAATGAGTCGATTTTGGATTAATTTTGATTTATTTATATCTGTTTTCATTTTGGATTAATTTTGATTTATTTATATCTGTTTTCATTTTCTATAAATTTTTAATATTTTTTTCGGATTATAATTGCGTATTAAGCGTAGGTTATGGAAAAAATATTTCAAATATCTTTTGGTATGTTAAAATACTTTTTTTTAAACAGCATAAGATTAATCAGCAAATAAATCCACTTATTGAAAAACACAGCATATATTTAATTTTTTTTTTTTATAAAAAAATCGTTAAAGATTTTTTTTTTGTAATTTTTGAAACAAAAAATATATATTTATTTTGCAGTTTTTTTTTTTTTAATTTTTGTTTTAAAATAAATTTAAAAAAAAATATGTTTTTTTAAACAATATTTTAAAACACAAAGCAATAAATTGTTCTTTTGTGTTTTTTTTTCCTACCAGGAAATATACTGAAACAAATTTGATTGCGTAACAAACACTGTCATTGCTTTAATAAAAAAAATGTGCTTTTTTCCACCTCTCATCCAACAAAATTGTACTCATAACAGCAAAAGATATAAAATATGTGTCATCATCCGCAGTGTAAGAAAAAAATACATAAACGAAATTTGGCCAAATATCAAAAAATGACGCACCAGCAAAAAATCCGTTGAATACAAATTATAATCCTCGTTTGCACAGCAATTTTTTTTTTTTTAATTTTCTTCATGCCATAATTTTTTTTTTTTTAAATCAATAATAACTTTAATATTTTTCTAATTTTATTTTAATGTTTTCATATTTTTTTTCTTTTTAAAAAGATTGTTCTAGAATTATTGAATTCACTTTTTTTTTTTAATTACCACCACCATTAATTAAAAAAAATTGTTTGTTAATGTTTCTTAAATATTTTTCCATTGAAATTCTCAGTTCTTAGCTTAGCAACAACACAAAATTTGATTTTTTTTTTGTTTCAAAAAATTTTTTTTTGTCTTTTTTTTTAATAAATATTGCATATAAATTTTTCTCTTTTTTATGTAATTCCATATATAATTTTTTTTAATTCTAATGTTATTTTTTAATTGTTTTGTATTTATATTTTTTTTTTACACCACCACTTTAATTTATGTATCTTTACTTAGTAAGTTTATAAATTTTTTTTTTCTCTTCATTTGATGGATGAAGCGTTGAAATTCCAAGAATGAACCGTACACGACCACGAATGTTAAACGAATGATTTGTAGAATAGAAAAACGCGTGTAAAACTGCTGCCGCTTTTGTTTCCAAAATGCCAACACAATTGCTGTGTGTTGTGTATAGCAACAACTAAAACTTTTTTTTTTTTCTTGGTATATAAAATACCCCTACCATTAGCAAACAACAAAAAAAAAAGTCGCTTATATATAACCCATATTTTAACTTGTGTATATAGCATAGTTTTTTTGTTAAGTTAACAGTAAGTTTTTTTTTGTTGTCTCTCGCAAAAGCTTTTTCTGATTTCCCCTGTTTATATCTTATATACTTGCATTTTTACTCCTTCATCTCATAACCTACTGTTGTAGTTTGTAATTTTTCTTTTGTTTTATTATTCTCTTTTTTGCGTGATTTTTGTATTTCTTCTATTTGTTTTGTTGTTTATCTTCTTATTTTTTATTCTTCTTAATTGTACTGTTAGTTTGAAACACACAAAAATTAATACATCAGTGTTGTCTTAAAAACCTAAAAAACTCTTTAATAGTTAATTCAAGTGAGATAAAAAAAACACCAAAAACCTATTTAGCCTTAAGCTTTTTTTTCAAGTTTTCTTATTCCTGAGTTTCCTTTTGTGCTTATTCTTAAGCTATTATACATGTAAGTAAATACATAGAAACAAAATTAACAACTTTATTTTTCATTCGATGTTTGTTCAATAAGTATAAATTGGTAAATTTGTAAATATTTGTATATCTTCCACTTACAAGGGACGGCTTTTAATAAGCACACATAAGTCGTGTTTGAAAATTATTTTAAAAATCATGTAATTATTTTTTTCTTCAATTCGTAAAAAAAATGGAAATGGTGTTTTTAACATATTTTGTATTTTTGTTTTCCAAAAACAAAGAAAATATTTACATAATGTAATAACCGTTAGTCCCGGGAATACCGGTACATAATACCGTCAGAACCGGGAATAATTCAAGAACCGGGAAACCGGTACCAATTCTCGATGTACAGATAACCAGGAATACCGGGATCACTACACTAGGGTTGCCAGACGTCCCGCATTTGGCGGGATTGTCCCGCTTTGTGTCGACGTTTCCCGCGTCCCGCGCGGGTTTCCAAATTCCCGCTTTTTTTTTAGCGTAAAAAAATTATTTGCTAAATAGACCATAGAAACTGTTAGCGCAAAAAAGATTTGTACAAGCCAGTTGTGCTTTTTTATGGGCAGGGTTGCGCTGCTTTTGCAAAAAAATTCTATTTGAGTAAAAATAAAAATGAATTCGATTTTTACGCAATGGTTTGGATTTTGGGTAATCCGTATAGTGTTTGCTGAATTTTACTCAGTTCAAATGAAGTTTTTGAAAAGTAAACGCCATAATCAATCAAATTTCTCGACATTCACAAATATTTTTTATACTAAACAACAATAATATGAAAGCATTGGCATATTTATCCATGGCATGTGTATTATTGCGTCCCGAATTCAGTTTTTTACGAATTTGAAAATGCTAGTTTCCAAAACGATGCGCAATATTAAACCCATTACGGAAAAAAATAACCAAAAATTGTTTGACTAAAGCCCACACTAAAAAAAAGTGAACTAAAATCTTGGAAAATTAACTCAATTTTAAGAAAAAGAGGGAATGATTTGGCTCCAAAGATTTTTTTCTTGGATTTAGTTCATAATTTTCCCAAAAAAAAGGACAACAAAGTTATTTAATTCTAAGCCAATTTTAACTAGAAAATGGGAAAAATTATGCTTCACATTTTAGAAATAGATTGGGTCTAGACCCTGGACCCATGGGTTCGGACCTCATTTAACTCGAGACCCCGTTGGATCCTTTAATGGTCCCCATAGATTTTGAACCAAAATTTGTGTCCGTTTCGCTCTAACTTGCTTAGTTTTTGACATACGGTAATAAGGGGCCTGATAGGGTCTTGAGAATCTTAAAAGCCGAATAACTCAAAAACTATTAATCGGAGGGCTTTCGGGTAGTTCTACGAGTCAAGAGCTACAAAAATGCTGTTGGACCTTTTCTCGTGTTGGCAGTATTTACCGAGATATGTGCATATATAAAATCTCGGGAATTTCAAATTTTAGATCTAAAATTAGGGTCTTGAGACCCCGACAGATATGCATAGCTAGGCTATTTCATCCGTTCCGCTCTATCTCGCTTAGTTTTCGAGATATCGCCATTTTGGATTTTTAACTAAATTCTAAGAAGTTATTTACTTAATTCTCAGAAGTCATTAACTAAATTCTAAGAAGTACACTTTCTCAATTCAAAGAAGAGAAATACGATGATGTTTTTTTTAGTAAATTTTAACTAAACTTGAACTAAATTGTTTTTTAAGAAATATGTCTTAAAAATAAATATACGATTCTTAGATTTGTGGAAAATTTCTTTGGCAGTAAGAATTTTTTTCCTACACTGAAAAAAATAAGTATACTGAAATTAAATAAACACTGTTATTAATTTAAGTAAACAATTTTTTTTGGAATTTACTTCAACTTATCTTAATATAAGGTGGTTTTACTTAAAACAAAGAAAATAAACTTGAAAAAAGTACATGCAAATACTTCAAAAAGCACAAGAGTTTTCCTTAATTTGTTTTTTTAAATTAAGTTAAATATTCTTAACATTTATGGCGAATTGATTGCATTTAAGAAAAAAAGGGTTTATTAAAAAATGTTGTATTACTTAAAAGAAAAAAATTAAAATTGTGAGCAAAAAAAATAAATAAGTACGTAACTTACTTAAAAATAGTATAGACATTTTCAAGACATTGAATCAAATAAGTACTAATCTTTAATTCCAAAACGCATTTTCTTTAATTTAATCAAGTTTTGTTTTAATTTAAGACAAAAGTAATCTTTATTTTATTGATTTCATTGACTTTATTAAAATTCATATCTTCATCAGTTTAAGAAAGAATTTACTTAACGTAAGGAAAAACTACTTAAGGTATTTTGGGAACCCCATCTGGGGACCCCATCTGGAGACCCCATGAGACCCTAACTTTAAATCCAAATTTCGATTTTCGCGGAATTTTCAAATGCCTATAACTCTGCAAATACTGCAGATACGAAAAAAATTCTAAAGACATTTTTGTAGTCCTTAACTTGTAGAATATGACCGCCGAAGACCCAAAAGCCCTCCGAGTTATAGTTTTCGAGTTATTTCATGATCAAATTTCTCAAGACCCCATTCCCATATCTCGAAAACTAAGCAAGATAGAGCGATTCTGACCAAAATTTTGGATCAAAATCATTAGTGACCCTATAATAGTGTATGCACATACTCATGGGCGGACCCCATATATTGGGGGCCCGTAGGGTCCTCAAATTGGGACTCCATAGGGTCCACAGAATCCATAATTTTAAGGAAATTTTTACTTATTTTAAAAAAAAATTTTTCCTCTGGATAAAATCAATTAAACTTGTATTAAGTACAATTTTACTTACTTTTAAGATATATTTAAGTAAATGCATTACTATGTTTTAGGAAAAAATATACTTGGTAGAAGAATTAATATCTTTGGAGCCCTCGCATACCCTCCTTTTTTTAGATTAAGTTCAACACGCTTTAAAAATGGTAAATTTTTTTTTCAGTGTAATATTAAAAAAATCCATTTAAAGAAAACTATGAACTAATTAAAAGTAAATGAACTACAATTTTTTCCTCATAGTTAAGAAAATTTCTCATTTTTAAGTTAAATTTAACTAAATTTTAGGAAAATTCATGATAAATTTTCAAAGAAATGTTTTCCTTAATTTTAGTTATGTCTTTTTTTCAGTGCAGTTAACTACCAACTTCCAAAGTAATCTTTCGATACAAAAAAAAAAAATTCGATATAAAAAAAATATTTTTAAAAAAACTAATGCCAAAAGATGAGCATTATAGAGTAAATTCCGGAAAAAATATTGCAAACACTTCCAAGGAGTAATTTAGTCCAGCAATGCGTCTTAAGGATTTTCGATCTCTGAGACTTAAACTGCATAGAAATCTATTATTTTTGTCCCGCCAAAATTTTTGAAATCCCGCCATTTTAGCAATTTTTTTGCGTTTGTCCCGCTTTTTGGAAATAAATTTCTGGCAACCCTACACTACAGTCAAAAATACCCTTGTAAAATTACAAGAAAAACTTGTAACTTTTTATACCCTCCACTTAGTGATAGAGGGTATATATAAGTTTGTCATTCCGTTTGTAACTCATCGAAATATCGGTCTGGGACCCATAAAGTATATGTATTCATGATGCCCGATCGATTTTAAGACATTCTAGCGATGTCCGTCTGTCTGTCTGTGGAAAATGCTATCACGGACAAAATATTGCACAGAGATGACTGAAACTTAACATATTTATTGGAAGTTCTCCCGAGAAGTTTGTTATTGCATTTGTGCGATTTCGGTTCAGCGGTTCAAAAGTTATGAACGAAAATGTAAGCACACCTCAAAAATTTCAGTACATTCAACATAACCTCAAAATACAAAATGCTTTAATTCTGCTTCTGGTTGACATATGGGAACATAATTGAACACCAAATGGTTTTTAAACATGTACAAACATATTTTTGTGACAAAAAAAGAAAAAGTTTTTTGCAATAATCTTTTTGAAATTGTGGAGGGTATCACTACATTCGGCAATGCCGAATTTAACTTTTTTACTTGTTTTTTTTGCTACCTCCTATTTGACAAAAATTCCTAGTAATTTTACAAGCTTTTTACTAATAATTTTGTAATTTTGCAAGGCTTTCACCAATAAAATTTGTAAATTTACAAATTTTTTGACACGATCAAATTTAACAAGGAGGTTTCGCAACTTTACTAGATTTTTTGCCACCTTCTATTTTACGAGAGTTCCTAGTAATTTTACAAGATTTTTACCAATAATTTTGTAATTTTACAAATTTTTTACCAATAAAATTGTAAATTTACAACTTTTTTTGTAAAAAATCTTGGAAATTTTTAAATTTACAAGAAAAACTGTAAAATTACAAAGAAAAATTTAAATTCGATCGAAAATTATTTGTTAAAAAACAAGGAAAACTGTAAAATATTGTTAAAATGGGATAACGAGACTTTTCCTAGTAATTTGAGAAGTTTTTTTTTTGTGTGTGTACAGCAGCGGTGCCCAAAAAGAGATTTTTTTTTGTTTTTTACGCTCTCTGTTGTTAGTTTCGTTGGTGTTCATATTGTGTGTGTGTGTCTTCGTTGATCTTTAACAAGTGTTTGGGCACCATTGGTGTACAGTACTGACCGTAGGTTCTAGTTCAAGTTTAGGTTGTGTTAAAGGTGACAAAAACGGGTAATGGCATTTCACTCCTATTTATTTTGAGCTTTAAAAATCGTTAACATGAAAATCCTAGCTGATCCTGTTTTCGAGATATTGCTAAATAATTACACTGCTCGACAACAAAAATCACCCAGTGAAATATCCAACTGATTCTTATAGATTTTGTTCTCCTGAATCCAAAACTGCCACCCATCCAATTTTTTTTGAGAAATTCGCTGTTAAACAGTAAAAAAACCAATAATTTCACACTTTTGGGGTGTCCGCTGTTATTTTGCTTCTAACAAATAGGACCCGATTTCATATAAATTTGACCTCTTAATTCCAAAACTGCAATCCAAATTTTTCTAGCATGTTTCGTTCTCGAGTTTTTCGCGTGGAAAAATTTTCATACGCGAATATCTTGAAAACGGAACATGCTAGAAAAAATTTTAATTGCAGTTTTAGATTCAGGAGGTTTTTGTTGTCAAACAGTGTTATTATTTAGCAATAACTCGAAAACAGGATCACCTATGATTTTCGTGTTAACGATTTTAAAGTTCAAAAACGGAACATGCTAGAAAAATTTAAATTGCAGTTGTGGATTCAGGAGGTACATTTTATATAAAATAAAGTCCTATTTTTGGAAGAATCTGTAATAGTGGACCACCAAAATTGCGAAATTATTGGTTTTTTGGCTTTTTAACAGCGAATATCTCAAAATCGCTAGGTGCTACAAAAAATTGGATTTAGGAGAGCAAAATCTATAGAATCAGTTGGATATTTCACTGGAAGGTTTTTGTTGTCAAACAGTGTAATTATTTAGCAATTACTCAAAACCAAAATCGTGTTAATGATTTTTCTTGAAGAGGGGTGTGAGTTACCACTACTTTCCCACGTTAAAGGTTTAAGATAGAAGGTAAATATATTTTAAAAAATGTTGGGGTTAAAAAAATACTGGGGGTCGGTCATAAATTTGAATTCTATTGAGGCACCCTTGGGATCAGGGACGTATCCAGGACTTTTTTTCGTAGGGACCCAATATTTTTTTTTTTATATTTTACATATGACCACATATTTTGAAATTTTTTCCTCGCCGTCTTTCCCTTGAACTAAAAAGTCTCAGATTTTGAGACATTTTTCCTATAGAAAAAGTATCAAATTATGAGAAATTTTTCCTATAGAAAAAGTTTTGAATTCTGAGACATTTTGCCTACAGAGAAGGTCTCAGATTCTGAGAAATTTTTCGTATAGAAAAAGTCTCAGATTCTGAGACATTTTTCGTATAGAAAAAGTCTCAGATTCTGAGTCATTTTTCGTATAGAAAAAGTCTCAGATTCTGAGACATTTTTCGTATAGAAAAAGTCTCAGATTCTGACACATTTTTCATATAGAAAAAGTCTTAGATTCAGAGACATTTTTTGTATAGAAAAAGTCTCAGATTCTAAGACATTTTTCTCATAGAAAAATCAATTTTAATGTCATTTACCGACATCGCTTACACTCAAAAAAATACGTTAGTAGATTTACTAATTTTTTTTTGCTAACGCTAGTTAGCTAACTTTTAGCAAATTTTTAGTTGAGATTAGCATGTTAGCAAAAAATTCTTGTAAACTTCATTTAGCACATTAGCAATTTTAAACAAACTTTGAACTAATTTCTTTTGCTAAATTTGAAATTGAGTTGACTACATTTTTACAAGATTTTTTGCTAATATTAGCAAAATAAATGGTAATTTTTTTTTATTTTCAGAAAACTTAAAATGGCGCTATCTCGGAAACTAAGCCAGATAGAGCAAAATAGAGGCCATTTTTGGTTCTTAGAATCTCCACAGTATCGCCGGTCCTCTTCACATGTGTGGACCCTAATGTGCCCTAACTTTGGATCCAAAAAAGTTAGCATTCCCGAAAATTTTAAAATGCTCATATCTCGGTAAATATTGCCGACACAACAAAAAGTCCAAAAGCGTTTTTGTAGCTCTCAACACGTAGAACAAGACCGCAAAATAGTCAAAAGCTCTCCGAGTAATCTTTTTGAAGTTATCGAGTTTTTTAATTCTCAAGACCCCAGTGGTCCCCTATAATCACGTATCTCAAAAACTAAGCAAGGTAGAGCGAAACGGACACAAATTTTGGATCAAAAACTGTGACGATTTTTAAGGAACCCAACTAGGTCTAGGCCCATCGGGGTCTGGACCTATCGGGTCCGAACCCAATGGGGTCCTCAGATGTGTATAAACTAAGTTAAAAAAAAATATATTTAGTTAACTAATTATTGGCAAAACATTTTTGCTAACTTTAGCAAAAAAATTTTGGGTTCAAAATCAGCAAATTTTCTTGAAGGTTTACAAGCTTTCTACAACTTAAATAGGAGTGAAACAATAAAAACCGATCTGGCATCTATTTTTCTTATGGCGATTTATATTTGCTTTCTCTTTCTAACCTAATTCGTAGAATAATTTGAAAATATTAACCATATGGTTCAAGACTACTTTTTTGACACCTGTCACTTATGTCAAGTCTGTATTAGTCTGTGGCTACATTATACAAACACACTGAGAGAAACCTCATCTTTCAGGACAGTGCCCGAACTTTACCCCCCCTTATTGTGTAATTCGATTTGAAAGAAACTGTTCGAATTGGGAAAATTTTGATCTGTTATATATGGAAATTCGCTATGAAAAATTAAATTTTTTTATTGCTTTTAGAAAGAAAGAAGGAATGAACTTTTATATGCTAAAAGATTTTTTTTCGAATACAAATTATTTTAGGTACCATAGAAAAAAATAGAAGTGAAACAGAATCGTATTTTGCTTGAATAAGTATTAGTGACAGCACTTTATGTACCTTTTGACGTTTAGTAAAAACAATGCATAATAAAGGAGAACAACAGCATAGCAAACAGCAAAAGAGAGAAAAAAAGTTTTTAAACCTTGAATCAAGCAAAATAAACAATTGATTTAATTAAAATAAAAGACAAATACCTTGTTTTTAAAAACAAAGAATCTAATTTAATATAAAATACGTGTGAGATGAGGAAGAACAAGCATTTTGCCACCATATTGGAAAATACATCAAATACAACACTGCGTACCTTCTAATCTTTTCTATCAGTGTTGGTATTTGAGAATTTTCAATTAGTGCCAAGTTGAAGGCTAAAAAGGGTCAAAATAGGTTGAAAAGGGCCAACAAATTTTTTTTTTAAATATTTTTTATTTTTTAGCATTTTTTACACACAACTTATAACTTTTTTATAAATGACGGTTTTGAAAGTAAAATTATCTCTGCGGGAAAGGTGACCAGTCGAGGACCGGGCATAGAGTGTTTTTTGTACAAAAAGGACCTGTCAATAATTAACACCTTGTTATATGTTCCAGGACTTGTGTCGAACTGATCTTTCAGATCTACGGACACATTTTTACTGGTCTTTGAACTAGTATTCCATGACCAGTTCGCGTTGAATAAGTCATGGGATAGGTTTTTAGGATCAATTTTTCCTGTAGGACCAATTAATTTCCCTCAGGGATTAAACACTTTAAAATCTTAATTTAAAGGAAACAGAAACTTACATTGTTGTAAGTGGGAAAAACTGATAATTTTTTCGTGTTTGTAATACATAATTAAATTTTAGAACGAATATTTTCATTTTAAATAAATTTGACAATATTTGGAGAGAATGAAAAAGGGCCAAAACTGTTATTTGTGGTGCCACTGACCATTCAATAGTGCCAAAAATGGCACTATTGTGCCACATTTCCCAACCGTGTTTTCTATGTGAGAACAAAAATTGTGTTCGAAAAGCTTCTCTTTTCGAATCGAATAACACAATAACCCCCCAGATATTGGGATACAATCCTGATTAATGTTGGCATGCACGTTGGAAAAACTAAACAAAGATTGTTGTTTTTTTTTTCTTTTAAACATAATTCCATTGCAATTTATATTAAATTCAAAACAATTCCAAGCTCGAATGAGCATAAATAATTGAAATGAAAAACAAAACAAAAAAACTTCCCATAAAATGAAATTATGAAATCATGTGATTTCCTTCTAAAACAACAAAAACAACGACAAACTATTAAAACTACAGCAACAACAACATCAGGCGCAAATTAAAAGCAAAAATCTACAAATAATAAAGAAAACAAAAAACGACTACACTGAAAAAATTTTTAGAGGGTAATGAAATTTGATCTGTTCAGTCTGATCAGATCCTAAAATTCGATCTTAACAGATCAGATCAAATACATTTTTAAATAGGTATGTATTTAAAATTCAGCTACCTAGAACATAAAAAAAATCATCTTTAGTAAGTGTTATTTCAATAAAATTAACTACGAAATTTTTTCCGGTGTATAAAAATGTACACACATAAAACGTTCATTAAAATCTAAAAAAACAACAACGTAAAAAACTAATATTTTTCAAATGCACTTTGCATTTGAATTAAAGTAAACACACACATGCACTCAAACGACATATACAAACACACAACAACAACTAAAAAACAAGTAAGAAAATTATAGTCTGTCAAGAGCGATCATATAGTTCCCTACTCCAGAGTTTTCCGGAAAATGGGTTCCAAATCAAAACATACTAAACTTTGGGACACAACTTTCTTAAACCTAGTTCATAAATTTTCCCGCAATTTAGTTAAATTTAACTAACCCCCAGTTAAACGAACGACGAAAGTCACGAATTTGCATGTACACTAAAGAAAAAAAAAACTGTAATGTTAGCAAAAAAGCGTGTAAACCTACAAGAAAATTTGCTGATTTTGAATCAGTGTTGCCACTTTCTGGATAATTATCCAAAAGTGGGACAATTTCGAAATACTTGGATAATTTTTGGATAATAACATTTTTTGTGTAATTTTTGTGTAATTTTACATCAACAAAGTTTTAAACTATTTTTTTTTTCTGTTAAAGCTTTTTTTCATAATTTTATCGCCATTTTCGGCTTAAAACATCTTTGATAACATCGACTTTAGTAGTTTTGATGACCAAATACTTGATAATAAACGAACATGCATTTTTGGACCTTAATAAGCAAATCTTAAGTTTTTAAAATTAAAAATTGTTCTGGAGAATCCTTCCAAAATCTGAAAATAGTTATTCAATTACTTTTAATTCTTCAGTTGAAAAAATTTTCAAACGAGTAGACGACCAGTCACAAAATTTCTGAATCAAACTCTTGTTTTCATTGCCTAAGCAAAGCCAGAATAAATAAATTTATATAATTTGAAATACGGATATATCTCCTTATCTTTTGAAATTTTTCCGAAAACTATTTGACAAGCAGATCAAATATTTAACAAAGGTACTCCGAAAGGACAAATCTTACTGAAATACTAATCGTCTAAACTGCTCTGTAAAATTACATAATTAGCGACAAATACAACTGCATCAATACTTTTTACAAAAGAAGGTATTGAAAAAAATGGAGGTGTTATTTTGAACGTACTATTGAAGTTTAAGAAAAATGGACAAAACAAAAACTATAACCTCTTGAAGAAAAAAGTTTATAATTTTTTTTAGTGAAATGAAATACATGTTAAAATTTTTTTTGTGTAATTTGTGAGATTTTGTGTGTAATTTCCAATTCAACTGGTGGCAACACTGTTTTGAATCCACAATTTTTTTTGAAAAGTTAGCAAAAATGTTTTGCCAAAAATTAGATAACTGATTTTTTTTTTAATACCCTCCAACTACAGTATGGGGGTATACTCACTTTGTCATTCCGTTTGTAACGCATCGAAATATCGGTCTGGGACCCCATAAAGTATATATATTATTGATCTATGATCGATTCTAAGACTTTTCTAGAATGTCCGTATGTCCGTCCGTCCGTCCGTCTGTATAAGACACGATGCAGTCTAAAATAAAAGAGATAGACTCCTTAAGCTTGGCAGGAATATGTCTTTTGGTCCTAGGCAGTTTAAGTTCGTAAATGGGCAAAATCGGACCAGGGGGAAAAAAGTTCCCCCTTGAAGAACTTAACTAACCTCTGAAAAACGGCATATTTTCACAGGTTTTTTTGTATTTTTGTTAAGCAAATGAAACAATTTGATGTCAGAAAAAGTTCAAGGTCCTGCACTTGGACTTAGAAAATTAAAAAAATATTTTTTTGACCGCCCCCCCCCCCCTTTTGTGGGCGTGGATTTTAAAAATGTTTTTAAATAATGATAAAATTGTATTATTTAAGCTCAAAAAGCATAATAAATGAATTTTTAAACATTTACCGCATGGGTTTATGTGTCCCCCAATTTTTTTTAAATTTTTTTAACATGATAATGTTTTTAGGCTGGGGTGTAATTTTAAAAAAGTTGCAGGACGCCACCTCAGTTTGACTATATAAGCTAACGATTAAACAAAAAAGAAAATGAGAATTACAGTTTTCATTTTATTACAACCAAAAACTTCGACAATAATTTAAAATTAATAAATAAAATAAAAAAACATATAATTGTGGTAGTGACACCTATCGGCGCTAGGTGTCACTCGATTAACGCAGTATTGCCATACCAAATATCGCATTTCCAATTAGATTAGTTACCATCATCGCAAATTTTTTCAAATAAAATATTACCACATCGCAAAACTAACCAGTATATTTGAAAATCGAATATCTACAACATGACAAAATTATGTTAGAATTTAGATTAACATATAAAACGCCGACGGTAGGGTAGCTGAAGTGTGTCAGACTACCACGCAGGGGATATTGGGATCAAATCCCTGATCAAGTCAAGTTTTTTTTTTTAATTTTTTTTTTAGCTTACATATTGTTATTTGATTAACAATTCCTTTTTTTATAATTTAATTATTTAAAAAAAAAGTTAAAATAAAAAATAAAAATGCCGCAGAGTTTTGTACTCTTGCCCAAAATATTAAATCATGATAATGTTTTATTTAATAAAAAGTTGTTACGAATTAACATCACATATTTCCAAAAAATTTTTTTTTTTTCAGAAAAAAATAACTCCAAGAAATTTCTCAAATACACTACCATGATTTATTTAATATTCAGAAAAAAAAATTAAAAACTAAGAACAAATCAAGAAAATACAAAAAATTACTCAGAAAAATGCAGATGAATTCAGAAAAAATCACAAAATTTAAAGGTTTAAAAAAAATTGGTCTTAACAAAATAAATAAACGAGCTAAAAAAAAACAAAATTTAGAAAAGTAAGTTGCCTGATAACGGGGACGATCCCCGGACCCTCTGTTTCCGAGTCTGACACACTTCAGCTAGGCTACCGTATGATATTTAGATTCCAACATAAACGGTGTTAGTTCTTGCTTGCGGTTATTCGACAATATTATAGATACATACTACAAAATAGAGATGGACGCGTGAGTGAATTTTGACTTACGCAGGCACACGAAATTAAAGTATTTCTCACGCACAAAATTATTTTTTTTGCTTGCGTTCATGCACACTCACGTGAGTTACTAAAATGTTTGTTACGCTCACGAAATAATAACGCTTACAAAGACTCACGAAAATAAAATAAACAACATTTTATTTAACTTCATTTCAAATTCTTGCACAAAAGGTATTTAATTTCCTAAAATTAATCATAAAAACTTATATTAATCACAATTTGGTATTAATTACGCTTTAAATTCAATATGATGACGATTTTATTACTAGTTTTCTGATTTAGACAGCACAAAACTATCACGCAAACTCACGAAGTCAAAATTACCCACGCAATCTCACGCACGAAAATATTTTTTCTAATCAAGCGTAAATTTCACTCATGATCACGCGTAATCACGTGTCACTCTCGCATCTCTACTACAAAAAACTAATGGTGTTTTCTTTTCTGAAAAAAATTTTTGCCTTTTTAGTGCATACATTTTTAAAATGTTTAACTCACACCTTCAAAAATTTGCATTTTATTTGACTGGAATAGAACACAACATACAGAAATACTCTGCCCTGTATTTTTTTAACAGCTGTTTTGAGAAAACAACACAGAAAAAGTCAGCTGTTGTATAAGGCAATTTCGACACCGTGATTTTTTACTGGGTAAAAAGTGCAACTTTTTTGCACTTTATAGGGCAGACATTTTTAGAAAAGAACACGATATTCTTTATAATGGTTGGCATTTTTTAGAAAAGAACACAAAATCATAAATTAGGGGGCGAAATGCAAAAAAAAGGCACATTTTTCGCCAGAAAAGAAAACACCATAATACTTATAAAGGTTAGGTTAGGTTATGGTGGATGGCATTGGCATAAACCAATGCCCATAGAGGCCGACTTGTGGCCCATTATGATTCCAGTTTCCCCTTCTTCTTAGATAAAAATCAATAGTTGCATCTATGCATTCCACTTCGATGTTTTGATAAACGCCAATAAGGTCCATGGATTTATTCCTCGGATTTCATGTAAATTCTGAAAGAAAAAAGAGCCAAATAATTTAAATCTTCTAAAAGACAGTGCAGGGCATTCACATAAAAAGTGAAAACTGTCTTCAACAGCTTCCCTACACCATCGACATGTATCATCATCTACTCTTCCAATTCTTACCATGTGTTTACCCAGGGTGTTGTGGCCTGTAATCAAATTAATTACCATTCTCAATTGTCTTCTATCCATATCAAGAAGAACTTGGCTTTGTTTCAACGAATTTTCATTCCATAATGATTTTGTCTGAATACAGCAGTCCGACTGAGTCCATCGGGTTAATTTCCTAAAATTAATCATAAAAACTTATATTAATCACAATTTGGTATTAATTACGCTTTAAATTCAATATGATGACGATTTTATTACTAATTTTCTGTTTTAGACAGCACAAAACTATCACGCAAACTCACGAAGCCAAAATTACCCAAGCAATCTCACGCACGAAAATATTTTTTCTAATCATGCGTAAATTTAACTTATGATCACGCGTAATCACGTGTCACTCTCGCATCTCTACTACAAAAAACTAATACTTATAAAACTTCCGATACTGACAGCCAGGCGGCGCTTGTCGTAACAGACCTTTGAAGAATAAATTCTATTTGAAAATAAGTTGATTTTATTTTTTTTATTTAATCAATTAATTCATTGTTGAATGAATTTTGAATTATTTATAAAAATATATATATTACTAATATTGTGAATAATTCGATTACAACTATTGAATTAATTTATTTCCAATTAATTCTTTATAAATCATTTCATTTTAAATAAATTTTTAACTTAAATTTAATTTAAGTTAAAAAAAAAAAAAATTCTTGGAGTTATTTTTTTCTGAAAAAAAATATCGTTTTTTGGAAATATGTGATGTTTATTCGTAACAAGTTTTTATTAAATAAAACATTATCATGATTTAATATTTTGGGCAAGAGTACAAAACTCTGCGGCATATTTTTATATGTTGGAGGGTATTATAGATTCGGCACAGCCGAATTTTACACTCTCACTTGTTTTATTTCAACTTATTGTTAATTCATACACAATTGAGGACCCCATTGCGTTCGGACCCGTTAGGTCCAGACCCCGATGGGCCTTGACCTAGTTGGGTTCCTTAAAAATCGTCATAGTTTTTGATCCAAAATTTGTGCCCGTTTCGCTCTACCTTGCTTAGTTTTTGAGATACGTGATTTTAGGGGACCGCTGATGTTTTGAGAATTAAAAACTCGATAACTTCAAAATTATTACTCGGAGAGCTTTTGCTTATTTTGCGGTCTTGTTCTACGTGTTGAGAGCTACAAAAATGATTTTGGACTTTTTGTTGTGTCGGCACACAGAGAAAACAGTTTAATTGTGCCAGCTGAATTTGGAGCCAACTGCATGGTTTAATTACAACAACCGATTACCGGAATTTATTTGAACCAACAGAAATTTAAAACAAATTTAAATTTTTAAAACAAATTTTGCTTATCGCAACCGAAAATTTCGGTTGTTGTTATTAAACTATGCAGTTGGCTCTTAATTCGGCTGGCACAACTAAACTGTTCTCTCTGTGCAATATTTACCGAGATATGAGCATTTTAAAATTTTCGGGAATGCTAACTTTTTTGGTTCCAAAGTTAGGACCCATTAGGGTCCACACAAGAGGACCGGTGATACTATGGAGAGTCCGAAAACCATTTTGCTCCATCTGGCTTAGTTTCCGAGATAGCGCCATTTTAAGTTTTCTTAAAAAAAAATTACAATTTATTTTGCTAATATTAGCAAAAAATCTTGTAAAAATTTGGTCAACTCAATTTTAAATTTAGCAAAAAAAATTAGTTCAAATTTTGTTTAAAATTGCTAATGCGCTAAATGAAGTTTCTCAACTAAAAATTTGCTAAAGGTTAGCTTACTAGCATTAGCAAAAAAAAAATAGTAAATCTACTAATGTATTATTTTGGAAATGTTCTTAACTGTTAGCAAAAATTTTAGTTCATGAACTGCTAAGTATTCCATAATTTTCCTTAAATGGAACTCCTTAAAACATAGAAAAAATTCTTTCAGCCAGAGAAATTTTCCCTAAATATATGAAAGAAATCTTTATTTTTAAGACATATTTCTCTTCTTTAGGTTTTTTTTTTGAGTGTAAAAAAAGGAAGGCAAAAAATAGGAAAATTTTGAGCAAAAATGGCAATAATTTTGCTCCAGAGATTTGTTCATTCGTTTTATATGTATGTATATTTTTCATTTTCGTTTTCATATTTTTCTTAAAAATAGGGAAAACAAAATAATTTAATATTATGCCAATTTTAACTACACCATTTACAGATGTAATTCGAAAAAGATCAATTGTAATTCGAAGATTCTATTTGTAATTCGAAGACTCCATTTGTAATTCGAAGATTCCATTTGTAATTCGAAGATTCCATTTGTAATTCGAATACTCCAATTGTAATTCGAAGATTCCATTTGTAATTCGAAGATTCCAATTGTAATTCGAAAAAGATCAATTGTAATTCGTAACAGATCAATTGTAATTCGTAAAAGATCAATTGTAATTCGTAAATGATCAATTGTAATTCGTAAAAGATCAATTGTAATTCGAAAAAGATCAATTGTAATTCGCAAAAGATCAATTGTAATTCGTAAAAGATCAATTGTAATATGAAGATTCCAATTGTAATTCGTAAAAGATCAATTGTAATTCGAAAAAGATCAATTGTAATTCGAATATTCCAATTGTAATTCTCAAAAGAACAATTGTAATTCGAAAAAGATCAATTGTAATTCGTAAAAGATCAATTGTAATTCAAAAAACATCAATTCTGTGGAGATTTGACAAAAGCATTTACTTCGATTTAAGTTCTTTTGTCAAAAATATATTAAAATCGACTTTTTCGTATACAAGAAACACTTTTTCCATAATTTTTTTTAAAGATCTCAACAATTGGAAATATCAAGTTATCAGATCTCTTGAAAAATGTTGAGAAAATCATGCAGTTCTTACCATTTCAGTCTCTTAAAAAAAGCTCGAAAAATATTTTTTTAAAAAAATAAGTGCTTTTGTCAAACGTCCACAGAATTGTAATTCGTAAAAGATCAATTGTAATTCGAAAAAGATCAATTGTAATTCGAAAAAGATCAATTGATCTTTTACGAATTACAATTGATCTTTTACGAATTACAATTGATCTTTTACGAATTACAATTCTGTGGACGTTTGACAAAAGCACTTATTTTTTTAAAAAAATATTTTTCGAGCTTTTTTTAAGAGACTGAAATGGTAAGAACTGCATGATTTTCTCAACATTTTTCAAGAGATCTGATAACTTGATATTTCCAATTGTTGAGATCTTTAAAAAAAATTATGGAAAAAGTGTTTCTTGTATACGAAAAAGTCGATTTTAATATATTTTTGACAAAAGAACTTAAATCGAAGTAAATGCTTTTGTCAAATCTCCACAGAATTGATGTTTTTTGAATTACAATTGATCTTTTACGAATTACAATTGATCTTTTTCGAATTACAATTGTTCTTTTGAGAATTACAATTGGAATATTCGAATTACAATTGATCTTTTTCGAATTACAATTGATCTTTTACGAATTACAATTGGAATCTTCATATTACAATTGATCTTTTACGAATTACAATTGATCTTTTGCGAATTACAATTGATCTTTTTCGAATTACAATTGATCTTTTACGAATTACAATTGATCATTTACGAATTACAATTGATCTTTTACGAATTACAATTGATCTGTTACGAATTACAATTGATCTTTTTCGAATTACAATTGGAATCTTCGAATTACAAATGGAATCTTCGAATTACAATTGGAGTATTCGAATTACAAATGGAATCTTCGAATTACAAATGGAATCTTCGAATTACAAATGGAGTCTTCGAATTACAAATAGAATCTTCGAATTACAATTGATCTTTTTCGAATTACATCTGTAAATGGTGTAGTTAAAATTGGCATAATATTAAATTATTTTGTTTTCCCTATTTTTAAGAAAAATATGAAAACGAAAATGAAAAATATACATACATATAAAACGAATGAACAAATCTCTGGAGCAAAATTATTGCCATTTTTGCTCAAAATTTTCCTATTTTTTGCCTTCCTTTTTTTACACTCAAAAAAAAAACCTAAAGAAGAGAAATATGTCTTAAAAATAAAGATTTCTTTCATATATTTAGGGAAAATTTCTCTGGCTGAAAGAATTTTTTCTATGTTTTAAGGAGTTCCATTTAAGGAAAATTATGGAATACTTAGCAGTTCATGAACTAAAATTTTTGCTAACAGTTAAGAACATTTCCAAAATAATACATTAGTAGATTTACTATTTTTTTTTTGCTAATGCTAGTAAGCTAACCTTTAGCAAATTTTTAGTTGAGAAACTTCATTTAGCGCATTAGCAATTTTAAACAAAATTTGAACTAATTTTTTTTGCTAAATTTAAAATTGAGTTGACCAAATTTTTACAAGATTTTTTGCTAATATTAGCAAAATAAATTGTAATTTTTTTTTAAGAAAACTTAAAATGGCGCTATCTCGGAAACTAAGCCAGATGGAGCAAAATGGTTTTCGGACTCTCCATAGTATCACCGGTCCTCTTGTGTGGACCCTAATGGGTCCTAACTTTGGAACCAAAAAAGTTAGCATTCCCGAAAATTTTAAAATGCTCATATCTCGGTAAATATTGCACAGAGAGAACAGTTTAGTTGTGCCAGCCGAATTAAGAGCCAACTGCATAGTTTAATAACAACAACCGAAATTTTCGGTTGCGATAAGCAAAATTTGTTTTAAAAAGCTCGAAAAATATTTTTTTAAAAAAATAAGTGCTTTTGTCAAACGTCCACAGAATTGTAATTCGTAAAAGATCAATTGTAATTCGAAAAAGATCAATTGTAATTCGAAAAAGATCAATTGATCTTTTACGAATTACAATTGATCTTTTACGAATTACAATTGATCTTTTTCGAATTACAATTGATCTTTTTCGAATTACAATTGATCTTTTTCGAATTACAATTGATCTTTTACGAATTACAATTGGCCTTTTTCGAATTACAATTAATCTTTTTGAATTACAATTGATCTTTTACGAATTACAATTGATCTTTTACGAATTACAATTGATCTTTTACGAATTACAATTGATCTTTTACGAATTACAATTGATCTTTTTCGAATTAAAATTGATCTTTTACGAATTACAATTGATCTTTCGAATTACAATTGATCTTTTACGAATTACAATTGATCTTTTTCGAATTACAATTGATCTTTTACGAATTACAATTGATCTTTTACGAATTACAATTGATCTTTTACGAATTACAATTGATCTTTTACGAATTACAATTGATCTTTTTCGAATTACAATTGGAATCTTCGAATTACAAATGTAATCTTCGAATTACAATTGCAGTATTCGAATTACAAATGGAATCTTCGAATTACAAATAAAATCTTCGAATTACAAAAGGAATCTTCGAATTACAATTGATCTTTTTCGAATTACATCTGTAAATGGTGTAGAACAATTTTAACTAATTGGAAAAATTCTGAAAAATTCCCTAATCGTGGTGTTTTAAGAAATAGTCCTTTGTATAAGAGGGGGAGTAAAGAAATAACGGAATCACATGGGCCTCATGGGCTCCAAGTTAATTCGCCAAATGGCGGACTCTCATCCAACCTAACCTAACCGAGAGTTGGTAACAATGACACATCTCGTTGTAGCGAAAGAGACCAAGGGTTATGATGGGAATAGAACCCACGATCCCTACTTTCAAAGGCTTGCACACTAAGAACTTACTACAGGAGATAACTTTTACAATACGATTGTTAAAATCATTTAAGCCATATTTAAAGGGGGGACGTTGTTATGCGTGCTAGGACCCATTTTCGAATTTCAATAGTCTTCGTTCTTGGACCAAAAGAAGCTTAATTTCAAAATTTTCCCGTTGATAATTGCGACATTGACATGACATAATCCCCACGGACATAATTCCCATTTCTGTTATTGGGATTATGACCAAATTCATGTCGGTCATAATCGCCATAATGGTAGTGGACAAAATAATTTGGACATAACCCCAATAAAAAACCGACATTATTCCCAGATTTATTGGGATAATGACCACGTAACAAATGGCCATAATCCACATTGCAGGGATTATGTCCACTATACTAGTTGGTCATAATCCCAAAAATTGTATTTTTCTTTGTCTTAAAAGTTTTGCTGTGTAGCAGGCCTTCGGCCGGGCTTAAGGATTACAAACTCCATAAATTAATTCAGCGGCTTCGCTAAACCCACCCTCTCTGCAGAAAACGGGAATAATGACTAAAATTGCTTTAGAATTACTCCCCATAATGTGAATGGGGGTTATGACCGAAAAAAGTTCGTCGTAATCCCAACAGGGAACGGACACAATCCCCATTGAGATTGTGACCGTTTTGGAAACGGTCATAGTCCCCACAACTATTATGGGGATTATGACCGTGATGAATTCGGTCATAATCCCCATGTCCGTTATGGGGGTAATGTCCGTGGGGACTATGTCCTGTTTACAATGTTTGCATCGTGTTTACAATGTTTACATGACCAGAAGACGGACTGACAGACGAGCATTGCTAAATCGACTGAAAAAGTGATGGGTATACTTTAAGGTGGGTAAAGGCCCAATATTTCGGGTAGTTAGAAACATCAGCACAAACTCAATATTCCCTGTACCACAAATTGGTGTAGGGTACAAAAAGCTTGTGTGTAGAGCAAGCACACTTGGAAAAAATGTAAAGCTATCAAATAGTAAATAAAAATTCATAGTTGTTGAATAGTAAAACACGACTCAGAATTCTAAAAGAATTAAATCAATAAAACTGGAGCTGATGACATCATCGACATTCTAAATACGCAATAGATATGTACATTAGGGCGGGTCAGGGTTGCAAAAGTTGGTACAATTTTACCATTTTTGGTACAATTCGAAGCTCAAAAGTACAATGGTACACCAATGACTCATTTGGTACAATTTTAAATCCTTCTCAGATTATGTTTTTTTTCATGGAATTTACCCAGTTTATAGTTTTGATTGATTTACTGTGTCGACTGGATCCATGTTTGGCCAGATCTGAAATTGGTTTAAAAATACGTACAACCCAAATTTGAGTGAAATATTGTACCAATAGGCAGATTTAAGTAAATATCGGGAGGACGTTTGAACGACGGACAGGAAAACATCGCAATATCGACTCAAAAATTGATTCTGCGTCGAATGGTATATAAAGATAGCTGCCAGTCAATGTGCCAAAAGAGTACTTCTTTCAAAAAATACATGGGGGTATTCAGAAACCTACTTGCCAGCTCTGTTACTGGTGGTAAAAGAGTTCATTTTCTTGAAAAATATATGTATTTTTTGAAAAAAAGTAATATTTTGCTACATTGCCAGGGCTGACAGTAAGAGTCTGAAGACCTCTCATGTATTCTGAAATGTATTTTCAAAAATTGATCATTTTCCACCAGTACTAAGACTCTGGATACCACCTGATACACTTTTAAAGCACAAATAAAGTACAAATGTAAATTTTATAAAAATTTGTTTTAATCAATGTTTTTTCGTTCCTTTCCCAGTTGGAAAATGTGTCACTGAGGAAATTTCCACAGTGATTCCTTGAGGAAATGTCTTCAGGTTCTGACAAATCATATGTAATCCTTGATGACATGTCCTAACATTGTCAGCACTGAATGTTTGCTTTAAGAGTGCGGACAATTCCTCTAAGACGTCTAAAAGGAAATGTCTTCAGAATAGCAGTATATTAAATTAGAATTTTAAATCTTGGCAACTCTTCAATTTCCAACAAAAAGATGGCAATATTATCGATTTAATTTTAAATAAAATCAAAATCTAACAAGTCCAATAAAAGTAATAAATAGACAAACAATTTTAAAAATAAAGTTTGGAACAAGTAGTTAGTAAACTGGAGGATCAAGGTTCAAATCCAGTTGGGACTAAAAAAGGCGAAAAGTTTTTTCTAAATATGAGAAAGATAATTTATAAAGGAAAATGGATAAAAGTAAAAACTAAAGGAAATACGAAAAATTGTTGTATTTTCGCATGACCTACGTCAGACATTTCCCCAAAGAAGTCTTAGGTGACATGCCCCAGAAGGTCATCCCTGACCACTGCTGACTTTGAGTGAGGACATTTTGAAAATTTGTATGAAACTGTCCTCAACCCAGTACATAGAGATGTCTTGTGGATGTCAGCAGTGACTCTGACATGTCACCGCTCCGTCACTGAGGATGGCTCGAGGACGTTGGCAACTGGGTTTTTAAATTAAAATAAAAAAAATAAAACCAAAACTAAACAAAAAAAAATTTGGTACAATTGGGGTCGAAAAGGTACAATTTTGTGAT
The DNA here is from genome assembly GCA_963921195.1 of Pegoplata infirma. Taxonomy (NCBI): domain Eukaryota; kingdom Metazoa; phylum Arthropoda; class Insecta; order Diptera; family Anthomyiidae; genus Pegoplata; species Pegoplata infirma. Next base: position 66,538,109 of record OY992538.1, read on the forward strand.
CTCGTTGGTACAATTTTGATGTACTCATTTTGCATCCCTGGGGCGGGTCGATTTGTGTGGATCAGAAAAAACTGAAAAATCGTATAGCAAAAACAAAATCTACAAGAAATTCTAAGAAACTTTTCCAAAGAAACCATTGGTCTATCATCAAACCCTATACCGCGCCTAACGACATGAAAATCCGTCCGTCCGTCTGTCTTTCTGTCGGTGTGAAACACGAGATGGGTTTTAACCCGAACTCCCGTGTTGAAAAAAACGCTAAACATGCTTTGAAAAGGCATGGTAAGCCAAAAAAAAATATTTTAAAAACTCTTTTTGTCACTCAAAAAAACTAAAAAAAAAATATTACACTCAAATAATAGAAAATTACACTCAAAAAAATTTACACTCGAAAATTTTTTTTTACAAAAATTAAAAAAAAAATTTACTCAAAATGAGTCATGCATGAATTCAGGATTCCTTTCCAAAAGCTGTTTTCAGCTAAGCGAAATTTCTGCTGGGTAGGTTCAGTTGGCTCTGTAGTTGGGGCTTGACATTTGATTGAAAGATTCTGGCTAGAGGTTTGATTCGTGGGATCTTTTTCTTCGATTTGTTAGGTTTCAGAGATCAACAACTCACGAATTTTATGAAAAGCTAAAATGGGTTTTACTATTTGAACATGGGAGCTGAAGTAATAGGTTTATTTCCGATGTTAGGGTAACAAGGGTCCCCCACGACATGTATTCACAAATTTCCAAGACGAATTCATTCTACAAATCTCTGCTATAAATGCTTAGATTGAGATGAACAACGACCACTATGGTTTTGCTGTGCTTTGAAATTGTTGTTTCTATCGTGTATGCAGCTGGTTATTGTTTTTTTTTTTTTCAATTCCCTTTTACTGTAGTTTTTTTTCCCCCTCTAATGTATTTGTTTTAGCATGTGTAAAATTCCCAAAACAACTTAAACAAATCTAAAGTTTAACTAAGAAAATATAGAAAAAAAAACTTACGATTCAATATTTATACATAGTAATTCAAAGTACGAAATTGAAACGTTACTAATTAAAAACAACTTAGAAAATTATTGTCGATATCAATATCAAATAAAAAAATTTAAAAAATTTTAAAATATTGATCGCTGGTTCAAAAGTGAACCGATTGGCACCCTTTTAGGTACAGAAATCAGAGTAAATTTGAATCAAATATCTTAAATGTTTATTTAGTTTGAGAAATTTAAGTGCATATCGGGAGGGTGCATAGTGGGGAAAATGGATTTTTTTTTTGTCCAATTTTGCCTACAGGTCGAAATTTTTAACCGATTTTGATTTTTCTTTTTTTGTATTTTAGCTAATAAAATTCCGCATCGATCTGTCATGGTGGATTTTTCAAAAATTTTCGGATTACTTTTTATATTTTCCTTAAGTTCAGAAAATTTTAATTTTTTCAGTATTTTTGCAATAAAAAATGTACGAGGCATGGGACGAATATGCTTTGTAGACTAAATTAAAGGTATAGGTAGGGTGACCATTTTTTTCTGAACTCAAATCAGTACGCCCAGGACTGTGATCACGTAAAACGATAGTTGACTAACGTCGATTTTCAGAGTCTTGTTGCTACTAAAGCCCACTTCAGACCATAATATTTGTAATAATATCTGTCAAAATTTTGTGTAAAACCTATGAAATAGTATGGTGTAAACACAAATCGGTATAAAACCAAGAGAAATACGGATTGAAAAATGACAAGCGGATACGTATTCTCATTTTTAGAAATTTCTCTAAAAATGAGAAAACGTATACGTTTTTCATAAGATCAGGGTTGTATTTATTTTGATAATATTTAAGATGTGATGGTGTAAATACGCAAAGGATTTTTTAAAAGATTTTTTGACAAGCGGAGAAAATTTCTTATTATTTAGGATACGTATTTTCTTACGACTCAGTATTATAGTCTGAAGTGGGCTTAAACTAATCAAAATCTTTCCAATTTTTTTAATGTTTCTGGATTAGACAACACTCTTTAATAAAGAAACACTTTCAAATTTTCCTTCAAAACGATATGTATTTTGATGTCGTTTATGCATCGTCTATAGTTTTCGTTTTACGTGATTAGCCCCCAGGTTTTTTTTTTTTTTTTTTAAATAGTTTTTGAAAACTCCTTTCATGGGAAAGCACTGCTGATTTATTTAACACTAGTGTTTATAAAAAACCGACATTTTGGAAAACCGGTTTCTCGGTTAACCGAAAATCAGCTTTTTCGGTTAACCGGTTTGCTCGGTTAAACCGGAATGAAAAAACCGGTTAACCGGTTTTTTTTCTTTAACTGACAAACCCAAAAATACTTAAAAATAGCTAAATTTTATTAAATACAAAAGCGAATATATAACTTAAGTTAACATATTTGTTTCTTTCAGCATAGTTGGCAACTGATACCTTTTCAAAATAGCGGTATTTAAATACGGTGCTTTTATTTTCCCATTTTCTCCGGGGCTTTAATTTAAATTTTATTGGTTTTATCAGTGTTGCCACCAATGGAATTGGAAATTACACAAAAAATTATCCAAAATCTCACAAATTACACAAAATTTTTTATTTTGTCATTCCGTTTGTTACCCCTGGTCTACACCTGATTTTTATTGGTAGCAATAAGCAATAATGTATGCAAAATGAACAAAAAACAAGTAAGAGTGTTAAATTCGGCTGTGCCGAATCTTTTATACCCTCCAAAATGTAAAAAAAAAAATTGTCAGGGGCGTTTGTTTTTTTTTTTGGGGGGGGGGGGGGGTGATGGGGGTCAAAGGGGGGATGTTGACAGCACCTTCCCATCCCGATAAATATAACAAATGTTTCATTTATTTAACAAAAATACAAAAAAACATGTAAAAAAGTGTATTTTTTCAGAGGTTGGTTTAGTTCTTCAAGGGGGAACTTTTTTCCCCCTGGTCCGATTTTGCTCATTTACGAACTTAACCTGCCTATTAACATAAGACATATTTGTGCCAAATGTCGGGAGTCTAGCTCTTTTATTTTGGACTGCATCGTGTTAACTACAGACGGACAGACGGACAGACGGACAGACGGACGGACAGACGGACGGACGGACGGACGGACATCGCTAGAATGTCTTAGAATCGATCACTGATCATAAATATATATACTTTATGGGGTCCTAGACCGATATTTTTATGCGTTACACACGGAATGACAAAGTGAGTATACCCCCATACTGTAGTTGGAGGGTATAAAAACCGCTTTGCGTTTAATTGATGTTTAATTGCCAGCAATAGTTGCTCAGAAAAATTGCCAAGCAATTATTGCTATACAATTTTTAATCGGTCAGAAAGCCCTTAAAGTTTACATTATAGATCCTTGATCGATTCTAAGACATTCTCTGAATGTTCGTCCGTCCGTCTGTAAAACATACTGCAGTCCAAAATAAAAAAATCTAGACTACTGAAGATTGGTACGAATTTGTTTTATGGTCATAGGCAGGCTAAGTTCGTAAATGGGCAAAATCGGTCCAGGTGGAAAAATGTTTCTCCTTAAAAAACTAAACCAACCTGATTTTTTTGTATTTTTGTTCAACAAATGAAACAATTTTCAGTCCGCCTCCTTTTGTAGGCGTGGATAAAAAAAAAATAATTTTAATAATGATAATATGGTTTTAATATTTTTATAATTGTAATAATTAAGGGCAAAAATCATTATAAATCAACTTACCAACATTTATCGCGTGGGAAAAAGTGTCCCCCAATATGAGGGTATTAAAAGATATTGAATAAAAATTTTCAGATTTGGGAATAGGGATTATCCAGAACAATTTTTAATTTAAAAAAAAAATTAGAGCGTTGTTTTTCGACATCTAAGTGATGAAAAAAAAAAAAGGATTTAATGGTCCAAATATGCATGTTCATCATTTATTATCTTGTATTTGGTAATACAAATGTTTAAAATCGATGTTGTCAATGATTTTTTAAGCCAAAAATGTCGATAAAATGGTAAAAAAAAGTAGGAACTTTATTGAGGTAAAATTACACAAAAATTACACAAAAAATATCATTATCCAAAAATTATCCAAGGATTTTTAAATTGTCACACTTTTGGATAATTATCCAGAAAGTGGCAACACTGGGTTTTATTTAAAAAATACATCACTTCGTTGAAAATTTCAGTACCGTATTTTATTTCGATGTTCTTCTATTGGCATTCTCTCCATTAACATGAATTTTACTATCTGGTTAACAGTCACTTATAAAGTTTTCAATGAAAGTGCCCAAAACTTGCTTACAACAATGTGAATTTTTAATATTTACCAGATTCGGAATAAAATCCCTATTTGGAAAATTGTTTCTTGTAGATAAAAAATATTTTAGACTTTCTTTCTCACGGATTTTCAAGGTTTTTTTTTTAACGAAATTTTGAAAATGTCATAAAAAATAAGTAAAAACCCTTAGGTTAGGTTAGGGTGGCGGTGTCCGATTGACACCTCGCATAGACCTCTTGGTCCATAGCGGTACCACAAAACTTTTTTTTCCGCTAGCGGTGCAAGTTAAACACGTTCAAAGTCATTGTGAATCTTTTCAATATCCTAAGATCCATTTGCGTTATATCCTCCAAAGTACCGAAACTTATCTGACCGGTAATGGATCGGCGACTCCTTGCCACAGCTGGGCAGTGACAAAGTATGTGTTCTATCGTTTCATCTACTCCTGGTGAAGCGCATCTTTTACAACTAGCGTCTGAAGTAAGTCCAATATTCTTGGCATGGATGCCGTTTAAGTTTATAGTGTTGAAGTGGTGGTAAAACTGGCACCATGGTACCTAAACCATCAGCTCCAAGTTTTGCGAGTTCATCTGCCTTTTTTAAGGGTAAAAACCCTTAATAATTGCAAAAATAATCCGTTTTGAATGTATTTAAAGAAACCGGTTAACCGACAGAAAAAAACCGGTTTTCGGTGCACCGGAAATTTTCAATTCCGGTTAACCGGTTTGCAAAAAAACCGAAATTTTGGGGAAAAACCGGTTTTTCGGTTAACCGGTTAACCGGTTTATAAACACTATTTAACACTCAAAAATTTCGGTTAAGCTAACAAACTTGAGGTCAATTAGTATTTCAGTAAAAACAACTGCCATTAACTGTTTTCAATGTTTTGCAGAAAATTAAATTACCTTCAAACAACTCCATTTGAATGTTTTGATTGTTTCAGTGCAGAAGTTATAGCAAAAACCTACAGGTTTTTAAGAATAACAAAATCCCTAAGACTCTGAGGACTTTTTATTATATTTTTAAAAACATAGAAAATCCATACTCCCGTGAACTTTTCGTTACAGAAAACCTCAAAGATTTTGTGCTCCTTTTCAATTTAAATTTTTGACGACTTATTTTATGCAAATTCAAGTATTTGTATAGAATTTTCGAATAAAATTATTTTTTATGTTGAAATGTTGAAAAATCAGTACAATCAGTACATATTTCAAAAAATCAGTACAACTCAGTACAACGGTTTTTGATCAGTACACGTGATCAAAAATCAGTACATGTACTGATAAAATCAGTACATGTACTGATAAAATCAGTACGAATGGTCAGCCTAGGTATAGGAACCCCTTATTTCACTTTTAAAAGCGTATACACTCAAAAAAAAAACTGTAATGTTAGCAAAAAAAGCTTGTAAACCTACAAGAAAATTTGCTGATTTTGAACCAACAATTTTTTTGGTAAAGTTAGCAAAAATGTTCTGCCAAAAATTAGTTAACTGAAATTTTTTTATTTCAACTTAGTTCATACACATTTGAGGACCCCATTGGGTTCGGACCCGATAGGTCCAGACCCCGATGGGCCTAGACCTAGATGGGTTCCTTAAAAATCGTCATAGTTTTTGATCCAAAATGAGTGTCCGTTTCACTCTACCTTGCTTAGTTTTTGAGATACGTGATTTTAGGGGACCACCGGGGCTTTGAGAATTACAAAACTCGATAACTTCAAAAAAATTACTCAGAGAGCTTTTGATTATTTTTGTTGTGTCGGCAATATTTACCGAGATATGAGCATTTTAAAAATTTCGGGAATGCTAACTTTTATGGATCCAAAGTTAGGACCCATTAGGGTCCACACATGTGAAGAGGACCGGCGATACTATGACCTGTAGGCAAAATCGGACAAAAAAAGTAAATTTTTCCCCACTGTGGGGTGGTTCGAATGGTGTTTAAAAATGTCCCGATTAAGCTTAAATTTAGAATAGTGGTTAAGAGAAATTCACTCGCAACTTACTTTGACCAAAGAGTAAAAAAAAATATATAGGGAGGGAGGTTTTTGGATTTTCCTAAAACCGACTTGGTCATTCATTATTAATCTATCCAAGTAACAGTATATCGTCTTCTGCCCGGCATATATTCACGATTCCTTTAACGGTGTTAGGGAGGTGTTGTTGCAAACAGAGACCTTGCAACAGCTTTAAAGTGGCTGATTCAAATTAACACCTTATAAAATTAAAAGTGGTCACCATTCAGCACACATAAATTATGAGGTCTAATACTGATCTGCTACTCAAAGAGGTTAGATCTGAGTTCGTCAAATTACTTCGTCGCGAAAAAGTTCTTTATAAACAAGGTTTTCATGCTAAAGTTCTTTCAGTTTCTTATGGCAGTAAGATTTTTTGATAGTTTGTTAAAAGAATTAAGGACAATGCTAATTCTTCCATCCTCGTCCCTAAAAGAAAGCTAGACTAGTCCATGGCGCTCAGACTTTAAATAGTCCATTGTACCGTACCCTGGAAAGGAAGATTTAGTGAAAGATGAAAGAAAGTTTAAAGATAGTGAAAGATGCTTGCCTAGAATTTCTCAGTTGCTTTCACAAACCTGAGAAAGTCAGACAAGGAAAGTCCATGGACCATGTCCATTAACAGAATATCAGATTCCATTATTCGCAGTGTAGCTCTTGAGAACGCTGGGCAACAACAGATGTAGTGTTCTGTTGTGTCCTCATCCTCAAGACAAGCTGCACACAGAGGGTCCGATAAGACACCCAATCTCGTCATATGACGAGCACAAGCATTGTGTTCTGTAATTAGGCCAGTAAGTTTGCGACAGTCTCTTCTACTCAGACTGAGTAAGTAGTTTCTTGACTGGTCTTTCTTGCATGTCAACTCTCTTGACCATCTTTTCATGAAAATTGATTTCATATGAGAATCGATCCAGCACATCATCCATGTCAAGCCTATACCAATCTGAGGCTCCGGATTGTGAGGAATTGTGTCGGAGCTAATGTTTGCCAAAGAATAGGCAATCTCATTTCCCCGTATTCCCCTATGGCCCGGAACCCACAAGAGACAGACTCTGTTCTCACATGAGACCTCATTGAGTCTGCGTCTACACTCTTGGACAATTTTAGATGTTGTGACTGGAGAATCCAATGCCCTGAGCGCAGCTTGACTGTCACTACAGATACTGATTCTCCTATCCCTCCATCTATTTTCAATTATCCAAGTCGCTACGTCCAAAATAGCAAACACTTCAGTCTGAAAGACTATTGCCAGTTTGCCCATAGCATGAGAGTATTTGGTTTTGTCATCCAAATACCAACCTGATCCAGAGCCAACTGAGGTACTAGAACCGTCCGTATAGAAGTATCAGAGTAATTTCTGAGAAGTTTATCTGGATCCCACCAGTCTTCCCTTCTCGGAAAGTTTACACTGAACTTCCTACCAAACTCTATGCAAGGCGTCATACTGTCTAAGGGCATGACAAACATCGGACAAAGTTCCGAAAGCCCATTTAACAGCAGACCATGTCCTGCATTGTAGTCTCCATGCCATGATCCATTTTTACGGAGTCTGCACAGAGATTTCATGACTAACCCTTGTATATGTAAATCCAAGGGGAGCATGTCCAACAAAGCGTTGAGAGCTGCTCCTGGTGTTGTGCTCATAGCACCAGTAATCCCCAAGCAAGCCGCTCTTTGTAGTCCGTCCAGCAGAGCCCGACTAGATTTCACCACCGTTCTCGGCCACCAGACCACAGCCGCATATGTCACAAAAGGTCTAATGACTGCTAGGTACATCCAGGGCACCCCTGCAGGTCTTAGGCCCCACGTTTTCCCAAAAGTTCTCCGACACTGCCAGAAAATACGGTGCGCCCCAGATACTTTTAGTTCAACATGTTTTGTCCACATTAGTTTACTATCCAGAGTGACCCCTAAATACTTTACATCTGCGGACAGTTGAAGATTAACACCTTTCAGCGTAGGAAGCTTAAGACCATTGTGTTTGGTCCTTCGCGTAAACAACACGAGCGTTGTCTTAGCTGGATTCACGGACAACCCATGCCTATTGCACCAGTCGTCCATCAAGTCTATAACAGTCTGCATTTTGCTGCAGACCATTTCAAGAGACTTTCCGGAAACTAATGCACAAACGTCGTCAGCATAAGCCTGTACGTGAACAACTAGAGCCTGTATTTCCTCTAAAAGTGAGTCGACCACAAAACACCACAGCAGCGGGGAGAGGACACCTCCTTGAGGGCAGCCTCTGTTTACCTCAACCGTGGCCCTTGTGCCCCACTGACTTTCAGTGGTTAACAGTCTCCTAGAGAGCATAAAGTAAATCCAATTGACAAGAACTGGGTCCACACCATGCTCTTCAGCAGAAGCCTTCATCGAGTCAAGGGTAGCATTATCGAAAGCCCCCTCAATATTCACAAATACGCCCAAAGTGTAATTTTGATTATCAAGGCCCTTCTCAATCTTGAAAACAAGATCATGAAGTGCTGACTCACAAGATCTACCACTTTGGTACGCGTGTTGCTGATTATTTAAGGGATTTTCGACTTACTTAAGTTTAAATTTTCAGGATGGAGACTTTATTGGAACTTTTAATATTAATAAAAACATAGTGACGGGAAAGAAAAAGCGGTGTATTTTCCCTAGAAAAAAAAAAAATTTTTTGTCTTTGATATTCTGGTACCAAAATTCACTTTTCTGAATGTTTTTGGCGTGCTGAGTCCATATATGACCTTTGAACTTGCCTATCGCTATTAGTTTTCGAGTTATCTGCACATAAATGTGTGAAAATTGCTGAAATGCTATTTCTGTGTTTTTTTAAACATTTGGGTGCATATATCTTGAAAAGTAATAGTGATAGGCCATTTCAAAGGTCATATTTAGACTCAGCACGTCAAAAACATTCAGGAAAACGAATTTTGGTACCAGAATTTCAAAGACAAAAAATTAGTTTTTCCTAAGGGAATTACAACGGTTTTTCTTTCCTGACACAATGTTTTTATTAATAAAAAAAGTTCCAATGAAGACTCCATCCTGAAAATTTAAACTTAAGTAGCATAGGTGATTCTTAACAACATATATTTTTTCCAAAATTTTAAAAATATCGTTTTTTCAGATATAGCTCTTCAAAAATGAAGGTTAAAACCAATGACCTTTGACCTTTTTTAAAAAAAATCTTGGGGAATGCCATTTTAAAGGCTGTCTCACTACCTATTATTTGAAGCCTGAATGAGATCTCAGATCTGTATTATTATTACTTTTCGAGATATTTTTATTTATGTCAGAACACTTTTGTCAAATATAAGTATACGATTTTGTTAATTTTCAAGACCTCATATCTCAAATACTGGAATGACCAGAAGCCTGAAAAATTGGCAAAATCTCTTTTTTGTTAAAGCAAACCCCAGTACTCAATTTAAATTAAATTTGGAGGGGGTGCGGTCAACTCGTCGGTTGAATTGAGGTGTTTTAGCTCTATGGGCAAAATTTCGTGAGGATTATTTCCGGTCCCCTGACCCTTTATTCGCGAGCACCCTTGTGGAGGGTTTAATGGAGAATTTTTACTTCCGGCCAACAATTGTGGAAACAACAACTGTACGTTTAAAACTAGAGACTAAATGTTGTAAAACTGCATTAACAGCTTTTCATTACGTGAACCTGTTTCCTTTCAAAAGGACTTCAAAGTTTTAGAGGATTAAATCTATATAAATAAAAATCAATTGTCGTTCGTTGGTAACCGCATCAGTTGAGAACGGCTGGACCGATTTGCACAATTCTTTTTTTTAAATGTTCGTCATAGTCCAACTTAGGTTTTTACGTAAAGAAAAATTGACCACGCCCACTTTTACGCCCACCTTTTTCAATTTATCTAAAATCGGAAAACGGCTGCACCGATTTGGGTATTTTTGTATTAAAATGTTCGTAGCAATCCAATATAAGTTTTTAGTGAAAGAAAAATCAGCCACGCCCACTTTTACGCCCACTTTTTCAATTTATCTAAAATCTGAAAACAGCTGGACCGATTTGTCTAAATTTTTTTTAAATGAATTTTTAATCATATTCCAACTTTGGTTTTTACATAAAAAAGAACTTGATCTCACCCACTTTGCCTAATTTTTGTTGAAAATTTTCATCATAATTCAACTAGGGTTTTAACGGATAGTAAAATTTCCCACGCCCACTTTTTTTATGTATCGAAAAAACTATAACGGTTATAGTCCGCCAAAGATTCTTAAGGAAAGAAAAATTGTCCACGCCTACTTTTACGCTCACTTTTCCCAATATACAAATATATTTTAAATCATGGAATGGCTGAATCAATTTGTCTATTTTTGTTTTTAATGTGCGTCATATTCCAACTAAGGTTTTTTGGAAATAACAATTTTCCATTTCTACGCCTACTTTTGAATGGAGGGACCGAGTTGGTTTAATTCAAATAAGGTTTTTACTTTAAGGAATGATGTTTTCGATGTATATAAAAACTGCTCTATAGAAAACTAAAATGACATTCGCAATAGCACAACAAAGGTTTTTACGGAAAGAAAAATTGTCCACTCCCACTTTTTTCAATAAATCTAAGATCGAAGAGCGAATGATCTGATTTGATAATTTTTTTCTTTAATGATCATTATAGCCCAAGTAAGGATTTTTCGGAAATAATTATTGTACTACCCCACTTCAAAGCCCACATTTTTCAATAACCTTAAAATTTGCAACACTTGAGAACGCCTGGACCGATTTGGCTATTTTTTTGTTTTAAATGTTCGTTATAGTCCATATAATTGGTCGGAAAGAAAAATTGTCCTCGCCAACTTTTTTTTTGATATATCTAAAATTAATTTTTACTCCAACTCGATCTATTAAAAAAAATATTTCTTAATAGATTCCGCATAAACCAAGTTTAACTTACCACACATATTTTAACGCCAACTTTTGTCTAAATAAGTCGACTACTAATGACCGGACCGATTTCTTTATGTTAATAATAGTTCTAATTAGGTTTTTAAGGAAATATAAATGAGAAAAGTGTCCCGAAAAAATGGGAAATTCGATTCATTGTTGTATTGTTCATAATGATACTAAAGAAGTTTTAAATTTGTACAGGTCGCATAGTCGAAGACATGGTTATTTTTTTTGTTCTTAAAATATAATTTGAAGATGATTATCTGCCTAATCGGGTCCTTAAAAACTATTCCCACAAATCTTTGTAAGCCAAGAAATTCATTACATTTTTTGCAGGGCTATATATTGGAAGCGAGATGAAATATAACACTGATCTTATATTTGGGCCAGCAACGCGGACCGGGCCAGCTAGTTTTATAATATTTTTACTTGTCCTAGGATGTACCTAGTGATAGTAAATGAAAGAGGGGATCTCCTCTAATTTTCCTATTTTATTATTTTTACATATCAGGAAAAATAAGGTAAGTTACGTCCTTTCAAAAATGTATGCTTCAATATCATTCAAAATTTTTTAACAACATATTTTGATTAAGTTTTCAAATGACTTTATTCACATCCTTTTATCCTGAAATGCAAAATGGAAAAATTAGGGGAGATCCTCCTCTTTCATTTTTCATCACCAGTGGCATCCTAGGATAAGTACAAATATTTCAGAAAACTTTTACAAAATGTATCCTAACTTAGAATAACTTAGAAGTCCTTTTAAAAGGAAACAGGATCACGAAATGAAAAACTGTAAATGCAGTTTTACTCCATTTGATCTCTACTTTCAGACGTATGTCATCCGGTCCATGTTTAATATTGGCTGTCTTATGGTGTAATCAGTGTTGCTTTAAAACAGATTCCACTAAATCATGGAAAAGACATCAAAGAGCTAATCTCCGAAAAATGGGCGTGCTTGTTGAAGATTTCGTTTAGCGATAGATACATCGTAACCTGGCTTTAAATTTTTTCTAGATTTTGCAGCACTGCTTACAATGAACAACAAAAATCGCATAAAAACTACAATAACATCATCATCATCATTATTATCATCATTAAAGACTACACAACTACAAACATGCACATTTGAAAAACTGATTTTTTCCAGTTGTAGTCGTCATACTGGGAAAATAGCTTTTTTTCAGTTGAGTTTTTCTTGTTTTCAGTTTTTCATTCTTCTTATGCACACAATTCAGTCAGTATAAAAACTGAAAAAAAGTATAAAAACTATTGCATGTGACCACCATATTTAAAGCTTCTCTATCTCCCCCCCCCCCCCCCCCCCCCCCCCCCCCCACCAACAACAACAACAACGACAGCAGTAACAATCATAACATCACATAAAAAAAACAACTACAACATTTGAAAACTAGGTTATTGGCGCACATCAACAATTTTGTTGTTGTTGTTTTACATATTTTATGGTAAATCTACTGTATGTGTGTTATGTATGTTTGAACTAGTATATGTATAAACTGTTTTTCTTCTATGTGCATTAAATGGTCGTAAATATGTGCATGTTTTTACTAGATATAGAAGTACAAATAGTTGAGAAATAGTTTTAATGTGTTTTTAGATATTTAGTTTTTTTGGAACGCGAGATATCAGGATTGTTTAAACTTTAGATGTGCTGTTTCTAGAAACTCGAAATTTACCACATGGACGAAAGAGGTACAACTGAAGCTGGATGTTATAGTCGATGTCGTCGAAATTCTAACAGTGAACCACCCCAAAATATTGAGGGTAACATTAGATAGTTTGTATTCGTCTTCGGCGCCTGCCACTGCATCGTGCAACACTCTTGACCTTTTTCTCACTTCACATCCCGGGAAGTATGAAGTGTAAACATTTGCACCCCTTGGTAACATGGATCACAGTACCATTTCTGCATCCTTTTCATATTCTGCTCTTCGTAGCGTCTCAAGACCAGCCCCAAAACGCTATATTTTTATCTATGAAGAGACTCGTTTGGCAGAGCTCAAAGATTTCTTTCGGAATTTTAACTGAAAAGTCCCAATTTAGACAGCGCAATTTTAATTGCCGCAATTCTTAGTTTATAGGAGAGGAATGGAAAGGGGAAAAACTTGCTCGTACTGGCAATTCGTTTTGTGTTTTCATTAGAGCTGCAAAACTATCGATGGTACTATCGATAGTATCGATAGTTTTATTTTAAAAGGACTATCGATAGTTTTTACCCGATAGCGATACTATCGCCGAAAAAATATTAGCTTCAAAAAGATTGTCACTTGCTGAAAACTTAATCAAAAAGTGAACCGTTTCAAAAATCTTTATATAATTTTGGAATAATTCTACTTTTTGAAGTATTAATGCAATGACAGTAATCTCGTGTTAATGTTATTGCGAAATTTAAGGTCCGAACAGAACAAGCACGGCATGGTGGAAGATCGCCGTAGTGACTTAAAATAGACTAGAATGGCAGTGAACGCCAAAAACTGTCATTTGTGTGTTCAGAAGTACCAAGTTGTAATGAAAAAAAAAAACGGTAATTTTACGCAAAATCTTACAATTCCTTAAAATATCCGATACTATCGATAGTTTAAAAACAAACTATCGAAAATATCGAATGGGATGACTATCGATAGTTTTGCAGCTCTAGTTTTCATTCGCAATTCTCAATCTGTAGATTATTTTCACATTTCTTTTTGGTATAGCCGAACAGAATTACCAGTGTGTAAACATAAACGGCAAGTTCAAAAGAGATACAATGAAAATAAAAGGCCAACCTGTTGGCTGAACTGACATCCTGGCAAATACGAAGTTGAGCTACTTGTGCCTCTCGAAAACTCAGATCAGCCTTATTTATGCACCCTTTTCTTTTAAGGACCTTCGTAGTGCCCATTATAATGGACAAAAATATACAAGGATCTGTCGACAATATCTAAGAGACAAACGACAACCAGTCAGTATTTTTAATGGTATGAATATGCAAAAAAAAATCCAAGGTTCGATTCTCATTGGGGTATACATGTTAATAAAAAATTCAAATATACAAGCCGACATTTAAAATCCTACTGAAGATAACGCTTAACTGGAAGCGTTTGAACCCGGTATAGGAATAGGTAGGTTAGTGAGGATGACGCCAATCAAAAACAAAAAGTTTTGGGAACGACATCCATAGAGGCCAATGTTTGGCACATTATGATTCCTCCTATTGTTTCATTCCTTCTCTCTATTCAATTTTGTGTTTACCCAAAAAAAAACGCATTTTTACGTTTTCCACTTCGACGCTTTGATGAATGACATTAGTAGCAAAGGTTTTATACACTAAAAAAAAAAAACTGTAATGTTAGCAAAAAAAGCTTGTAAACCTACAAGAAAATTTGCTGATTTTGAACCCACAATTTTTTTGGTAAAGTTAGCAAAAATGTTTTGCCAAAAATTAGTTAACTGAATTAGTTAACTGAACCCATTGGGTTCGGACCCGATAGGTCCAGACCCCGATGGGCCTAGACCTAGTTAGGCTCCTTAAAAATCGTCATAGTTTTTGATCCAAAATTTGTGTCCGTTTTGCTCTACCTTGCTTAGTTTTTGAGATAGTGATTTTAGGGGACCACCGGGGTTTTGAGAATTACAAAACTCGATAACTTCAAAAATATTACTCGGAGAGCTTTTGATTATTTTGCGGTCTTGTTCTACGTGCTGAGAGCTACGAAAGTGCTTTTGTACTTTTTGTTGTGTCGGCAATATTTACCGAGATATGAGCATTGTAAAATTTTCGGGAATGCTAACTTTTTTGGATCCAAAGTTCGGACTCATTAGGGTCTACACATGTGAAGGGGACCGGCGATACTATGGAGAGCCCGAGAACCAAAAATGGCCTCCATTTTGCTCTATCTGGTTTAGTTTCCGAGATAGCGCCATTTAAAGATTTTTGAAAATTAAAAAAAATTTACCATTTATTTTTTGCTAATATTAGCAAAAAATCTTGTAAAAATGTTTTCAACTCAATTTCAAATCTTAGCAAAAGAAATTAGTTCAAAGTTTGTTTAAAATTGCTAATGTGCTAAATGAAGTTTACAAGAATTTTTTACTAACATGCTAATCTCAACTAAAAAATTGCTTAAAGTTAGCTAACTGGCATTAGCAAAAAAAAATTAGTAAATCTACTAACGTATTTTTTTGAGTGTACCTCGTAGGTCATGAAGATCCTGAAAGACATAAGAACAGAAAAAATTAAATCTTCTAAGTGATAATACAGGGCATTCACATAAGAAATGGAAGCTGTCCTCTACAGATTCATTGCACCATCTGCAAGTGTCGTTGACATTATCCCGATTCCTACCATGTGCTTCGCGAGTTTATTATGCCCCTTCATAAGGTTTATTACTGATCTTATCTGTCATCTGTCCATAACCAGAAGAGTTTTGCTGTTACCTTGTGATTTTTCTTCCCATAGCATTTTCGTCTGTATGCTATCATTTGATATCGTCCATCTATTTATCCACTTGTTTCTAATGTCCAGCTTAATATTGTGAAAAGTAAGGAAGAGTGGTGGAAAAACTCCCTCAACGGCGAGCTCATGTTTAAGGCTTTCGTCTGCCTTCGCAAGCACATCCGTTTACCTCTAAATACCCAGCATAGTCGTATATTATGCTGCTCCCTGAGAACTTGTAATTATCCGAAATTTAAAGCCGCTTGGCTGTCGATGAAGAAAGCAATATCGCTGTAGAATATTGGCCTCATCGAGATTAGCTCCGCTGCCTTGGTGATCGCATAGATCTCCGCCTGGAAAATGCTACAATCATTCTCCAAGCGATAAAATTCATCAATACTTAACTCAGAGCAGTGCACACCACTTCCTGTGCTGGTCTCGGTTTTTGAACCATCCGTAAAAACGTTTATCTGAGAAAAATCAACATTATCCATCATCCAGTCATCAAACGATGGAATCAACACGTCTAATTTTCCTTCGACTATGTTAACCGGAGTCTTATAGTCCGTGTTAAGATTTGTAACTAAACCACCCAGAATCTCAGTATGCCGAACTGTTCGATTTCGTAAGCACCCAAGTTGATGCAATCTAGTAAGTGTTATGGCCGCTGTCTCCATAAGATGGAGGTCCAAAGGCGTAATACCTAAAAGCATCTCTAGGGATGCTGTAGAGTTTGAACCTGACATACCTATTCTTATAGTAGAATTGATAAACGAAATTGAAAGGATATCAGATAATCATCCTTATTTCTAAATACACGCATCACTTCGACGTCGAATGAGTTTCACTTTCGACGCCCGAGTTTCACCACATTCTACAATACTTCAGTGGTATCGGTGAAGGAATATCGATAAATTTTTGTCATCACTAGCAAAACACAAGAAAACATCTAAAATAGGATGAATTTTAAATTAATTAAAATTGTATTATTGAGTCATATATTATATTTATTTTCAATCTAACTAATATATATAATTAAAAAATTAAGAATAAGTATTTTAAACTTCAGAAATTAAACAAAAAAATCGTCATGAACAAAAATCCGTTCCTGTGTGGCACAGTCCGGGAACCAATACAGTTTGCATTTTCATGGTTTTTATTCTGCCGGAGACTTTTTTATTACATAATTTATACAAAAATAAAACACTTAATTGATATTTAAAAGAAAATTCTATGAGTTTTAATGGTTTAGTTAAAAAAAACACAATTTTCTATAAAAACGCGCCAAAAAAGATGTCGAACAAAATTTTATGAATTTGGCGTCGAAGACGAATTGAGGAATACGTCGAATGTCGACGATGATGAAAAAAACATATGTTTTTCATTTGTATCATCTCCAACGTATTCAGGAATGCCAAAAATTACCTGCGTCGCGTTTTAAACGCGCCCGAGTAAAAATAATCATATATAACAATATATAACTTGATGCAAACATAATAAATCATATATGATAATACATCGCGTGATATATTTTCTAAATTTTTTAAATGCAGTCATATGTAGTTATATATAATTTAATCAAGAATCGGATTAAAAGGTGTACGGATGATATAATTATATAAAATTATATGAGGGTCAATACAAAATTTGATTTTCTGTATAATTTAAGATAAAATTATATATAGCTTATTCCGTTCCATATAAAACTATATATGATTCCAATTAACCAAAAATTTTCTATGTTCCTAAACATTTCCTTGTTAGGGTTATGTGTATCACCTATCTGGTTCGAAGCGTACCCAAACATTTTTTTGTTTTAGAAAATTATATGTTTGGTGAATGTATCGTTGACCTGTGGTGTATCTCAACCCAAACCAAAAAAACACCAGGATTTTATATGTTTTTATGCAATTAGATCTAATTAGATCCACCAATATATGGAAATGTCTGGTCAAAACTCGGATGAAATCAAATCATATTTTATACAAGTTGATATTTTTTAATGCAAAAACATCCACCATTATTCGGATCAAATTGCGTATAAATATATATTGTGTTACATATCATCATATATTGCATCATATAAAAATTTTTACTCGGGCGTTTATGACAACAGGAATAGCCCCGAATATAATGAATGATAGGAGGATATCACTGACTACGTGCTGGATATCGCGACAGAAAGTCTTCTTACTTTTAGCAAACGAACAGTTAGCCAATTAGTGGGAGTACTGACAGGACACTATATAGTCGGCCAAATGGCCACTCGTATGGGATTCTCTGACAAGGACTATAGTAGGTTTTGTGGGGATGTGAAGGAGGAATCAGCGAAGCAATTGTTGGATAAATTTGTATCATTGGGGGAGTAGGGAAATAACAATAAAGGGAATCACAATTAGTTTTGATTCGAGTGAATTCGCCAAATGATGGACACCGATTCAACCTAACCTAATTCTGAGGCTAAAAGCTTTTCCATCCTTTGTTCTAATGTTCATTAGAAACATTGAACAGATTTTGATTTGCATTTGTAGATCTAGGTACAAAAATCCAAAAAGGGTCGCGGTGCCGGCCATAAGAGATAGATCTCGCCTTTAATAATAATAATTCATTAGCTTTTTTAACGACAAATTTTAAAGCTGCGGTTTCTGTAGTGGTCTTAAAAATCATCAATAGCTTCGATCACTATACTACCATCTTTTACTATTTCTATCGGTTGATTTCAATATTAAACTCTTAAGACAGTAGATTTTAATAAAAAAAATAAACTTTTAAGAAACTTTCATGAATTTTAATTCTCTTTTCGAATTGTTTTTTCGAAATTAAAGGTTTTTCCCTCACGTTCGCCACCTTTTTCTATATGTGTCGGTTCAACAATAATACTTTTTGCTGTTGATTTTCATGTTTTGTATTTGTTGTTTAGCTTCATACACACTTCATTATCTTGAATTTGATTAGCAATTCGGCATAAATTTGAAAAGCACGTTCACAAAAGTGACTGTGCTACAGCGTTTCATAGTATGAATTCATGTATGTTCATTCGTACGATTGTACGTATATTCATACGCATGAATATAGTATATACATACAATGAATGTTAGTATGAAGGCATGTCGTTTGCTTTAGTTAACCTAAATAATACTTCAAGTCAAATCTTTAATAAAATGGAAAGATACGCATTTATTTTTTGTTGCTTGAATTTGAGCCCACAAAACGAATGAAACGAAGAAACAACTAGTAGAAAATATTATGGATATTCGAAAACGACCATATGATACCCTATATTTTCGGGAATAGCTTGGATTTTCTTAAATATTTAATCCACAAGGGATTTTTTATGTTCGTAAACTGATATCACAATAAATCAGAGGGATGTTTGGAATTTCAAACAGGGCATGTTACCGCCCCACACCCCTCTCTAAGCAAGTTTGGGTTGTGTTGAAATGGTGACAAAATCGGCTAATGGCATTTCACTCCTCTTTATTTTGAACTTTAAAAATTGTTAACACGAAAATCCTAGCTGATCCTGTTTTCGAGTTATGGCTAAATAATTACACTGTTCGACAATAAAAACTTCCCAGTGAAATATCCAACTTATTCTTATAGGTTTTGCTCTCCTGAATCCAAATCTGCCATCCAATTTTTTCTAACACGTACCGTTTTTGAGATATTCGCTGTCAAAAAGCAAAAAAAAAACAATAATTTCGCACGTTTAGGGGTCCACTGTTATGTTGCTTCCAACAAATAGGACTTGATTCATATAAATTTGACCTCCTGATTCTAAAACTGCAATCCATATTTTTCTAGCATGTTCCGTTTTCGAGATATTCGCGTTCTAGATTTTTGCAAGGAAAAAGTTTCAAACGCGAATATCTCGAAAACGGAACATGCTAGACAAATTTGGATTGCTATTTTGGAATCAGAAGCTCCATTGTATATGAAATCAAGTCCTATTTTTGGAAGAATCTGTAACAGCGGACCACCAAAAGTGAAAAATAATTGGCGAATATCTCAAAAATGGTATGTGCTAGAAGAAATTGGATGACAGAGAGAGCAAAATCTATAAGAATAAGTTGAATATTTTACTGAGAGGTTTTTGTTTTCGAACAGTATAATTATTAAGCTATATCTCGAAAACAGGCTCAGCTAGGATTTCGTGTTAACGAGTGAAATGACATTAGCCTATTTTGTCACCATTTTAACACAACCTTAACTTGTTTGAAGAGGGGTGTGGCCCAGAAAATCGCAAACTCAAGGATTTTGAGACAAAATCAAGTAAGATTAATGTTTTATTTAGTCTGGCTCGAAGATACTGCAGAATACTTTCCCAAATAATGATAAATAGGCTTGGAGCTTTATAGAAAAAAGAAAGGATCAGATTTGGACGTTAATACACCACCTTTTTACCGGCAAGGTAATCGAGAACTGAAAAAAGGTAATCAAGAACTGGAAAAATGGATCGAGGCTGCACGAACAAGTGGGCTCTGGAGTCTATCTGGAAGAGCTTGGATTGAGCCTGGCTCGAAGATTGCCAAATCATTGCAGTGTTTTCCAGGCAGAGATGCTGGCAATAAAGGAAGTTGAGTTGAGGTGCAATGTCTTGTCTACAATCAAAGTCAACATCTATTCTAACAGTCAAGTACATGGAGTCAATGTTTCTGAAAACAATATATGCCCTTAACTGCCGCACATCTTTAAATGAGATGGCCAAGCAGTTTAACAAACGACTCATTTGGGTCCCAGGAAACAGAGACATTCCACGCAATTGCAAAGCCGATGAGCTTGCAAGACTGGGAACTACCTTACAGGTTCCAACAGAATTGGAATGTGTTGGTATACCTCTAGAAACTTGCAAGCAAAATCTACGGCTTTGCTCCGCGACGGAGACTTATCAGAGATGGGCACATGGATAGACGTGTAAGCCTACACGATAGATTTGGCCTTCTTTTAATCAGAAGCGCACAAGTGAGATGATATCGCTTCCAAGAGGAGAGCTTTCGACGGTGGTTGCTATAATTACCGGACACTGTCTTATAGGGAAGCACGCAGGGCTGTTAAATGTGCCGTCAAATGATTTTTGCTGGAGTTGCATGGAGGAAGAGGAGTTGGAAACTATCCAACACTTCATCTGCCATTGCCCGGCACTTTCTGATCAGAGACTTGCTTCACTGGGATCTTGGGAAACTACATACTATGGCCACAGCTTTTAGCTCTTTAGTCTTCCGCCTTTTCTACCACAAGATATTTTTTACAAGACCATGTATTTGAAGGTTAAATAAAAAAGCTTCCAGAAATTATATCAGTCATTGTCATTGCCTATTCCACTGTTGGTAATCTTATTCAAAGCCGACCATAAGAAGTTGACTCCATAAAATAATATCCACTTTATTGTCGGTCCTAATGTGAGTGTTGAGTCAGTGCATCCACTAATAGGCTAACCGTCCGGTTGCCAAATGTAAAAAATACTTTCTGTCCTCTTAGGATTTGTCCTCTTAGGATCCACAGCGATATCCTGCAAGTAGTCAGTGATATCCACCTATCCTTCATTCTGTTCTCTGATATCCTATCAATTTCATTCATAAATTCCACTATAAGAACCGAGATATCAGGTGCGGCACCTTCCCCCATCGACTCGGATCCATTTCTTGCACATTCATTAGCCAATTCTATCCCAGCGACTCCACGATCTCCAGAGACCCAGATTAGCTTGACTGTGTGCTGACTGATTCGATGAAGGGATTGTATACAGTTCCTAACAATTCCCGATTTTACGGTGTTTAATTCTGATACCTTTAGAGCTGCAGACTATCCCTTAAAATGTTAATGGCGCATTAAATCAGTTTCCTTGCCTTAATCATCTGTGCTGTATTATCAATTGCAAATACCTTTGCCTGGAAAACACTACACTTGTCCGGAAGTCTCACTGAGGCCCTGATTTCGAGGCATTCAGAGTATACTCCCGCGCCCATCTCAAACTTCGATCCGTCCGTAAAGATTGAGGTCGTATTCTCTGTTGTGACAGAGTTTATCGCCCACAGTTCCGAAAACCGACTATATCTCACCGCAGACGAACTTTGATAGAACTTTCGAAGTCCCAATACCAACTAGAGAAGACTCTATACAACAATACTAACTTGTTTGACTCCAATAAAAAACTTTGAGATTAAAACCCTCCATCTTTTTCCAAAGGTCTTGTGACATAAAACAAGTTCTACAACTGGATTTAAAGTAACCATTTCTGGTTTGAAGAGAAAGAAATCAGTTATAAACAATTTATTCCGAGTGTTTTAAAAACATTGAAATCTAAATTAATTTAACTTTCTTTTGCGTGTTAACAAACATCAACAGAGTAGGGTATAAAAAGCGAATACCTCACTCACGTGAATACTAAAACAAATGAAAAAGAAACTTTGTAATCTTGGTAAGCACGCACACAGTGAAATATTGATATGGAACAAACATACAACAACAACAACTACGCAACATAAGTAAGATGCGTAAGCAATCAAGCAAGTAACTGGTGTATACGGGTGTGTTGAAATGTTTGTTTATAGCACGAGTAGTACGAGAGTATTCTTTAATATTACTTTTTCGTTTTTTCCCAACACTGTTTTAACAAACTGGTTGCAGCTGGTTACTCTGTTTCCAGAGGTTCTATCCACTACTTTATCTACCGTCTTTGAATTTTTATATTATTTTGTGTGTCAGTGATGATAAGATAAATTTTTATTGTACTTAACCCGGTATCTACACTTGAGAGAAATATCTTATGAGAGAAGACAGAACGTACTTATGTAAAACAAAAACAATTTGACATTGGTTGTTTTTGTTTAAAATACGTTCTGTCTTCTCTCATAATATATTTAGCTCAGGTGTAGATCTCGGGTTAATCTAAGGCAGAGATAGGCAAAAGCAATACGCGGCGTTTTCGCTCTCACACCTACATGCTCTCACACATTAAACAAAAAAAAAACACACTTTTCTCCTCTCTTTTTGTTTATAATATACTAAGAGAAATAGTCAATTAGGTAAGGTTATGTTAGGTTAGGCTGCGAAGGATGATGTCGATTTATATAATCATTATGATTCTTTTTATGTTCAATACCTCCTCAGGTTCAATGGCGTATGCAGGACTGTTTTTTCAGGGCCCAACAACAACAACAAAAAAAATTTTGTTGTTTTTTTCGTGAGATTCGTGTTTTCCAATACATATAAAAAAAATATTTTTTTGTTGTTGTTGTTGGGCCCCCCCCTGTATACGCCGATGCTCAGGTTGAATCGTCAGTACTGTCTCCCGTTAAGCATCTCATTTTAAAGCCTTTATAAAAGCCAGTAAGGTCCAAGGATTCCCGCATCGAATTTCTAATACGATCTGAAAGAAATAAGAGCCAACTATTTTAAGTCGTCTTAAAAATAACGCAGGGCATTCACATTAGAAGTGATAGCTGTCTTCCGACAGCTTCCCCACACCATCTACAGGTATCATCGTTCAATCTGCCTATTCTTACCATATGCTTACCTAATATGTTATGGCCAATTATCAAATTAATTACCATTCTCAGTTGTCTTCTATTTATATCTAGAAGAATTTGTGTATGTTTTGCCAAGTTTTCATACCATAATAATTTAGTCTGAATACATCTGTCTGAATTCGTCCATCTGTATAACCAAGTATCTCTGGATTTGTACTTAATCCAAAGTGTGATCATAGATAAAGGAATAAAAGGATTCAGACATTTGCAAAGGGTTCGGAAACTCATTTTGACATTACTAAGAACAATTTCCGAAAACAATTTAACGCATGATGTAAATATGAAGTCAATCAGACGAGTGGTATGGCTGGAATGATGAGAACGATTTTTTGAAATTTGCTTAGTTATAACTCGAAAACTAAAGCTGTCAGAAAAAAATTTAATACCAGTTTTGGAATCCTCTCATCCAATATAAGTTCGCGTTTAAAACTGAGGCTGTACAACAGGTTTCGTAGCAGCTTCCGAGGCAATTCAATCATCCTACCCGTACGCCGGTCACACCATCCTTATGTTAAAGCACGTGGGTTTAAGTCGCCACCTGTCGTTGGCGATCTGTAATAGCTGTCATCCCCCTTGCATGTCCGTTTGGTAGTACTTCCAAAAATTTGTAGCCGCAGGCCTAGTAATATTCGAAATTCATTAACAGCAACTGGAATTCGGTACAACAACCGAAGATGCGACTACAGCTTAATGCGGTACAACAACCGAAGGTGCGATTACAGCACAGTTACTGAATTTCGGTACTTTTGATGTTTGCAGACATACCAGCATATTTTGAAGGACCATTTAAACTATCAGCGCATTCGTATCTGGTACTGTAGGATTTGACATGATATCAATGTCATCAACGGCTTGGATCCCAATGAAGCTGCCAAACGAGTCACAACGGTACCACATCTTTTGAAACACCTGAATTCAGTGGGAACAACAGACCCAGGCAGAAACTGCCAACCGTTCCAAAGAAAAAGTCTCGGCAAAGCACTTTATTTTTTGTGTAGAAGGTAGTATGAATTTGAAAAAGTGTTTTCCAAGCGCTTTGCCAATGTTTTTCTATTTAAATCCGTTCAAAGTATAAACTTTTAATTAAAATTTATTAATTTTCATAACAATTGGAATATTTTTTATTTCCCTGCAGGATAGTTCTCGTTATATGTCACTTATACACAATGACCTACATATTACAAACTTGACACCTTTTATATAAAAACACCAGTTTCTTTCGTGAGGAAGTGTCTTAAACTCCGGATACATCACCCTTAAACTCCGGATACATACCCGTTTCGGTTCAATACACCACTTTTTTTCAGGAATTTTACAAATTTTTTTTCCTAAAAGCATTTTAATAAATTTTTTATTCCAAAACGCAAAGAAAACTGCAAACAATTTTTTTCCGGGACTTAGAAAATTGTTCAAAGTTTGTTCAAAATTTTTTTATCCTAATAAATGAGTCAATAAATTTTTTTATCCTAATTTAATAAATTTCTTTATTCAAATTAACACCAAAAAAAGTTATGTCTTATGGACTTATGTATACAATTTAGATCCGGCCCATTTTTTTGTTCTAAAAGTGCTATTATAGTAACATATTTTTTGTTTTTAAAGCACTTTCAAAGCGCTTTAAAATAGCAACGGCATACCGTTTACCGTGGTTATCATTTTGGACGCTGGGAGAGTACTAAACTGTGGTGCTTTCCCAGCACACAAGCGACCATAAAAGGTACTTTGCCAGCGCTCTCCCGTTTGTATTTTTCTGCCTGGGAGAAATTAGTTGGGCCTACTGTAATCAGTTGAGAAAATTGTTATCAGCTGGGACAACTGTAATCAGTAATTTGTGGCATCTAAAATCAGTTGTAACTACTGTTATCAGTCGGTTAGGACAAATGATATCAGTTATGACTTCGGACTATTGTAATCACTTGGAATTAGTTGTTACAACTAGATTCAGTTGCGATGAACGACTATTTATAAGAATATCAGAAAGGAGAATTGTGAATGCAGGAATAGTCGTTGGTTGTCACAACCAAGTCACTCGGAAAAACTGAAATAAGTTGGAAAATCTGAAATCAGTTGGGTTAATTGAAATCACTTGCGACAACTAATCAGTTGGGACAATTATTACTAGTTGAGGACAATTAAAAACTGGACAGTTGGGTCAATTTGTATCAGTTGGCACGTAATTATTCATTTAGCCGTATCAATATCCAGAGAAAAATTAAAGTGTTGCATTGTACTAAATGATAATGTAAGAACGGTAATTTTCTGTTTCAAAAGGTACCACTATACCTTTTATATCAACCCTGATATAATTTAAAGTTTAACTCTAACGACCAAATCACAAGCACAAACTGTGATGACTATGATAACGTTGACGATGATGTGGATGTGGATGATGATGGCGAAAAAGAAGAAGTTTTAGGTAAAAGTTGTTTGAATCCCAAATACATTTGTTGTCTTGTATGTAGTAAAAACACTGAGAAGTTGGGACCGAGAAATAAAAAAAAAATGGAAAAAAATGTGTCTGTTATTGTCAAAAGTGGTTCTTTAAATCCAAAAAAAAAAAACTTGTTTTAGAATCATTATAAAAGTTCGTTCTTACTTGCTTTTGGCCTGCTGACACAATACCACTTTTTTTTCAATACATATTTTATTTCTTTGAAACGTGAAATCTTTTTTTACTACAAAAAAAAAAAACTCAAAAAATAAATAAAAACTTATCATTAAGATTTAAGGCGTGGTATTGGTTGTTGCCAGTGCCAGAGTGATGATGGTGTTAAGTTAATGGAAGTTTCAATACGAACGAGTACGTTGTTACTTTTTAGATTATATTTTTCAAATGTATTTTACGTGGTTAACGATAACTACGCAAAAGTATCTAAATCAGGGATGGGTCACATTAGTATTTATTAGGACTTTCAATCGGGATTAGTTTTTCTGAATCCCGGAATTCGGAATTGAAGAAAAACTTTAGGGATCTCGATTTTGGGATTCCGGGATTTTCGGGATATTTTTAATCACTGAATTTTTTTGTAAAATTTTTCGGGATTTTTAAAATTTTTTTAGGATTTTTTGGCACTTAAAATCCACACGTTTGTAATGATTTGCCAGGTTCTGTTGACGTTGTGAACTTCGAAAAAGGAAAAACATCGAGAGCAGTAATCCGGGTAATAACTGCAGATAGAGAGTCCTTCTGTGAAGGATATCCATATACGTTTATCATTCTTACCTTTCGTTTTGGCTCATCGTTATCAACTTTTTAAACCTTTAAAAAATGTTGTTTAAGAAAAATATGAAATCAAAACGGTTTTCAACATATGGAGTTAAGATGTATCAAAAGTCTTTTCGTCAAACCACCATTAGTTTTCAAAATCTTTTTGTAAGCTTTACATTTCGCAAACAATTCACCTTTTGCTTCCACAACAAATATTACCAGACGAAACTTTTGTCGGGTTCTTTTGTTTTGTGTTCCACAAAGTTCATATTTTATACAAATAACACTGTCCAATAAGATAGGCCGTTTTTACACTTTTTTCTGAACATCAATTCTAACAGTGAAGCCGCGGTCAATCACCTGAAGTCAATGCTTCAGAAAACAAGATCTACCCTTAACTACCGCACGTCTTTAAATGAGATGTCCAAGAAGTTTGACATACGACTCATATGGGTCCCAGGGCACAGAGACATTGCAGGGAATCGATGAGAACTACCTTACAGGTTCTAACAGAATTGGAATGTGTTGGTATGGCTCTAAAAACTTGTAAGAAAAATCTACGGCTTTTTTCCGATACGGAGACTAATCAGAGATGGACACATGGATGGATGTGTGCAAGGTTGCCATCCGTCATCTTTTCCCCTGACAATGTCCTCTTTTTTAGGGCGTCCGGGGCAGTCTTCTTTTTTTGGAAAGTGTCCGGGGTTGTCCTACTTTTTGGACTTTTTACCATATTTTTTTTTTTTCATAGCTTCTAAACTTTTGAATTACACTGTGAGACAAATGGTAGGGGTTAGTGATCGGTTAAGCTTAACGCCAGCTACAACTTTGCTGAACATTACTTTGCATTTTGCCCTCCAAAAAAAGATTTATATTTCAAAAATTTCCATTTGCATTTCAAAATTTTCTAAATGATTTAAAGAATTTTTTTTTTTTGAATTTCTAAAAAATCCATTTCTATACAAATTTCTGAAATATATTTCAGAAATTTCCAATTGTGTTTTAAAAGTTTCTATTTGTATTTTAAAATTTTCTAAATGCTTTTCAGAAAATTCTATTTCATAAAAACCCTACACGTAGCAAAGGGAATTTAAATGACAAATCGCTAATGTTTAAACAAAAATATTAATACATATTCAACTCTACATTCATTGAGAATTAAAGGAAGAAATTGTACAATCTCTTAGTAAGATTACGATCGTGTTGTTTATTTGACGATCGTGATCTCGCTAAGAGATTGTGGAGTTTTTTTGCTAATTCTCAATGAATGTATAGTTGAATATGGATTTATATTTTTGTTTCAACATTAGCGATTTATCATTTAAATTCCATTTGCTACTTGTAGTATATGGGTTTTATATTTGTTAAATAACCTTGACAATGGAATCTGACAAATTCTTCAAATTCGCAAAAATGACCAACATAAATAATTTTAAAACAGAAAATTTATTTTCTTGAAAATTATACTATAAAAATATAATAGCTTTAATTAGTAAAGGAAATAATGACCTCGAGCTGAAATAAACCTAGTCAAAATATAATATTTTAAAGGTCGAAAACAATTTTTATTTTTTAATAAAAATTTATCAGAATTTCCATTTATATTTAAAAAATTTCTAAATACTTTTTAGAAAATTCCAAATATATTTCAAAATTGTCTATTTTTATTTCAAAATTTTCCAAATACTTTTCAAAAAACTTTGATAAACAAGTGAAATTTTTTGAAAAGTATATAGATAATTTAGAAATTTTGAAATGAAAATTTTTGAAATTCAAAATGAATTTTCTGTTTAGCATTAGGAAAATGTTTATATATAATTAAAAATTTTTGAATTATATATAGAAATTTTTGAAATATAATTGGAAATAATTGACAATAATCTTTCTCAAAATATAATTTAAATTTTTTTTAATTATAAGTGGAAATAAAAATTGTTTTTCTAATAAAAAATACATTTTAGGTCTATTCGATTACCCAAATTTCTTACTATTTTTTACTACAACTGGAAAGTTTTGTTTACTTTTTGTATTGAAAATTTCCAGCTGTAGTAAAATGAATAAAACATATTAGATTGTAGTAAGATAATCGAATAGACCTTTTATGTGTACATATATTGTATCGCGTTCTTGACTTTCTTTAAATTAATTTATAAAAAAAAATCGTCCTCTTTTTTGGGTCGAATGTCCTAATTTTTTGAGGTTGACGTCCTCTTTTTCTTAAAATGGAAATGGCAACCCTAGATGTGTGAGACTACACGACAGATTTGTACTTCTCTTGATCAAAAGCGCACAAGTGAGCTGATATTTCTTCCAAGAGAAGAGACTTCGAAGGTGGTTGCTGTAATTACCGGACACTGTATTACTTATAGGAAAGCACGCGGAACGGTTAAATGTGCCGTCAGTTGGCTTTAGCCGGAGGTGAATGGATAAGGAGGAGTTTGAAACTATTGAACACTTTATCTGCTATTGTCTGGCAATTTCTGGTTAGAGACTTGCTTCACTTAGATTTATGGAGCTGCATGATTCTTTTGATTTTTCGGATGTCAAAACTTAATATCTTAGCAGTTTCAAAAGGAGCAGGGACTAGTAGGGGAACTAATACATACACATAACAGAAACTTTTTCGTTTCACCCCTATGATTTATACTCAGGATCTTACGAGCTCATATTGAAGCTAACTCCAGTTTCCGTATTTTAATTGTGATCAATTGTAACTCGACTCTTTAGCATTTTAATTTTCTCAAAATTCGCTCAAGATTTTCTAAGGGCCTAATTTTGTAAATCACTCGCGTTGAACGCATCACCAACGCTAACGTGAACTCGAGGCTAAAAAAATGCAATTTTGTAAATCACTACGTTTTTGCGTTCAATCTTTACATTATCACTTGAAATGTCAATTATATTAGAATCGGTGTTGCCAGATATTATACAATTGAGAAAATTGCCTACCCATTTTGTAGAGGATACACACCCATTTTCGTGGGGAAACACATATATATCGTCACCTAAAATGCAAAACGCCCTATCTAACATTTTATAAATTTTACAGGAGAAGCAAAAACGTGTTTATATAAAAACTATAAAAGTTTTCATTACAAATTTTTTAAATATTAGTAAAACCACACAAACAAATTCATTTCTGTTAAAAAAAATTATAAATTTTTAATATTTAAAAAGTTATGTTAGTAACGCCCTTTTGTCTTGTAATTTTCAGAAACACAAAAAGCCCTAACTGCACTGAAGATGTTTAAAAACACCAAGCAGATGTGTTATAAAATGTAACAACATGCTAACAAAATTGTATACTGAATGTTGTTTTATCATATAGATCTCTAACAAAATGTGGGCGGTATTGGAGAAAGGGGCGTGGCACCTGCTATATAACCTAACACTGAAAAATGTCACATTTTGGATTCTGTTAAACACATGCTAACTTAATTCGATAAAAAATGTCAATTTACAATTTTAAAGCTCCATGTCCAATGAGGGTGGAACAGGACAAAGGGTATGGCCCGAAATAACAATGCATCAAAATGCTTTAACCTTTTAACGACCACAGGAAACTATACTTCCCAGATAATTTTTTGCGATATTTTTTAGTTCAAGTAAAAGCTAGGATAAATGTGCTAAAAGATGAATTATAGAAGAGTTTTAGAGAAACAAAAGTTTTGTTTTCATTAAGTCTCTAACTGGCTCCACTTTTTTTTTTTTTTTTTTTTTTTTTTTTAAAAAAGAAGCAACACTCAGGCAATGCTGCCTATCAATTACTAATGTAACCGTGATACTTCTTTCGGAAAGGGGATAGAAGAGAGGTGAAAGATTTGAAAGATAGAAGAGCTTCAGTATGGCAACACTATAATTGCGCGTGTTGATAATTTTGAGTACAGTTGTTGCATCGCCATCTGTTATTGATCTGGCGAATTATTTTTAAAGCTGTGTTTATAGCCATTATTTTATTATTTTACTTCGTTGACGTTTTTAGTGCTATTTATCAACGAAGGAGGGTGCTGCGATAGATATTAGTTATAAATAGAAACTAATAAATATCTGAAAAAAATGTTGTTCTGCCTGAGCTGAGAATCGAACCCAGGCTTGCTGGCTAGTAGTCCAACGCGCTAACCACTAAGCCACAGCACCCACCAAAGTTCACTATAAGTTCTCAAAGTCTGCGAAGTAATAAATATATTAGGGACAACATTATATTTACTTGACAGGCGAAATAAGGGTCAAGAAGGGGGTTCAGAAATCCAAATTCTTGTAGAATAACTATTATTAAGTTTCATTTCTTTCAGATCACAGCGAGTACCAAAATGGCCTTGGCCAAAACAGCGTAATAAGGGGGAAGGAGGGGCCCAATTTTTTTATGCGTAACTATTATTAGGTCAGAAATTACGAAAATGGAAAGAAAATCAAAAACACTTCAGTCAAAAATTCGGCTTCTGGAAAATTTCTTAACCCTAGTAAAAATGGTTTTGTATGTTTAATATAAAACCACTTTTAATTTGGAAAAAGTACGTTTTGTTAAAAAATAATGAAAAAAGTACGTTTTGTTTAAAAATAATTGAAAAACGACGTTTTGATGTGCGTATTTTTTTAAACGATACTATTTTGATCGAGTGTTTTAAAAATGTTCTTTTTTATTAAAAACTACAAAAGAGCCTCATTGCATCATATTTAGATACGTTACACACGAATTGGCAAAGTTAATGTATCCCCATACTGTAGTTGTGGGGTGTAAATAGACTAATAACAAGAATAAGGGGGAAATCCTTCGCTGGCCTGCAAGAAGGCCTCAAAAAATCTTTGTGGGCATTTATATGTATATGGAATACAACAGTAAAATGGCCTATTATAAAATTATGAATAATCTTGCATATGAAATACAATGAAAAAATTACGTTTTGATAAAAAAATTAACAAAAAAGTACGTTTTGTTACACACCAATTTTTAAGGAATCCATTTTCTTGATGAAAAACAAAAATAATTCACGCTATGGAAACTTTTTCTGATAGATTTCGAACCAAATAATATAAAAAGAACAAAAAATCAATTTGTCAAAAAATGCGAAAAAGTACGTTTTGTTCTGCGACTCCTCATATATTGTTAACAAAGCTTCTAGTTTTCAGACTTTTACATACAATAGATCAAAAGATTTTAAGCTTTTAAGAAAATAAGATTTTATGGTATTATGCTCCATATCCAATTTTGCTTACACATTTGGGACTTTTGTGTGATATGGAGCAAATGAGTTCTCAACGCCAAACAAAATAACAATGAAACAAAAAGAGCTAGATCGACAAAACTGGGTCACAGACTAATACAGACTCGACATAAGTGACAGGTGTCAAAAAAGTAGTCTTGAACCATATGGTTAATTATTTCAAATTATTCTACGAATTAGGTTAGACCGAATTTATATTGGACAATTTTAATTGCGGCAATTCTGATTTTTTAGTGTATCAGAGAGAGAGGTAAGATTCTTCCCTCTCTCTCCGATACACTATAAAATCAGAATTGCGGCAATTAAAATTGCCCTGTCTGAATTTGGACTTAGGAAGAGAAAGCTAATATAACGCGCCATAAGAAAAATGGATGCCAGATCGGTTTTTTTTGTTTCACTCACTCCTAAGTCGTAGAAAGTGTTGCCGTGTTAGCGTAAAACGGACTAAAAACCGCTGTGTTTTCTCCTAAAATCGCTTAGTTTTTCCCCATTTTTTCTTATAAAACTCTACTGTCGAGTCTGTATTTAGTCTGTGACTGGGTATTTAGAACATTTATATAGTCAGGTTGCATGGTATTAAAAATGGGGATGATCGGTCAATGGACACGCCTACCTCCCCACAACCTAAATGGCAAATATGACACTACTTGAAATGTTACGGAGTTACGGTATTAAAATTTGGTACGTAGAATAGTACCAACATAATTAATCTTCATTCCAAAAATATGCAAGATCCGTTAATTTTTAAATAATTTTCTATAACGCAAATTTTCAAAAAACGTCAAAATGGTGTGTTTTTTCTTAGAAAATGCTAGATATCTCAAATTTGAAAAGATGTTTTAAAAAACGGACTTCGGAATAAGAAAGAGGATATTTATATTATATATATTCCATTCCTAACTCATTTTTTTCAAAAATGGCGTATGGAGCAAAACAATAATAAGGTGACGACCTGCAAAGAGAATATTTGAGAAACAAGAGAACAAAAAAGGTAAACAAAAGAAATGTTGTATTTTTTCAACATAAATTAGTTGAAAACAGCCACGGGCGCCGTCATGCTATTTTCGATGTTTTTCTTCTGCCGGAGAAGTTTTTTTACATATTTATAATTTTAAAAGCATTTTTGTTACATCAACGCCCCAAAATTTCAAGTGATCATTTTGACATTTCAAGTGATGAAAAAAAACTCTCTTGCGTTTTACAAAATTCCATTTTCCATACAATTTGTTCTAAAAATACGTAAGTCAACGCGAAAAAAACAGCTGTTCAGCCCCCGCGTTTTACAAAATAGAAAATTGTCCAACGCGAGGTAAAAAGGCGCGTTGCGTTTTACAAAGTTAGGTCCTAAATTCTATTTACGTTTGTACATTTCTGATTCTATAGGCATTCGATTCGCACAAAAGTCATTCTTAGAATTGTCTTTGCTGTTGTTTTTATTCTAAGTTGACATTTGTTACTTTACAGTTTGTTTTATGATTATATGTCAAGATTTTACAATGGCACTGGGCCAGTATTGCGTATTTTTTTTTTTTTGTTTTTTCGTTGCTGCTGTTTTCCTTGCTGTTTCTCTGTTTTTGATATGAATAATTCAAAAAATGGCGCGCGTAAAGATTTGTGGTAATTTTCGCACACTAACAACATTTTTGTTTTTTTTTTCTGAACACAAAGAAAATTTAGGTCATTTTGAATCATATTGAATGATATGTAAATATTTAATATACAACAAAATAATTTTAAATTACTTAAATTTGTTGATTTTTCTTTGATAATTTGGGAAATCTAATTAGAGTGTCTTCTAATAGTACAACAAAAATAAAAAAAAATAAAAATGTCAAGATGTCAAAATGTCTATCGATTTAGTTTTTAGATCATTATTTTTCGAACTGAACAAAGCAAGGGTTTTGTTTAGTGTCTGTTTGCTTTGTTTTTTTTGTTTAATACATGCTAATTCTCACATATTTGTGACAGCAAATCATAAAAGGTTATGTTAAAAACTGATATATTCACAAAACAAATGAGACTGTTGAATTGGGCTATGCTGAATTTTGTATACCAATATGTAAAAAATTAAAAAAAAATTACAAAATATAGACCATGTTCTGGAAAGGTTGCAAAATAAGTACTTACAAGGGAAGTCTCCCTAGTGTCACCCGCGGATCGTTATGGAATTATTTTTATTTTGTAGAGCAGAAAAAATAAAGGGACACGTATTTTTTTTTAGCGGCCCAAATTCATATTTAGTGGGTGAAAAGGAGGGGGGAAGAAAAGGTCATTTTTCAGTTTTTTTCGTTTATCTCCTATATTATGCAAAGAAACCTAGTCATGTTACATACGAAATGAAAGGTCTTTGGAAAACCTATCTACGTGTGTAAAGAACGTGTCCAAAAATGCAAATTTTTTCGTCATATTGCACAGAAAAAAATATGGAGGAAACAAATTTGAGTAACCACTTGTTTAAATTTAAAAACTAAAATTGAGTAATTTTTTAATTGACGCAATTAAAAATTTACTTAAAAATTTTAAAAACAATTTAAGTAAATAATTTAATAAAACTTTAATAGTTTTTTTTTAATTTTTTTTAAACTCTCATAGTTTTTTGAATTCTCGTTTAGTTTATAGTTTTTTGTGTATGTATATGAAAGTTTGTAATCGTCTTTCTAAAATTTTCCTATGTTATTGAGACATAAATATGTTTGGTAAAGTTTGAAAAAACAAGTTTTTTGTTGTTTTTTTGTAAAAAAATGTAAAACTTTTTTAACTTTAAAAGAATAAATAGATAAATTTTGAGTAAATTTTTAATTGTGTCAATTAAAAATTTACTCAAATTTTTTTTCAAACATTTAATAAATTTTTATTAAAAATTTACTCAATACTATTAAATCGTTTACTGGTGCAAAATTGAGTAATTTTTTACTCAATAATGGTCTTAGAAACTTTAAATATGGAACATACCATCGTCTAAAGGAAAAAGCATTTTGAAAAAGAACTTTTTGGAAATTATAATTCTAAGTTGGTAAGAAAATGTACTTTATAGTACATTCAGACTAGTCTCGAAACCCCGTTGAAAATACGTATTTTCATTTTGAAAACTTGACCGTTCACACTTGAAATTTTTGACACTTATTACGTTTTCAGAATTCGCCGAAAAAAATTTGCGATCAAACCGGCATTAAATTCACACAATTAATTAAATTACGCGTTTGTTTACAATCTATATATATAAAGTAGTTACGTGACTAGGGTTGCCATTTGTATTTTGAGAAAAAGAGGACGTCAGCCTCAAAAAAGGAGGACATTTGACCCAAAAAAGAGGACAGTTTTTTTTAATAAATTAATTTAAAAAAGTTAACAACGCGATACAATATGCAAAAAAAACTCATTTTTATTAAGAATAAACAATTTTTTTTCACTAAGAAAAATATATTTCCAATTATATTTCAATATTTTGGAAATATCCATTCAAATATATTTTGGAAATATCTATTTATAATTAAAAAATTTCCAGTTATATTTAAAAAAATTCTAAATATAAGTCAAAAATGTTCAATGTATATCAGAGTTTTCTATTTGTACCCTGCAAAAAAAGTCATTACCACTTCCCAGTGGAGTGCTTTAAAACTATAACAAATGTAATGAAATACAACAAAGATAACAAAAAACACACAAACATTTTTTTCTACTCCAGAATACATAGATATTCAGCTCTTAACTCATTACCCATCGCGACACGTTCATACAAATGTAAGTAGATATTCAGTAGATAAGAACTACTTCAGGGAAGTAGTTGGAAGTTGTTTGAAAGCTCGAAGTACTTCTTATCTACTGAATATCTACTTACTTTTGTATGGGAGTGTCGCGGAAGGTAATGAGTTAAGTGCTGAATAACAACTTTTTTTGGAGTAGAAAAGAATGCCTTTGCATTTTTTCTTGTGTTTTTTGTTATTTTTGTTGTATTTCATTTCATTTGTTGCAGTTTTAAAGCACTTCAAATAGAAGTACTCCGCCCTTTTTTTGCTGGGTATTTCAAAATTTTCTAAATGCATTTCAGAAAATTTTATTTGTTTTTCAAAAATGTCCATATTCATATCCAAATGTTTTAAATAATTTAAGAAAATTACTTTTCAATTTAAATAAATTCAGATATTTTAATTGTATTTCAAAAACTTCCATTTTGATTTAAAAATTATGTAAATGCTATTCAAAAAATTTCATTTGTGTATCAAAATCTTCTGAAAAGCATTTGAAAAATTTTGAAATACATATGGAAATTTTTGATACATACTTAATTGGAATTTTTTGAAAAGCATTTAGAATATTTTGAAATATAAATGGAAATTTTTGAAATACAATTGGAAATTTATGAAATGGAATTTTTAAAAAGCATTTAGAAAATTTTAAAATACAAATGGAAACTTTTGAATTACAATTGCGAATTTCTGATATAAAATTTCTGGAAATTCAAAAGGAATTTGCTTGAAATCATTTAGAAAATTTTTAAATGGAAATTTTTGATAGACAAATCTTTTTTCGGAGAGCAAACTTTAAGACACACAACAGCTGATAACACCACCCAACAGCCAATATTAACATGAACTAGATGATATACGTCTGAAAGTAAAGATGAAATAGAGTAAAACTGCATTTACAGTTTTTCATTTCGTGATCCTGTTTCCTTTTAAAAGGACTTCAAAGTTTTAAAGGATACATTTTGTAAAATATTTTTGAAATATTTGTACTTGTCCTAGGTTGACACTGGTGACGGAAAATGAAAGAGGAATATCTCCCCTAATTTATCCATTTTTCTATTTTGCCATATCAGGATAAAAGGATGTGAATAAAGTCATTTGAAAACTTTATCAAAATATTTTGTTAAAAATGTTGAATGATATTAAAGGATACATTTTTGAAAGGACGTAACTTACCTCCTTTTTCCTGATATGTAAAAATAATAAAATAGGCAAATGAAGGGAGATCCTCCTCTTTCATTTGCTGCCATTAGTACCATCCTAGGACAAGTAAAAATATTAAAAAAATATTTTATAAAATTTATTCATCTAAAACTTTGAAGTCCTTTTAAAAGAAAACAGCATCACGAATTTAAAAACTGTAAATGCTGTTTTACTACATTTAGTCTAGTTTCAAACGTATATTATCCAGTTCGCGTTCAACGACTTTTTTCATTTTTGTTTGACGGTGTAATAAGTGATGTCAATGTAGTTATTTTCGCTCTACATAAAGTGCTTTTTTACTCGAAATATACGAGTTTTTAAGTGTTTTTTTTTTATTATATGCGAGTTTTGTTCTCAAAATGTTGACATTACTGCTAATAAGCAAAAATACAACAATGCA
The DNA here is from genome assembly GCA_963921195.1 of Pegoplata infirma. Taxonomy (NCBI): domain Eukaryota; kingdom Metazoa; phylum Arthropoda; class Insecta; order Diptera; family Anthomyiidae; genus Pegoplata; species Pegoplata infirma. The sequence continues at coordinate 66,575,011 of OY992538.1, forward strand.
ATAATTCAAACGTTAAGAAGTAATAAAAGAAATGTATGGGGAAAAGTGCAAAAAGTAGGACAACCCCGGACACTTTCTAAAAAAGAAGTAGGACTGCCCCGGACGCCCTAAAAAAGAGGACGGTGTCCGGGGAAAAGAGGACGGATGGCAACCCTATACGTGACTGACTGACATACTAATCACGCATCATCCCACAGCCCAAACCATTGAAGCCAAAGTCTTGAAGTTTGGATTGTAGTTTGACCTCCCGGAATACATATTCGCTAAGGCTGGGTTTTTGGAAATGTTGATTTTAAGGGGTAAAAACGAAGAGTTGGAAAAGAGGAAAAAGCGAGTACTTTGGTACTTTTTATTTTTTCTGAAAAAAAATCCAATTAATTTGAAATTTGAAATGTGGGATCCTCTAACGGAAAAACATTCCCAAAAAAAGAACTTTCTGGAAATTCGGATTGCTAAAGGTTAAAAGGGGTAAAAAATGGTACTTTGGTACTTTTTATATTTTTTGAAATTAAGGTCCCACAAAAATATTAAAATTTGCAATGGTGGTTCCACCAACGGAAAAAATTCTGGAAACGTACTTTTTCGAAATTCCTATTCTAAGGGGGATAAAAAGCGAGCACTTTGGTACTTTTTATTTTTTCTAAAAAAAAAATCCTACAAAGTCCTACAAAAAAAATATAAAAATGTTAGTTCCAACAATGCGAAAAATTTTGAAAAGATACTTTTTCGAAATTCCGATTCTAAGGGGGGTAAAAAAGTGTACTTTGGTATTAATTATAATTCCTGAAATAATGGTTCTGGAAACTTTAAATTTGGAATGCATTTCATTTAGCGAAAACGATTTCTAAAGAAGGCAAAGAATTTTTTGTTTTTTAACGCATGTAAGCGCATATTCGGAACGGAATGAAAGCCATATAGGACTAATCGGAATGGAACAGGGAATCAAATGGAATAAAACAGGGAACGAAATGGGGACTTGAAATTTGGAATGTAGGTGCGCCTCCCGAAATATAAATCCCATAAGGCTGAGTTTTTGGAAATGTTGATGCTATAATAGGGTTAAAAAAGTTATTTTGGTACTTTTTATATTTCCACAAACCACTGAAGCTAGAGACTTTAAATTTGGAATATAGATGCATCTCCCGGAAAATAGGTCCACTAAGGCTTGGGTTTTGGAAATGTTGATTCTAATGGGTAAAATGTGCAAAAACTGGTACGTTAGTACTTTTTATAGTTCCACAAACCAATGAAGCTAGAGATTTGAAATTTGGAATGAAGCTGCATCTCCCGGAATATAGATGCACTAAGGCAAGCTTTTTTGAAATAATGATTCGATGGGGGTGAAACGAGTAAAAAAGGTATTTTGGTACTTTTTATATATACTTAAATAATGGTTTTATTAGTCTGAAATTTGGAATGTATTATCCCATGCTTAAATAAATACTTTTTGGAAATTCCGATTCCGATCTAAGGGGATAAAAGACCTGATCTAAGGGGAGTACTATGGTACCTTTTATATTTTCTGAAATAATTATGATGGAAATTTGAAATGTAAGATTGTCTAGCAAAATAAAATATTCCCAAAAGAATAACTTTTGGAAATTCTGATTCCTAAGGAAATTAATTAAAAAAGATAATTATATATTCTTTAATAATGATCCTTTTAACTTGAAATTTGGAATGTAGCATCCTCTAACGGAAAAAAATCCCCAAAAAAATTACTTTTTTTTACTGTTTATATTTTCTTAAATAGAGGTCATAAAAACTTAAAATTAGGAATGTAGGATCCAACAACAGAAAATAAATTTGTAAAAAGTACTTTTTCGAAATTTCAATTCTAAGGGAGTGAAAACGAGCACTTTAATACTTTTCATATTATCTGAAATAATGGTACTGGAAACTTGAAATTTGGAATGTAGGATCGTCTGGCGAAAAAAAAATATTCCCAAAGGATTTTTTTTAAATTCTGATTCCCAAGGAGTTTATAATAAATAATAAATTCCCGTCATTCCTATAAGGAGCATAGGGCCATAACATATCTATTCCATTCAATTCTGTCCAACGCTAGTATTTTATATATTTTTTTTTTGATTTCAGCTATTTTTTATGAAAATATTTAAATATTTCTAACTTTTTTTTTTTGACACTATCTTTAATTTATTTTCTTTTATGAAAGGTTTCAATCGTACATTCGTTGAAACCTCATAACTAAAAGGTTTAAATTTGTAGGGGAAAATACGTATTTTCAAATGAGGTTTGGCACGAAACCTCGTTATTCGATGCCAATGTGAATGCACTATTAGTAAATTTTAAATTTCCTGAAATAATAGAGGTATTCAGAGTCTTGTTGCCAGCCCTGGCAATGTATCAAAAGAGTACTTCTTTCAAAAAATACATGTGTTTTGAAAAGTAATTTTCAAAAGTGCTCTTTTACCACCAGTGCCAGGGCTGGCAAGTAAGACTCTGAATACCACTAATGATTCTAGGGCTGATGGTAAATGTCGTCTTTGTATATGCTCACATTCGTTTTCATCGGCCGGATGTTTTCGCCTTAAGTGAAACCCAGGTAGGAGGATATGCTGATCCACAGGATTTCCAAATACCTTGGTATCAATTTCTATTCCTTTTTATTCCTCATCGCACAGTGTAAGATTTTTCAATTTAGGGGTTCAAAATTCAATTTTTTTTGTCGCGATTTTGGAAAAGTTTTGACTAAGATATAAAAAAGAACACTTCCACGAGTCTAAAAACGTATTTCGATTTTAATTATTGTGAATAGGGCATCCATTGCATCGCTCTTAAGTCATGATTAGTTTTTAACAAATTAATAATTAATTTTAATAGCTCCACTTTAAAGCTGAATAACTTTTTAAGTAAACGGTATATTTTGATATTTTTTTTTTTAATTAAGCATAAATGAGGCATTATACTTCTGAATTCATATTTGGTGCCAAAATCAAAAAACATGATGGCTGTAGCAAGTTTTTGATATAACAACATTTTTGTGTTATTTTTCGATTTTCATTGGACAAAATCTATTGAAGATCCGAACAGATCCGACATGGGACCACATACATAATAACGACTGACATGTCTACTTTTTGAATTAAATTAGACAAGTTGCACTATATGTGCCGATTTACGGTAATTTTTTAAATATATTTTACGTTTTCAGTAAGATATTTTCCTAATATTTAAACCAAAAAAAAATTAGGTAAGTTTTATTAAAGTTTTTTACATGTTGGAGGGTTTTAAAGATTCGGCACAGCCGAATATAATATTCTCACTTGTTCTGTATTATTTTATAATGCATTAAGATAAAAAAAAAACTGTTGAAGTCGATTTATTTTAATCTAATACAAATAAAATTAAAGTGGGCGTAAAATAAAAAAGTGGGAGTGGCATTTTTTAATTACGGCCACTCGTACATTACCTCGTAATGCCACTGCAATTATATACACGACTTTTCAATTCAAAATAAAATATTTTGGTTTTAGTCCAATCACGCCCATCTCATGCAAAATCCTAAAATCTTTAATATAAGTTTTATATACCCACTTCCAAGTTCATTTTGTCCATTTTTGGAATTTTGTACCCCTAAAATTAGAAAGGTAACACTGTGCATCGGGGCCTTGCGTTGTACATTCGTGAAAATGTTGTGTTCCAACTTTAGCCTCATCTAGGCTTTAGTGTGCTGAATTTAACTCCCTTTGGGTTAAATTCCAAATCGGTTTCGTCTATAGGAGCCCAAAATTGGACACGGTGAACTCCTGCGACCATTTAGACTCCATTTTCGATACCATTACGGGAATCCTTGGGGTCTGTCCGAGTAGTGAAATAGTCGTAGCCGAGGATTTCAACGTGCACAATTCGCCATAACTGCGCCATTCTAGCCATACGACTCCCGAAGGCTTATATGTTGAGCTCTTCGCTGCACACAATCACCTTGTGCAACTTGTGAATAAACCAACACACATTCCGTGTGTTGAGGGGTAGTTTCGTAATACCCTCGACCTTTTTCTCACTTCGCATCCTGACAAATACGAAGTTGAGCTACTTGCGTCTCTCGGAAACGCGGATCATAACCTCATTTCTGCATCCTTTTCATTTTCTGACCTTCGTAGTGCTTCAAAACCAGCAAGGAAGCGCTTAATTTTTGTTTATGAAAAGGCTCGTTGGGCTGAGCTTAACGACTTCTTTCATCATTTCAACTGGAAACTATGTTTTCTAGATGACAGTGTTAACGCTGCGGCAGAAATGATAGTAAACGTGATAATGCTGGGAGTGAAATTATTCATTCCATTCAAGCAAACTTCGACTAAACCAAAACATAAGTGATAGTTTAAGCAGACGTGCAGGAATGCAGTCAGATCCAGAGAGTATACGCCATAGGGGTGAAACGAAAGAGTGGTACTGCGCAATAACTCCCAAATGAAATAACTCAAAAAAAAAAAATGAAACAACTCCCAAAAATTTTACATACGATTTGGGACTTATTTCATTATGAAATTAGTCCCAGTGTAGTGGGACTTATTGCACAAATTTTGTTGGGATTTATTTCATTTGGAAATAACTTCCAAATGAAAAAACCCCCAACAAAAAATAGATTGGGAGTTATTTAATTTCTTGTTTAGCATTGGGAGTTATTTCGTCAATGGTGGGACTTATTTCATTTTAATTGAAAACAATATACACCTCTGTGCAATTGTTTTTTTTTGCTTAAAATTTTTTCTGTGTAGCCGGCCTTCGGCCGGGCTTAGAGATTACAAAATCCATGCATTAAACCCACCCTATCCGCAAAGTAAAGTTTTCTAGGGTAGCAGGCCTTTACGCTATCAAATTTGTTATGCCTCAAAAAGACCTGATAACCAAAATAGATTTGGTTTGCAGAGAGGGTGGGTTTAATGCATGGAGTATGTAATCCCTAAGCCCGGCCGAAGGCCGGCTACGCAGAAAACCTTTATTACAAAAAAACAATGGGAACTTATTTCATTTTCTTTGGCACTTATTTCATTGGGAGTTCTTTAATTTTTTTGGGAGTTATTATTTTGATTTTAAATAACTCCCAAATATTGGGACATATATCATTTTTTCTTTGGGAGTTATTTCATTTTTTAAAGTGTGGAGTTAATTCATTTTTCCTGGAACTTATTTCATTGGGAATTATTTAATTGGGACTTATTTCATTTGGGAGTTATTGCGCAGTACCCGAAAGAGTTTCACACATGTGTATGTATTAGTGGCAGCACGCGCATTTATAACTTTTGACGTTTCATACAAAACTTAACGAAAATACAGATGTTAAAGCTCACACGTACAGGCACACGTATTCTAGGCAGAGAAGCTAATTTAGTAGTATTTTGTATGCGTCCATATTGAAAGTACCAAAATAAGCACTCGTGTTGCATGTCTATATGGTCTGTGGTATACATTCAGTAATTGGCGTAATGACAAAAATCCAGTTACTGACACGTTACTTAAACAGGCGAGAAACGAATGTGCCAGAGTGCTCAGGCATGAAAAACTTATTTACGAACAGCGTCTGCGTGCTAAGGTCCTTGCCGCTCCGCGGGATTGTAAGACCTTTTGGTCTTACAAGGGAAGTATCTCAACCCTTATGAACCGATTTACCTGAAACTTAAAATATATATCAAAGAGACAATTCTAAGGTTGGGGTGTCTCGGCTTATCGGCCATATCGGGGATTTAGGGGTTCAAAACATGGGTCAAAAAATGGCGAAAAAAAGTTTTTTGGATTTTTCAGCCATTTCTTTTTAAGAAACTATATGATGTTTTCATATGAGAAGAAAGGTTTTTTTAATGCCTATCCAATGGTGGCATAACCTTGTAAAAATTCGGCTTCTTTAAATATTTTTTTCAGGAAAATGTGTAAATTTTTGGGGGTACTTATGTGAAGACAAAGACCTACGATATCCATATGGATAAGAAATAATCTTTATTAAATTTAAGTTGACCCGTATTTTTGCTCTATATTATTATATTCCTGTTAGTTCGGAAGTTATCAAAATTTTCCCGAAGGTCCACATGGTTTCATAAGGGGACAACGAAATTTTTAAACACCGATATGGCCGATAAGCCGAGACACCCCAACCTTAAAATCCTCTCTTTAATATATATTTTAAGTTTCAGGCAAATCGGTTCATAAGGGTTGAGATACTTCCCTTGTTAGTACCTGTAGTACTAAATCGGGAGTTTTATATGAACAAAACCTCCTGTACCATCTGTACCCAGCTTTGCAAGCTCATTCGCTTTCTCGTTCCCGTTTACTCCTTTATATCCTGGTACCCATATTAAATAGACGAGGTTATTAACGGATAGTTTCTAAAGATTCTCGTAACTTATGGCCTTTGAGTGAACTCGCCAAAATGGCGGACTCCCATCCAACCTAATCTTCGAATTGAATATTTTAAAATGGGTTTTTTTGTGTTATATCGTTATAAGCTTTTCTAACTTATTCTCTCAAATATACAAACTTTCAATATTTCAAATGTTCAAAGTTTAAATTGTAAAATACAAAAACCAAATAGATACAACAGAAACAACAAAACAAAAAAAAACTGGAAAACCTTGAAATGCAAACGTTTGACTAATTGTTTAGAATTTGAATTTGAAAAAAAAAACGTTTTTTTTGTTTGTTTCTCTGTTCACCACTTGGTTGGTTGGTTTCTGTTCGGGGTATTGAAAAACATTCACGTTTGTATGTCTAGTAGATCAAAGTGAAGGCGTCGTCATCATCCATACATGAGTAAATTGCGGTTTTTTTTTCAGTGTTCATGTATATTTTTGAGAGGGGCTTTTAAAGGGGGGAAATTCCGAAATGGGTATTTTATAATTATATTCATTAAAAATACATGTTTGTTTTTTTTTTTGTAAAAGTAACCGATAGAATGATTCTTTGTTCCAAAGTATTTTTTCTCTGTATCGTTGTTTCCAATCACACTATTTGAAATGTCATGTTTTCTAATCATATACTATATGTACGAAGTACATACATAGGTAGGTATACTTGTCAGTAAATTATAGAAACACAATTTTTAAATGATGCACGCTATAGACTGATAGCACCAGAGTTAAAGAGTAATGTATCGCCCGTTTTTTAGATCTGGCATCACCAAGAGTAATTGCCAAAATCTGGTAATACCACACTAAAGTTCAAACGTAAAACACAGAGAGACAAAAAGCAATCTGCATTCTCACTGTATAACTGGTATCTTCCATCTCTCTCAGATTTCGATTTGTGATACAATTTCGTAAACAATACCATATGGTTTTTGTTTACTAGATTTTCAAACGCCATATCTCTGGATAGCACTGTTTGACACTAAAAACCTTCAAGTAAAATATCTAATTGATCCTTATAGATTTTGGTCTCCTGCTGCCTGTGATTTCACATATATCAAGATTTAGTCTAAGGGTTACCGAAACCTTTCAAGCTCCAAACTGCCGAAAGTTCCCGTTGAACTCGATTCTTCAATTTTATTTTATTTTACGCAGTTCTAAATACGAAAAACCATAGAGTATTAGTGATTCTGCTGGGAATAGAAGTTTGTATTAGTGAAATTTTGAAAAACGAATGAATTTATCAAAGCAAAAAACGAAGAATCGAATTACGTGTTAACAAATTTCCTGAGTGTTCATCCAATTTCCAGACTAAAACGTATTCTATAAATTGTCTTTGAATTTAGTATAAAATAGCAAGCATAAAAAAATGGAAAATCATTTCAAAATCCGAAAATTTTTCTAAAGGAAAATATTTTTAATCTGAAATTTTTCTGCCAAAAAATTTCTCACAATCTGAAATGTTTTTAATCAGAACTTAAAACTTTTCGGCTTTGGATTTTTATAGAAAAATTGTCTTAGAACCTGAAACTTTAAGAATACATAAAATGGATATAATTGTACGTTAAATGTAAGACAATCTTAGGCCGATGTTCCAAAAAAAGTAATTCACATAAAAAATGTGAAAATGAACATTTACGAATTTTTTTGGTGTTCTAGATTTCACATCCGAATTTCTTTTTCGTTTTGTTTCACATAAATAAAATTTTGTGAAAGTAAAACTAATGCACTTTTTTCCTTATTATTTTTTAAATTTAAATTATTCGATTTCAACTTCAAATGAAAACGTGGTCAAAAAAACCCTTAACTTGATTTCATGTGATTTGGAAATTTTCATGTGAATTGAAAAGTTGTGAAAGACAGAACAGAGGCCTTAGAAATTTTCCCTATGTTATATCAAAATCGTTTCAGAATTATTCATAACTTTTTATATAAAAAATATCTTAGCATCTGACATATTTTCTGTATGCAAAATGTTTTATGATCTTAGACTTTTTCTATAGAAAAAATGTTGAAAAATCTAAGAAAATTTCCATACGAAAAATCTCTCAGAATAGAAGACTTTTTCCATAGAAAAATTATCTTAAAATCTGAGACTTTTCTTAAAGGAAAAATGTTTTAGAATCTTTAACATTTTCTGTAGGATAAATAGTTTAAAGTCTAAGGCGTTTTCTGTGGGAAAATGTCTCAGAATCTGAGATTTTTTTTTAGGAAATATGTCTCAGAATCTGAGACTTTTTCAATTGAAAAAAATGTCTTAGAATCAGATACTTTTTCTATAGGAAATTTCTCAGAATCAGAGATTTTTCTATAGGAAAAATGTCTCACAATCTGAGACTTTTTCTATAGGAAAAATGTCTCCCAATCTCAGACTTTTTCTATAGGAAAAATGTCTCACAATCTTAGCTTTTTTCTATAGGAAAATTGTCTCAGAATCAGAGACTTTTTTATACGAAAAATTTCTCAGAATACGAAACTTGTTCTATTGAAAAAATGTAACAGAATCTGAGACTTTTTCCATTAAAAAAATTCTCAGAATCTTAGACTTTTTTTATAGGAAAAATTTCTCAAAATACGAGACTTTTTCTATTGGAAAAATGTCACACACACAATCTGACAATTTTTCTATAGGAAAAATGTCTCAGATTCTGTGACTTTTTCTATAGGAAAAACGTCTCAGAATCTGAGACTTCATCTATAGGAAAACCGCATCAGAATCTGAGACTTTTTCTATAAGAAAAATGTCTCAGAATCTAAGACTTTTTCGATTGGAAAAATGTCTCAGAATTGTGGCATTTTTTTCATAGGAAAATGATTCAGAATCTAAGACTTTTACTTTAGGAAAATGTTTTTTTTTAGAATCTGACACTTTTTCTTTAGGAAAAATGTCTCTGAATCTAAGACTTTTTGTGAAGGAAAAATGTCTTACAATTTGAGCTCGGGCTCTAATTATATTTGTTAAAAGGGTTTAAGTAGAAAAAATTCAGAAAAAAATTGAATTTTTAAAAATTATAAACATTTTTGGTATTTTCATACCGGTTTCAAACACTCCAGTTAGTGCTATCATCAGCAGGATTTTAAATGTCGGTTTTTCTTGTTAATGGAAATTGTTTTTTATATATGTGTTCTGTTAACTTTATTTTAAAGAATATTAAAAAATCTAGTCTTATCTAGTTCTAAAAAATACATAAAAAACCTTTTTTTGGTATAAAAAATTTCTGCGTCAGGGACTAGAGCTTTTAATTCTCAACAAACTGCAAAAAGATCCACCCGTTTTCGCTGTATCGTGTCAGCCTATTTTGAATATAGTATGTTGTTATGAGAAAAAGCCGTCTAAACCAGAGCTTCTCACTAACAAAAATGTTGATCAAAACAATAATTGACTCATTTAAATTTTGTTGATCAATAGATTTAATTGAAATTTTTTAGCCAATAATTTTTTGTGTGTGGTTTGTATGGGTAATACAAGTAGAACTAGCCCGATTGCTTTAAAATTAAGAATGATTCTTTGTAAATACTTTTGCCTGTTAAATTTCGAAAGCATAATTATTATAATACGGAATTTTTGCCAAATTTAAAGGGGACGGTCGTATCTGGTCTATATCTAAACATGGACCGATATTTTTCAACACAGTTTTTTTAACATTTTAGCTGTTTTCAAAGTCCCCAATTAAGCAAGGATGCTGATAGCTTGTAGTCCTAGTCATATTCTAAAGTAGTAAATTTAAAAATTGTGCTTTAAATAAAGCTTAAAATGGGGCATATACTGAAGCTGTCGGTTTAAAATTTTTGGACTTTGAACGGAAAAATAATAGTAGTATGAATTATGATAAAATTGTGTTTTTTGGCATGCATATAGTACGTAACATAAGACCCATACGGACCTGGATTTTTCGGTGTAAGGGTGGAAAGACGATAGGAAAAAGGGGGAAAATTTAATTCTGTCTTTTCCAAAGTTTGTTGAAGCCGACTGACAAACGTAGCCGTATATTTTAGTATTTTGATAACTCGCAATTACCAAAAAATTATGCTTTACTTTTTTTTTAAATTTGAATTTTAATAATTTTAGCATGATGTTAAACTTTTCGCGACCCCCTAGAAATCCTTCTGCGACCCCCTAGGGGGTCGCGACCCACCCTTTGAGAACCATTGGTCTAAACATTAGCTTTTTAAGAGTTAATACTACAATTTGATTTTGTTTAGCTGCAACTTTTTTATTTCTGACAATTTCTTATCAAATTTTTGTAGCATATAGAGACGAAAGTACATAAAATCCAAATATGAAATAAAAAAAAAAAACAAAATTCTTAAGTGTGAACCCCCTTAAAAAGGTTACCAGATTTCGGATTAGAGCTGATAGATTTAAAATCACTGATTCTGATAGATAAGTTGAATGGGTCTGGATAAGTATTTTTTTTTTACTTTGGTCCAACACTCGGAGGTTTGCCTAATAATGCAGTGTATTACCGACTGCGCCAAAATTCTTTGGCGCAATTAGTTTCTGTACGAACATTGACTTTGTGGTTAAGTATTTTCTGCTCCTTTGGGACAATGTGCTTGAACCAGAGACCAAATTTAACAGTTATATGTGACTTTTTGTATTAAAAATATTATTAAACGAATGTTGTCCAAACAAAGTATTTTATAGATGAAAGGACTTGTACACTCAAAAAAAAAAACTGTAATGTTAGCAAGAAAACCTTGTAAACCTACAAGAAAATTTGCTGATTTTGAACCCACAATTTTTTTGGTAAAGTTAGCAAAAATGTTTTGCCAAAAATTAGTTAACTAAACTTTTTTTTATTTCAACTTAGTTCATACACATTTGAGGACCCCATTGGGTTTGGACCCGATAGGTCCAGACCCCGATGGGCCTAGACCTAGTTGGGTTCCTTAAAAATCGTCATTTTTGATCCAAAATTTGTGTCCGTTTCGCTCTACCTTGCTTAGTTTTTAAGATACGTGATTTTAGGGGACCACCGGGGTTTTGAGAATTACAAAACTCGATAACTTCAAAAATATTACTCGGAGAGCTTTTGATTATTTTTCGGTCTTGTTCTACGTGTTGAGAGCTACAAAAATGCTTTTGGACTTTTTGTTGTGTCGGAAATATTTACCGAGATATGAGCATTTTAAAATTTTCGGGAATGCTAACTTTTTTGGATCCAAAGTTAGGACCCATTAGGGTCCACACGTGTGAAGACGACCGGCGAAACTATGGAGAGCTCGAGAACCAAAAATGGCCTCCATTTTGCTCTATCTGGAAATTAAAAAAAAATTTACCATTTATTTTTGCTAATATTAGCAAAAAATCTTGTAAAAATGTTGTCAACTCAATTTCAAATCTTAGCAAAAGAAATTAGTTCAAAGTTTGTTTAAAATTGCTAATGTGCTAAATGAAGTTTACAAGAATTTTTTGCTAACATGCTTATCTCAACTAAAAATTTGCTAAAAGTTAGCTAACTAGCATTAGCAAAAAAAAATTAGTAAATCTACTAACGTATTTTTTTGAGTGTAGTTTTATATTAATAACTCAAGTTTTTTAAGGCTGAAAGTGTTTTTGATAATAGTTATAAAAAATAAAAGTTTTTTATTTCTGTTATTTTGAATAGATATTTTTATAAATCATTTGAAACTGTTATTTTTAATTTTTATTTAAAAAAATATTTTTGAACCGTTAAATTTGACTTTTTTCAATAAATCTCATAACAGTTATGGTCCCTGGCTTGAACTTTTGGTCTTTCATTAAAAGCGTTGAGGAAAATGACAGTTTTTCTATCTCTTACAGCATAACCAAAGAACCAGGTTACTCTACGAGAGGACTGTTCTAAAGAGATTGTTCGTCAATCATTACAACATCCTTAAAAGTAACCAAGGTTGATTAAAAGTGATATATTGCTTGGAAAATTTTTATTTTTTCATACAATAGTACTTGACGAAAACTTTTGCAAGAACCCTTGTATTTTCATTATCTCAATAGTGAAGGGTACTAAACAATTCGATCATAAACTTTTAATAAACCAAGTAATTTATATTTCTTTGTTAATATTTATAAAACTACACGAGCACATGCAATTGAATGTAATTACAAATATAAAGTTTATAAATACATACACGTTTTTTCTATTTGTTTATACCTACTATTCAAGTTTTTTTTTAAAATCTACACACTGAATTTAAAATAGAATAATTAAGAATTTGTAAAAAAATATAGAAACACAAAACTGTTTCTAAATAACACGATGCAACAGTAAAATCGGATGAGGTGGACCAGAGCACTGCAGCAACGGTTCTCAAAAGGTGGGTCGCGACTGCCAAGGGGGTCGCATTTCTGGGGGTCGTGGAATCATTTCCGGGAGTCGCAAAAACCCAGTCAGAAATTGCCAACCGTACCAAAAATTTTGTGTTGGTACAATATCGGGCTAACGAAAAATACAACATTGCATAATGTAAAATAGTTTTACTAAAAATATTGTGTTGGCCCAACTTTGTGTTTACATAAAACACTACACTATAGATTATAATTTAAAAGTTTAACATTTTTATTTTTTTAAAAAGTTTTTGATTTACAAATACCTCAACACTTTAATTGCTTTTTCAACCGATTTGTACAAAATGGTAACTAAAAAGCACTACATCGAGATTTTCAATACATCCCTGAGCAAAAGGTAAATCCAATGTCGTAAATTTGTAAAATCAATGTTAACCCAACGTCAAAACAAAAGTCGTGCGATCGTTGGCCACTGTTATCATTTCAACTTCGAAATGACGTCGTAGACTTAGAAACGGGTATGATTCGCCAACGTTGGTACCGTCGCCGCCAACTTCATTCCAACGTTGGCCCGTTTGTACTTTTCTGCCTGGGAAGTTTAGTAAGCATGAAGCTAAAAACCTTAAAATTTCTAAAATGTATTTTTTGGGAATTTTTTATCAAAGTATACAAGTATCTGGCTACGCGTCTATAATTAAAGATTAAGCAGCATCTGACAGCGTTTTTTTTGTAGCTCCATAAGAATTTAAACAAGTTAAAAAAACGTTGTTTATGTAATTCGTTACGGGGCAGCCTTCGCAAAGCAGATAACGTATGGAAATTTATACATAATATACCTAATGGCACCCTTTAAAAGAAATCAAACACTTGGTAGGTAACGGCTTACCCCTTCCGATACACGGCGATGACAAGTTTACTATTATAAACAATTAACTATGAGAGCCCAATAAATTGTCAACATTTGATAGTGTGTAATTCCCTAATGGGTTAACTAAACTTTAAGTTCTTAACGGATTAAAACGCAGTCACTATCCCACTTTGTGGGTGCTGTGGCTTAGTGGTTAGCGCGTTGGACTACTAGCCAGCAAGCCTGGGTTCGATTCCCGGCTCAGGCAGAACAACATTTTTTCAGATATTTATTAGTTTCTATTTATAACTAATATCTATCGCAGCACCCTCCTTCGTTGATAAATAGCACTAAAAAAAACATCAACGAAGTAAAATAATAAAATAATGGCTATTAAACACAGCTTCAAAAATAATTCGCCAGATCAATAACAGATGGCGATGCAACAACTGTACTCAAAATTATCAACACGCGCAATTACAGTGTTGCCATACTGAAGCCCTTCTATCTTTCAAATCTTTCATCTCTCTTCTATCCCCTTTCCGAAAGAAACATCACGGTTACATTAGTAATTGATAGGCAGCATTGCCTGAGTGTTGTTTGTTTAAAAAAAAAAAATCGCATTATAACTTTGTTAAAATCTGTTAGTTATATTTTGAATTATTTCCCGCTAGATTGGCAATTTTTCCCACTGTGCTACATTAGGATCTGGCCTAAGTGGTTAACTATTGCTGTATTTTTTAATAAGTGGATTTAGTTTCGGATTAATTTTAACACGCCAAAACAATATTGGAATATATTTTCCCGTTATCTACGAAAAATTAGCAATTATAATACGAAAAAATAATAAAAAAATTTGGAAAATTAAAAAATATATAAATGATTCAAAATTAATCCAAATAAATTTTAGGATTTAATAAGTACATTTTGGATTAATTTTGACTTGTTTATATCTTTTTTCATTTTCCAAAAATGTTTGTTATTTTTTCGGATTATAATTGCTTATTTAGCGTAGATTTTGGAAAAAATATTCCAAATTTGTTTTGATATGTTAAAATATTTTTTTTAAACAAAATAAGATTAATCGGCAAATAAATCCACTTTTTGAAAAACACAGCATATATGTTTTTAAATTTTCAGCTTTCTAGCAGTGGATAGACAAAAAAGTTTAGAAACACAAATAAGGACATTATTTATATACATACACTAGAGTGTCCCTTATTTTGAAAATGTTGGAAATGTTGAGACGGTACCTGCTAATTTTTTTCCTTTTGACTTAAAAATAACTGAGGAAAAATTTTACGCCCCTACGACCACGCCTTCCCTACGCGACGGCGCCTTAAAGAGCGGGGCCTAAAAAATCATTTTTCCATACAAACCAAATTTTTTTTTTTTTATTTCAATTTTTTTTGTTATTAATTATTATATTACTTGGTTAGCTTATTCACGACAAAAAATTTGATTTGATAAGGCTTTCAGCTCTAAAAAATTTTTCGAAAAAAATATTTAGAGCCGCAGGGGTCCTACGGTAAAAAATTTAAAAATTTTTTTTTTTTTAGTTTTGACAAGCAACGGTTTTAGTTGATATGTTGCTTTAAATGATACACACAGAAAACAAATTTGCTAATTTCCAACTGAAATTCAGTTGTTGCAACAAAAAATCGGTGGATGCATTTGAATTAAGGTTGAAACAACTAAATATCGGTAGTTACAACAAAATGTTGTTATTACAACTGTCTTTTAATTAAAACAACTATAAAATTCGTTAGCCACATCAAAATGTAGTAGCAGCAACCGAATTTTGAGTTGAAACAACTGAAAAATTCAGTTGGAAATTTATTTTTCTCTGTGTATATATATTCATAAAAAAATATTATTTGTTTCTGTGACATCTGTATCGTGTTTATAACACGAAGGGTAAAAAATGCATTTTTAAGTTTTTCGATACACGATAAAGATGTCACAGATATGAATAATATTTTTTTTTGAATATATATATCATTAAAAGCAGCATACCAACTAAAACATTTGCTTGTCATAACTAAAAAAAAATATTTTTTAAAATTTTTTTACCGCAGGACCCCAACGGCTCTAAATATTTTTTTTTTTTTTGAAAAAGAGCTGAAAGCCTTATCCCACCAAAATCAAATTTTTTGTCGTGAATAAGCTTACCAAGTAATGTAATAATTAATAACAAAAAAATTAAAAATCCAAAAAAAATTTTTGGTTTGTAAGGAAAAATGATTTTTAAGGTCCCGCTCTTTAAGGCCCCGTCGCGTAGGGAAGGCGTGGTCGTAGGGGCGTAACATTTTTCCTGAGTTATTTTTAAGTCAAATGGACAAAAATGAGCGGGTTCCGTCTTAACATTTCAAACATTTTCAAAATAAGGGACACTCTAACATACACTGACAAAAAAGCATCGTGAAAATAATAAAAATTGACATAAGCTTAATAAAAAATGACTCAAGTTTTCAATCAAAGACAAGTTTCATTAGATCAATGAAACTGATATTATTAAAGTTCCTTTCAATTTTATAAAGTTTTTCATGATTTGAATGAAAGTATTCATTGATTAAATGTGGAATAACAGTAGGTATGTGAAGGAAAGTTGTAACCTTAAATTGAAATTAATAAAAATGCCCAAGTAGAAATTCATGACGGTTATAAAAAAAAAGCGTTTTTAAAGCACTCCAAAGTAGAAACTCATGACGGTAATAAAAAAATAGCATTTTTAAAGCACTTCCAAGTATAAATTCATGACGGTAAAAAAAAAAGTCATGACTTATCAAAAATAAAGCATTTTTAAAGCATTATTTCATAACGCTTTATGAACGTTTTGAAAAAGCTTTTTGAGATTACTTTTTCGCCAAATTTATGTTGGTTTAGGAATACAATTTTTTTTACAACATTTTTTTACACTACTTTTTAAATATGGTTTACGACGACCAAAAAGCCGACATTAAAAGCGAATTAACTCTAGACGACCCCATAACAGATTTAGTTAAGTTTGAGGAGTTTGACAACAAGGTTAAAACTGATCAGCAATTTTGCAATTCACTGGTATGTATTTTTCTATATTTACATTTGAATCAAAATTACTAATTTTTATTTTGTTATTCAGCGTGACCTGATGCGGTTAAAATGTAAGGCCGACTCATTATATGAGGCATACATGGGACTATTTAAATAAATGGACTAATTAATTGACGATTTCATTGGCATTATATTGAAACTAATGCCAATGAAATTTTTAGCATTAGCATTGTTTCAATCAATGCCAATGCCCGTTAAGGAATTAGTAGCATTAGTAATGCCAATTATGAAAAATTTCATTGGCATTAATAAATGTCTTAATGAAAACAAAGCATTAGCAATATTAAAAGTCGTATTTCCGTCAACCAGTTGTGAACATTTTTTTTTGGTTAAAACTTAAAATGGCTATAGGTCTGTTTGTTTACCCAAATTTCTTACTTTTTTTACTACAACTGGAAAGTTTTGTTTACTTTTTGTATTACAAATTTCCAGCTTTATTAAAAGTAGTAAAAATGAGATGATTGTAGTTAGGTAAACGAACAGGCATAATATCTCGAAAACTAATTTAGATAGAGCAAAATGGAGGGCATTTTTGGTTCTTAGAATCTCCATAGTTTCGCCGGTCCTCTTCACATGTGTGGACCCTAATAGGTCAAAATTTAGAATCTAAAAAATTGGCAGTCCCGAAAGTTTAAAAATTCACATACCTTTAGCATTATCTTGCTTATTTTTCCAGGTACTGCAATTTAGGGGCCCAATAGGGTCTTGAGAATTTTAGAAACTGAATAACTAAAAAACTATTGCTCTGAGGGTTTTTTAGTATTGGCAGACGAGTTCTAGAAACCAAGAGCTACAAAAATGCTTTTGGACTTTTTGTTGTGTCACCAATATTTACCGAGACATAAGCATTTTTAAATTTTCCGGAATCCCAAATTTTTTGGTTTCAAAGTTAGGACCCATTGGGGTAAACATATGTGAAGAGGACCCGCGAAAGTATGGAGATTCAATGAACCAAAAATGCCCTCCATTTTGCTCTATCTGGCTTAGTTATCGATATATCGCCATTTTAAGTTTTTAAAAAAAATATATATTTATTGTAAAAAAATGTTTTTTTTTTATCAATTGTAAATAGTTTTTTTTTTGGCATTTGTGCCGTTTCATTGGCATTAGTACAAATAATGCCAATGCCAAAAAATTTCATTGACAATATATTTTAATGCTTTTTTTCGCATTGGCATTAGTTCCAACTAATGGCAATGAAAATTCAATGCCAATTAAAAATTCCCATGTATGATATAAGGCCATTGGAAGTATCCTTTCCGTTATAATGTCCCCAGGTTTACAGCAAATGTTTAGCGGCGTTGGAAAACCGACTAAAGGAGTTTCGAAAAAAAATTTTAGCACCATTAAAGTTTTTAATGAATTGAAAGGTAATATTATGCTGGCCAACAACTATATATCTTTGACCAAAACATGTATGTGTTTTTCACAAAACAATTTTAGGTATCAACCTAATTTCGTCCCTTCGCGTTATATTTTTAAAGTAAAATTTATGTTAATAGAAACTGTTCAATTTTTTTTTTTTGATATTTGTGAAGTTTGCCTTACCGCGAAATCATCAAATTAAGCAAATTTCTAGATCTTTTCAAAAGATTTAAAAAAAAACACATCGCAGTTTTCGTCAGATCAGAAATGCTTTATACCTATTATATTAATAAACTCATTTTGTTTTCCTGTTGCAGAACACCTTCTTCTACAATTTGAAAATGAGTCCGACAAGTCTATCGTGACCAAAACAAGCCGCTGGCTAGCGGCAGCAGAAGAGAGAATAACTAAACGAAATTCTATTTAGTTTTTGGTATAAAAAAACAGTTATTTTTTATAAAAAAAATAATATATTTATCTTTTCTTAAAACAATAAAAATTAAAACAAAAATAAACTTTCATTTGGTTTTTAAATTGATGGAAAATTACTTTAGGTTTTGTATCTGAAATGTTGTAAATTGCTTTTTTTTTTTTTGCATATAAAGCACTTTAAAATTGCTTTACATACCGTTTCAAAAGTGATACATTTTTGGTTTTTGCAATGCTTTAAAAGCGCTATAACGAAGCGTTCTAAAATCATTATTATAAATGTCTTTAAAAACGCTTCAAATAAACCGTCTAACGGTGTTATCATTATGACAGTCTGAAAGCGCTCTGATGATGGTTTTCAGTATGGTCTGAGAGCATTCGTACTACCATACAAAGCGTTTTTAAAGCGTTTTAACGGTTGTATTTTTCTACCTGGGTGTTTATTAATAACAATTTTTGGGTGAGTCACGTGTAATCGTCTCTGATTTTTATTTAACCCCTAATTTTATAAAACGCGACGCGCAAGCAAATGCCTCTTTAGTTTCTGGTTTAAAGCCATTTGAATGAGGACATTTTTTATTTGTACCGATCCTGGTCCAGTTTTTCGAGAATAGCGTGGTCACATAACGTCCGATTTTTTTTCAAACCTGAAACCATACAAAATTACATTATTTTGTATAAGCTAATCAGACCTATGAATTTTTTAATGCAAATAAAAGGTGATATAATTTACATGTTTTTTCTCGACGTTTCGTTTTACAATGAAATAAATTAGCCCCCATCGCTTTAACTATCCCAAGAAGACTTCTAGACGAGGCAAATGTATGCACTGTGGGCCAGCATCCCTGAATTTTGGCCATAAATAGACGGCTTAACCTATATGTCAAAAAAGTATTACATATGGGTGTTAAAGGATCGCTGATCACGATTCTGGAAAAAAAAATTGAAAATTCAAAATGGCGGACAGGACTTTTTAATTCTTTTCTTATTGTATTTACTACAATCATTGTCGATGTATTTGGGGTCGTTTATAACGAACATGAGCTCAGCCTTTTAAAATTCAAAATGGCGGATCCAATATGTCGATAAATTAAAATTTAAGATTTTTTATATTTATGTTGTTTCTCTTTGCCAAAAACTTAGATTTTAATGGTTTTTCGGATGTTAAAACTGATTTTGGAATGAAAGATTCGAATTCAAAATGGCGGATCCAATATGGCGGATATGATTTTTTAATTCTTTGCTTATTGTATTTACTATTATCTTTTTCGATGTATTTAGGGTCGGTAATTTCGAATATGAGCTCCAATTTTTAAATTCAAAATGGCGGATCCATTATGGCGACAAATAAAATTTTTTTCTATGTCGTCTGATTTTAATGGTTTTTCGGATGCCAAATCTGATTTCAGAATCAAATATCCAAAATAGCGGATCCAATATGGCGGACAAGATATTTAAGTTATTGATTAATATCACTAGGAAATGATTGCGTAACACGAATACGAACTCAGACTTTTTGAAATCAAAATGGAGGATCCAAAATGTAGGACATAGTATTTTAAAAAAATGTACAATGTATACATTCTAAGTTTTTATAAATCCCTCTTTTTGTTTTATCAGAAAATTTTAATAAAATATTTCTCTTTTAAATGCGTCAAAAAGTTAATTTATCCAGTGGGACATTTAAGAGAGAACTCTTTATTTCCAGTTAGCATTTGCCATCCTAAATGTACAAATAATGCTACTAGCTTACAATTTCACAAAAAAATATTTAAAATTCTATCGCCAAAATATGCCCGCTTAAATGCATTTTATCATTTATTATGTTTAGCACTAGAGATGGACGCTGGTCTAGTGATTCAATTTTTTTGTTCATGAGTGAGACATTTTTTGTGTGAGTGATTTGTAGTGAATGCCATTTTTTTGCGTGAGTCAAAATTATTTAATTGTATTGATATATGTCCGCTTAAATGCGTTCCCAGCTTTAATGTTTAGCACTAGAGATGGACGCTGGTTAGATGAATCACGCGTGATCGAAATTGAGCGTGTCTCAAATTTTTTGTTCGTGAGTGACAAGTGAGTGGGACATTTTTTGCGTGAGTGATTCGTATTAAGTGCCCTTTTTTTGTGTGAGTCAAAGTTATATAAGTGTATTAATTTAGTTTTACAATTTTTTCGTGTTTAAAATGTTTAGTGTGAGTTACGCGTGAGTGGTGTTTTGCTTACTCACGTAAATAGGGAGTAAGTGTGAGATAAAAAAACGATTGAGTAAAAGTTCACTCACGCGCTCATCTCCAGTTATCATGCCAATGTTGTCAAAGTGGGAAATTTATTATTAGAAATCAATAGAAACAAAAATATCAAAAAAATGTTGAAGTTCCATTTTAGGGCATTTCTAAACGCCTCTATGTCAAAAGATTATGAACGGTCGCACAGGGTCGCAAAAATGTGAATAGAATACACTGTTAGAGACAGATTGTAATTCAAGGTTTGTCAATATCGTCTGGACTTTTTTGGACTTTGCTGTTGAAAAACGGTGGATTTCAACTAAAGTATGAATTTCCATAATTTATTAAAAAAAAATATAACTTTTAGCTTACTTTTTGGCAGTATATCTCATGTGTTGTATTAACAGGTATGTATTTAGGAGAACTTCGCAGAAAATTTGAAAAATATTGTGTTGAAGTACAAAAAAAAAAATATTTGTTTCATGAATAAAACCGTCCAACCTGAATTAAGTTACGTCGCGTAAGGCGTAACGCCCAATAATTTTTCGTTTCTAATATTTAAATGTGAGTTACCTAAATCAAACGGACGTAAAAATTTCAAATTTGATGTGTTTGTTTTGGTTTTTTTTTACGTCTTGCGCTACGCATTTGATTCTGGTTCAACCCAAAAATAAAAAAAAAATCTCAAACTTTAACTTTAACCTCATGCAAAAAAAAAAAAACTTTAAGCTACAATAAAAAGATATTAAAGATGCACAAAATTCAAGATATTGACATTTTGAAAAAATATTTTTAAATATGTGTTGCCTTACAGGCCTTATTGGCCAACAAATGGAAATCCTGGCCCACAGTGGTATGACCGACCCCAAATAGTTTTTTAACCCAAAAATTTTTTCAAAACATATCTACCCTCTATCTTATACCCTTAAGGCGGTCCCCATACAATTTTCTATTTTTTTATAGACTGCCGCTCCAATGGTACCTTCTAGAACGATTAAATGTATAGCCGTCCCCAATTACTTTTTGCCCCCCAACATTTTTTAAGAACAAACCTATCCCCTTGTATCTACTTTCTAACGGGGCTCCCATACAAAATTACATTATTTAAGAATCTATGTTTGCAATTAAAATTTTTTTCCCAGATACACAAAGTTACAATTTGTGTTCAAAATGGATCAACTTTCGATGATGCTGGGGAGCATAAAATATAAAATTTTGGCACTCTATTTTTTTTTTAAACTCATCTACGTGATGTTTCCTTTTAGATCAATCGAAATTTTTTTTTTGGTTATGGTTTTAGAATATTACAAAACTATCTAGTTAACTAAAAGTTAAGGTTTGACAAAAATCAGAAGTTATGTGACCAAGCTATTCCCGAAAAACTAGACTAGAATCGGGAAAAAAATTAAAATGTTCCCCATTCAAATAGCTATAAATCAGAAAGTAAAAAATTTAACGGCTACTTCAAGCATGCTTTTTACGGCATTAACTAGGGCTTCATATAAATTCAAATTTCATAAATAACGGAAAATAAACAACAAATTGGCAAGCACTTAAAGCTTTTGTATACAAAAAGTGTCCTTTAGGGGCCCCTAGGGGTGCACCTATTGGACATGTGGGAAAGGAAAATTTGCTCCACCCTATTGCACAGTGTAATTAATCATCAAATGGGATTCATAGCTATTGCTATTTATGGATAAAATTATGAATTTCATAATAATTATGGCATATTATTATTTTTTTTTTTAGAATTTAGCTTGAAATTTTTAAAATTAAAATCATATACAAACATATAGAACATTTTGAGTTTATTTAAACATTGATAAGCGAAATTACCAAAAACAAGTAAAAAAGTTAAATTTGGCATTGCCGAATGTAGTGATACCCTCCACAACTTCAAAAATATTATTGCAAAAAACTTTATTTAAAAGGAAATTTCTTTTGAAATTTTTTTTAAATTTCCGCGATAAAAAATATTTTTTTTTGTCAAAAAATATGTTCGTACTTGTTTAAATATCATTTGGTGTTCAATTACGTTCACATATGTCAACCAGCAGCCGAATTAAAGCATTTTGTATTTTTAGGTTATGTACTAAAATTTTTGAGGTGTCCTTACATTTTCGTTCATAACTTTTGAACCGCTGAACCGATATCGCTTAATACAATACCAAACTTCTCGGGAGAACTTCCAATAAATATGTGAAGTTTCAGTCATATCCGTGTAATATTTAGGCCGTGATCACCATTTCCACAGACAGACAGACGGACGTCGCTAGAATGTTTTAAAATCGTTCGGGGATCATGAATATATATATACTTTATGGGGTCCCAGACCGATATTTCGATGAGTTACAAACGGAATGACAAACTTATATATACCCTCTACAGGCGCGGATCCAGGAATTTCATTTCGGGGGGGGGGGGGGGAGATTTTTTTTTTTACCAAAAAATCGGAAAGCAAGAAAGTTTGGTTTGAAGGGGGTGGGGGGGGGGGGGGTATTGTGTAAATTTTTGGTAATATTTTTAATATTGCGTAACAAATTTATAACCAAGAAAAATACTATTTTTTCAAGCATTTGGATTTAGGGGAACTTTTTTACTCCTTTCAAAAGAGGACCATTTTTATAGTCTTACAAACGTGCTTTTTCACAGTTATGACTGACTATGACTGTCATAAGCCAATGTTTATGATTGAGCAGTCATAACATCAAATATTTTTCTATACA
Organism: Pegoplata infirma; assembly: GCA_963921195.1. Lineage (NCBI taxonomy): Eukaryota > Metazoa > Arthropoda > Insecta > Diptera > Anthomyiidae > Pegoplata > Pegoplata infirma. The sequence continues at coordinate 66,598,329 of OY992538.1, forward strand.
AAAAAATTAAAAAGTTTTAAATTTCATTTGCAAATTTTAAGATTGATATTATGACTTTTCAGTCATAAAAATTGGCTTATGACAGTTAAAGCTAGTCACAACTGTGAATAGACACGTAAAATTTTATATAAAAATTTTTAATTTTCGATAACAATAATAACATTAAGCATTAATATTCGGAAAACAAAAAAATAATAAAGTATTAGATTTTTATGCATGTACCCTTCACAAAATATCTCAGATGATGAAACAATTTTAGTAAAGAAAAACTCTTAGATTCTTAAATATTTTTCATATAAAAAAATAACCATTTCAGAAAATTATTCAGATTCTGAAACCATTTCTTATAGAAAATGTATCAGATTTTTAAAATTTTCTATAGAAATAATCTGAGATTTTGAGACATTCTTTCTATAAAAAAAAATTCCAAATTCTGATATATTTTTCTTATAAAAAACCTCTGAAATAATTCTAAATCTAAATAATTCTAAGAACTTTTTCGTATACAAAAATTCTCAGATCCTGAAACATAATTCGTAAAAGAAAATTATCAGATACTAAAAAATTATCAGTTTTTAAAACATTTTATGAAGAAATTTTGAATCAATTTTCTTAAAATACGAAAAATGTTACGGTTTTAATGCCATCTAGATTCTGAAACATTTTCATATAGAAAAAATTTTATTATTAGACACATTTCAAAAGAAAAATTTACATATTCAGACTCTAAGACGTTTTTCCTTTAGAAATGTTATTCGATTCTGAGAAATTTTTTGCTAAAAAAAATCTTGGTATATTCTGAAACATTCTTTCAAAGGAAAAATTCTCAGTTGCTGTGGGATGTTTTCTTTAGAAAAGTTTTAAGACATTTTCCCTAAAATTTAAGATAGTTTTACAATAAAAAAAATTTTACATTTAGAGTCAAATAAGTATCAAAACAGTTTCTAAAAATAAAGTCTGGAATTTCGAAACATTTTTCTATAAAAATATTCAGATAATATTTTTTTCTTAGAGAATGATAACTCTATTGCCATTTAACTCTATTGCCATTTAAGTTTTTCAAATTCAATTTCTTTTATTCTGAAACATTTTAAGGATTTAAAAAAAAATTTACTTCAGTACAAATAGCCTCTATTTGTTTACATCCTGGTCATTTTCCTTACATCTTTGTTCCTCTCCCATTTTCCTTTTCCTTTCCTTTCTTTTCTTTTATTCTCCTTTTTTTCTTTTTTTCCTTTCTTTTTTTTGAAATCTTTTTTGGGGGGGGAGAAATCCCATTCTCCCCCCCCCCCTGGATCCGCGCCTGCCCTCTATCACTAAGTGGAGGGTATAAAAATTAACAATTAAAAAAACAAAATGTCTAGACCAAATATAAACATATGTATTTCAGGCAGACTTTTAAAATTGTGTACGCAAATAAGGGGAGTTTGGCGATAAGAATTATTATAATTTTTTTTGTAAAAAGATAATGAATTAGTTAGAACAGTCGTTGTAAATTTTATTTTTGGGGAGCAGAAAGTTAATATTTTTTTGAGCATAAGAAAAGCTTATGCTCTTTTGACAAGATCTTTTAAAAATGGCCCGTACCAAAGAAAAACAAGTAAGAAAATTATAGTCAAGACCGACCAAATAATACCCTACACCAGAGTTTCCCGGAAAATGGGTCCCAAGTTCAAACATGGACCGATTAGATCTATATTTTTGTCAAATCTTTAATAAGTGTAAAAAACACTCACAAATCAAATATGAGTGAAACGGCTTAGATTTGTTGCCAATAAACCGCTTTAACTTAATATCGGTCAAAATTTTCACATGGGACCTAAATCCAAAAGTGGACTGATGATAATCAGATTTGATAAGGTTATTAAAGTACGCGTTTAACATACACAAACAAAATTTTAATTAAATATTTTCTATTTTCATGAAATTTGAGAGATTTATTTGAAAATCGGGAAGGTGGTTTGTATGGGGGCTACAAGAAGAACTGGTCCGATTTCTTTAAAATTCGGAACGGTGATTTGTGAAGATAAAACACGTTTACCTGCCTAATTTCGAAATGATTCCTATTTTAATACGGTTATTAGAGTCATTTGAGCCAAAACTAAAGAGGATCTTTGTATGGGGATCTAAATATGAAACGATTTTTCTAAATTTTTCTCAATAGGCTTCGTCCTTGGGCCAAGAGCGGCTTAAGTTTTAAATTGCAAGTCAATTGATAAAAAATTACGACCTGTATCGTGTTTTACACCGTTTACATGGGAAGACAGACAGACGGACGGACAGACGGACGGATGGACGGACATCGCTAAATCGACTCAAAAAGTGATTCTAAGTCGATTGAGTCGATCTAAATATGAACCGATTTTTCTCAATTTTAGTCGAATTACAATTGGAATCTTCGAATTGCAATTGGAGTATTCGAATTACAAATGGGATCTTTGAATTACAAATGGAATCTTCGAATTACAAATGGAATCTTCGAATTACAATTGATCTTTAGCGAATTACATCTGTAAATGGTGTAGAATTTATTGCAATAGGAAATTAATTTTTAATTCCTTGTTTTTACAATCTATTTTACCATTAATGCGATTAAGGGGATTTACGCTTTAGAAATCTTTGGAAATAGAAATAGTATTTAAAAAGCTATTAAAAATTTGATTGACAATCTCGCATTCATCATTGTGAATTTGACTTTAATTTTCACATTGCCAAATGCAATTTTAAACCTGCTTCAGAAAAATAACCTTAATTTGTTAATTAGTGTAATTAATTATTTGTGGTAATTAATTCGAGTATTAGAAAAATTAAAAAAAAAAAAACTTACATTGTGCTATTTCATTTCTGTGTAGTTTTACGAATAAAAATGACGCCATTCCCATGTAGTTTTTTTTCTGTCACTATTGATGTCATCTTTTTTTTCAAATGACTTTGAAATTTGCCGTATTTTATTTAACTATTAATAAAATTAAGACAATATTTTTTTTTTTGCACTTTGTATGCTGAAAACGGAAATTTAGTCATTACATATTTTTGCAATTAAGTGTACCTACCCATACAACATACGATAAATGAAAATCTAATAGAATAATTAATAGAGAGAGATCAGCTAATAAATGGAATTTTATATCATTTACAGTAAACATTTTATTAATCGGATTCTGGGAAAAAAACTTGTTAATTTATTTATCAAATTCTGATTATTTTCAGTATCAAATTCTGATTAATTTTCATTTTGAGTAGGTTTATTCTAGTTCGAGGACTTGATCAAGCTAAGGGACTATACAATTTTATTCTTCTAATTCTCAATGAGGATAGAGTTGATTATGTATTAATATTTTTGTTTGCAGATTAGCGATTGTCATTTAAATTCCCTACACTACTTGTGGTACATGGTTTTTATATTTGCTAAATAGTCTGGACAATGAAATCTGACAAATTCCGAAACACGTGTCGATTAAGTCTTGCAAAATGACCAACATAAATAAATTTAAAACAGAAAAATAATTTTCTTGAAAATTTTTCTATGAGAATATCATAGTTGTAATTAGTAAAGGAAAAATGACCTCGAGCTAGAAAAAAACCTACTCAAAATATAGTTTATTTATCACTTACTACAATCAGTAGTTATAATAAAGTACAAATATTTAAAAAAAAAAACCGGAAGTGATACCCAGGGCCGTTTTAAGGTATGGCGGGGCCCTTGGGCACACAAGAATTTGGATGCCCGCTGGAAAATAAAAAAACTAATGAAAAGAAAAAACATTTTTTTGCTACGATTTTATATTTATTTAATAAAATAAATTATATTGAATATTTTATGAAATAAAACATACAAAAAAAATATTTTGAGTAGGATTATTCTAGCCCGAGGTCATTTTTTTTCTTTAGTTATTAAAACCATGATATTCTTATAGAATAATTTGGTTTTAATATGAGATTTTTTCTATGGGAAAAGGGTCTTAGATTCTCAGACTTTTTCTATAAGAAAATGGCCTCAGATTTTCCGACTTTTTACAAGAAAAAGGTTTTAGAATACGAAATTTCTTCTATAGGAAAAATGTAACAAACCTTGAGACTTCTTCGTTACGTAAAGTAATGGAGACTTTGTTCTATACGAAAAATGTCTCAGAATCTGAAATTTTTTTCTATACGAAAAGTTTCTCAGAATCCGAGACTTTTTCTAAACGAATCTGAGACTTTTTATACGAAAAGTGTTTCAGAATTTGGACATTTTTACAAGAGAAATGGCTTGGAATCTGAGACTATTCCATACGAAAAATGCCTAAAAATCTGCGACTTTTTCTAAAAATATCACAGAATCTAAGTCTCAGATTTAGACTTTTTTTGTAAGAAAAATATTTTACAATCGTACGGCCGTATTCAAAATGAAACAAGTAGAAAAGTTAAATTCGACTTTGCCGAATCTATGAATACCCTCCACAATGTCTTTTTTAAAGGATAATACATTTTAACGTGAAAAAAAATTAACAATTTTGATTATAAATATTTCATTTTGAGTAAAAACTCTTTTTTTGTCATTTAAAAAAAAAATTACTAATTTTTTTTTTGAGTGTAAAACTTTTTTCGAGTGTAATCTTTTTTTTACTGTAAAAGTATTTCTGAGTGAATGCACGTACGTATGTACACAAAATATTGAAATTTTTTAAAAAAAAAAAACTTTTTTTTTGTAAATTTGTGTAAATTTTTTGTGAGTGTAAAATTTTTTTCGAGTGTAAAATTTTTTCCGAGTGTAATTTTTAAGTTACCAATGCTTTTAAAACTAAACAAGTTTAAAAAGCATTGCTTTAAAACTAAACAAGTTTGAAAAGCATTGCTTAGTTACCACCAATGCTTTTCAAACTTGTTTACCACGTGGCATTTAAGATGAAAAAAATCTGAAATTCAGGAATTTGCTTATAACTGTTGAACCACTTGACCGATTGAGCTGAAATTCAATACTAAACAGACCTGAGGAACGGCAAAGATACATGCCACGTTTCAGCAGTCTCATTATTGTTTTTCGAAAGTAATCGTGTTTTTAATCTCGTAAATTTGCGAAAACCCCTTGCCGAAATTTACTCCTTTGCTCATAACTTTTGAACCACTGGACCGATTTGGCTGGATTGCAATACCAAACTGACCAGGTAAATGACCAACATATATGCCAAACTTCAGTAGCCTCTGTGAAGTCTTTCAGAAGTTAGCGTGTTTTCTACGGACGGACAGACGGACGGATGGACATCGCTAGATCGACTTAAAATCGATCGAGGATCAGAAATATATATTCTTTATGGGATCCTAGACCAATATTTCGATGTGTTACAAACGGAATGACAAACTTATATATACCCTCTATCACTAGAGTGGAGGGTACACTCAAAAAAATACGTTAGTAGATTTACTAATTTTTTTTTGCTAATGCTAGTTAGCTAACTTTTAGCAAATTTTTAGTTGAGATTAGCATGTTAGCAAAAAATTCTTGTAAACTTCATTTAGCACATTAGCAATTTTAAACAAACGTTGAACTAATTTCTTTTGCTAAGATTTGAAATTGAGTTGACAACATTTTTACAAGATTTTTTGCTAACATTAGCAAAAATAAATGGTAAATTTTTTTTTATTTTCAGAAAACTTAAAATGGCTCTATCTCGGAAACTAAGCCAGATAGAGCAAAATGGAGAGCATTTTTGGTTCTTAGAATCTCCATGCTTTCGCGGGTCCTCTTCACATGTGTGGACCCTAATGGGCCCTAACTTTGGATCCAAAAAAGTTAGCATTCCCGAAAATTTTAAAATGCTCATATCTCGGTAAATATTGCCGACACAACAAAAAGTCCAAAAGCATTTTTGTAGCTCTCAATACGTAGAACAAGACCGCAAAATAGTCAAAAGCTCTCCGAGTAATATATTGGAAGTTATCGAGTTTTTTAATTCTCAAGACCCCAGTGGTCCCCTATAATCACGTATCTCAAAAACTAAGCAAGGTAGAGCGAAACGAACACAAATTTTGGATCAAAAACTATGACGATTTTTAAGGAACCCAACTAGGTGTAGGCCCATCGGGTTCTGGACCTATCGGGTCCGAACCCAATGGGGTCTTCAAATGTGTCAACAAAAAAAAATTTAGTTAACTAATTATTGGCAAAACATTTTTGCTAACTTTAGCAAAAAAATTGTGGGTTCAAAATCAGCAAATTTTCTTGTAGGTTTACAAGCTTTTTTTGCTAACATTACAGTTTTTTTTTTTTGAGTGTATAAAAAGTGACTAACATCGAGTGTCTAACTTTTTTTATTCGCAATTTTCAATCAGTGAAGAAAGCTCTCGATGAAAAGCTTATCTAGTAGAAAATTTTATATAAAAAAGATAGACACTCGCAGTTACACTCAAAATAATTCTACAGTAAAAGTATTAGTAAATGATTTGGTACCAAAATCTACTAATAAGTTACTAATTAACAGTAGTACAGTATTTTTTTATTATCAAAGTACTAAAATTAGTTATTTTTACTGGTTTTGAATAATAAGTATTAGTAACAAATAACTAATATTTAGATATTTATTTCGAACTTTTGTTAAATATATTTTGTAAATACATAGTCGAGCTCGAGGTCATGGTTTTTATTTTTCAAAGCAAACCGAAATATTGGAAATAAATTAATATTAAATATTTAAAAAAAAAAATAAATATTAAATATTTAAATAAAAACCAAGATCTCGAGCTCGACTATTTATTTACAAATTTTAGTATTAACTACCAACTCCTGCACTAGATCATTTTGAACTAAAAATTTAGTTCATTAGTTAAATTTTTAGTACTGAATACCGACGTTTTTTTTGAGTGTAGGCACTCGTTTTCCATTTGGAATGCAACCGTTAGACTTTTTCTATACGAAAATGTGATATATCCTCCGTTTTTTTTTTAGGGGGAACAGAAATATAGTATTATCATTATTTCAATTTTTTTTATATCCGTGCCCACAAAAGGGGTTAGCCCAAAAAACGTCATTTTCTAACCCTTTGGCAAGGTAGATTTATATAAGGTAATATTTTAGTGACGTAAATGATAACAATTTTCTTTCAAAATCATTTTAGTCGGCAAAAATGACTTAAATGTTCAGTGCACACATAACCCATTTTAAACGCTTTTTAAGACTTTCAAATTTTAGAAAACAACTAAATTATAAAAAAATATTGAAATTCAAACGAAATTCTTTTATTTTCCACGTCAAAAATTAGAAAAAAATTTAAATATTTTTAAGCATAAAAAGTGTAGTGTAAACTCAAGTCATTTATACCGAACAAAATATTTTTATTTCGTTTTGAAAATTCGTAAATATTATTGTTTTCAAATTTGTCAAAAAACTTACTATGGAGGAAAAGTGAGGTTATTGGATCTTACCTTGTATAAATCTACCTTGCCCTTTGGGTCTAAGTGCAGCTCTTTGAACTTCTTACGACATAAAAAATTGTGTTTTTTAGAGGTTGGTTTAGTTCTTTAAGGGAAACTTTTTTTCTACTGGTCCGATTTTGCCTTTTTGCGAACTTAACCTGCCTAGGGCCATAGGACATATTCCTGTCAAATTTCAGGAGGATAGCAATTTTATTTTGGACTGCGTCGCGTTATATACAGACAGACGGACGGACATTCATAGAACGTCTTAGAATCGATAATGGAGCAATAATATTTATACTTTACGGAGTCCCCGACCGATATTTCGATGGTTTACACACGGAATGACGTAGTGACTTTACCCTCATACTGTGGTGCGAGGGTATACAAAAAGTTGGTCTAAAAAATTAAGCGAATTTATTGGCTGTTTATGGCCCCGTGAGTTCGGGACCCTACACTGAAAAAAAAGACATAACTAAAATTAAGGAAAAAATGTCTTTGAAAATTTATCATGAATTTTCCTAAAATTTAGTTAAATTTAACTTAAAAATGAGAAATTTTCTTAACTATGAGGAAAAAATTTTAGTTCATTTACTTATAATTAGTTAATAGTTTTCTTTAAACGGATTTTTTTAATATTAGGAAAAAAATTCTGACTGCCAAAGAAATTTTCCACAAATCTAAGAATCGTATCTTTATTTTTAAGACATATTTCTTAAAAAACAATTTAGTTCAAGTTTAGTTAAAATTTACTAAAAAAGACATCATCGTATATCTCTTCTTTGAATTGAGGAAGTGTACTTCTTAGAATTTAGTTAATGACTTCTGAGAATTTAGTAAATAACTTCTTAGAATTTAGATAAAAATTCAAAATGGCGATATCTCGAAAACTAAGCGAGATAGAGCGAAACGGATGAAATTTTCAAAAGAAAGACTACAAAGAAAAATATGGAATAGCCTAGCTCTGCATATCTGTCGGGGTCTCAAGACCCTAATTTTAGATCTAAAATTTGAAATTCCCGAGATTTTATAAATGCACATATCTCGGTAAATACTGCCAACACGAGAAAAGGTCCAACGGCATTTTTGTAGCTCTTGACTCGTAGAACACTTCCGCAAAATACCCGAAAGCCCTCCGATTAATAGTTTTTGAGTTATCCGGATTTTAAGATTCTCAAGACCCTATCAGACCCCTTATTACCGTATCTCAAAAACTAAGCAAGTTGGAGCGAAACGGACACAAGTTTTGGTTCAAAATCTATGGGGACCCTTAAAGGACCAACAGGGTCTCGAGTTAAATGGGGTCCGTACCCTGGGTCCAGGGTCTGGACCCAATCTATTTCTAAAATGTTAAGTATAATTTTTCCCATTTTCTAGTTAAAATTGGCTTAACATTAAATAACTTTATTTTACTTATTTTTGGGAAAATTATGAACTAAAACCAAGAAAAAAAATCTTTGGAGCCAAATCATTCCCTCTTTTTCTCAAAATTGAGTTAATTTTCCCAGATTTTAGTTCACTTTTTTTTTGAGTGTAGGCACGTGCCCAGTATGCCCTAATGGTTTAAACGGTACTGGTGATACCCTTAATGTCCGCCTAAAAGTGTTTTTACCTTATTTAAAATTATGCAGATTTGTATCACATACATAAATTAAATGCGCATTTCTATAAAACAATGATATTTTTTAAAGGCTGCAATTTATAATGTTTATAAATGTAAATTAAACAATTACAATATGTGTGATATTAAATTTTAACCTTTTTTTCACAAAATCAAACAAGTTTTATATAGGAAATCTGTTGGAAATCTAGATATATTTCTATATAAGAATTTTGAGAATTTTTTAAATGACAAATAATTTTTTAGCTAACGTATTTTTGAGCTTAAGTTTAGTAAGTAGTTGGAGCCCAGCGGTTAAACGGGGGAGGCAGAAGAACCCTCCAAAGTGGGGTATATTTTGCATACGAACACTTTAAACCAGCGGTTACCAACCTTTTTGGCTCGCGTACCCCTAATTTCATATTTTATTAGCCGCGTACCCCCTAACGAGTTTTTTCTCATATAAAAATTAGAGTTAATTTAGAAATTTTTGATCTGCGGGTATTGTCATTTTTTTAAAGGATTTAGGGGAGATCAAAACAATGGTGTTATTTTTTTTTGGAAAAATGTTTGCTCCTTGAAGTGGTTCAATGCATCTGAAGCTGACTTTTCTGCAGAGCAGAAAATATTGCAAATCTGATTTCACCAGTCGATTCTACATCAAAAATTAAAACAACGAACGTTTTTTGAACTCTTTAAAAAAGTTCCAAAAACCCATCACAGAGGGCGGAAATATAATGTTTTTAATTTGTGTTAAATTGTTTTTGTAATACGAGGGTAGATCAATAATTCCGTGACTTTTCGAATAAAACACCCTCGTATATGAGGAGTTCCGTCTAAGACTTAAATTTTGAGGTAAAAAAGATGTGATTTTTGTTTTGATGGCACATCGATGAAAGTTGGCATAAATATTAGAAGCTATTTAAGAATAAGAAATTCGTTCGCGTCAATTAAATCGCGCAAGGGGGTCAAAAGTTAAGGCGGTTTTAAGATTTAGCGGTTTTAAAAATTTTAAAAATATTTTAAAGATTTTTTTTCTACACATTTGTTGCATGCGTTATTAAAATATGCCAGGATATATCATTTCTTCTAAAATATATGATATAAATTTAACTCTTTAATGACCAAACGATTTAAAAAAAAAAAACTAAGTACCTAAAATTAGTGTCCGACCGAATATTCGGCTTCGGCCAAAAAGCACTATTCGGCCACTATTCGGCTTCGGCCACAATTTTGGCCGAATAGGCCGAATACCGAATAATTGTATAATATTTGTGCTCACGTGTTGAAAAACACACTAAACTAACTTTGAATCACATTAGTAAGCCACAAAAACATTTTACTAAGTGTTTTTGCAACTATAGTTATGTATATATAGTTATGTATATATAGTTATATGTTTTTATAAAAACATTTTTTACATTCAAAAAAAATTTTCAGTCGAAAAAAATTTACACTCTAAAATATATTTTTTTTACAAAAATGTCCAAAAAAATTTTTTTGCTTAAAATAAAATCATCCTAGACAACATTCTCATGCATTTGAGTATCCCGCGGAGTCGAGTTTTATTTTTTTCTTGTTTTTACTACATAAATATTTTTTTTTTTTTTAATATTCGGCTTTGGTTTGGCCGAATAGTGAAAATTTGGCCGAATATTCGTCTTCGGCCAAAAAAGGTGCATTCGGTCGGACACTACCTAAAATCGCGATTAATTCGCGGTAAAAGAAAAGTTTCACAATTTTTTATAACATATTTAGGCAATGCACGTTGGTATTACTGGAAAAAATCACGGAAAATCGTATTATTGTACCACACAGAAAAAAATATGGGGAAAAACAATTTGAGTAATCACTTGTTTAAATTTAAAAAAACTTTTGAGTAATTTTTTAATTGACGCAATTAAAAATTTACTCAAAAATTTAAAAACAAATTGAGTAAATAATTTAATAAGAATTTAATAGCTTTTTTAATTTTTTTTGGAATTTTCTTAGTTTTTTTAATTCTCGTTTAGTTTATAGTTTTTTGTATATATACATGAAAGTTTGTAATCATATTTATAAAAATTTTTTATGTCTTTAAGACAAAAATAAATTTGGTAAAGTTTGAAAAAACATGTTTTTTTTCTTTGTAAAAAAATATGAAATTTTTTTAAACTTTGTTTTTTTTTTAGAGTAGAAACAGAATAAGCCCGGCACGACTATTTCCATACGGTTTGGTAGATTAAACCGGTGGCCGGCGCCGATGTGAAATAAAACTTGTTCTGTTTTTAAAAGGTGGTGCTTCTTGTTCTGTTCCTGCACTTAATAGTGTCAATTAAAAATTTACTCAAATTTTTTTGGCAAACATTTAATAAATTTTTATTAAAAATTTACTCAATACTATTAAATCGTTTACTGGTGGAAAATTGAGTAATTTTTTACTCAATAGTATCAAAAATTTACTCAAATTTTTTTTTTATTTCTTTCTGTGCAGTAGTTTAAAAAAAATCGGTGATGCTTTTTTATAACAAGAAAATTTAATATGGTCCAAAAAATATATAATCAAAATTTTTTAACCCGCCTCGGATTTTATGATGACACATCAAGTGGGCTTTCATTTAAAAAAAAATTCATCCGATTTCGTGCAAAGCCTTGGATGTGCCAGAGCAAAACAGGTTTAGATAAAATCATCGCGCTTTCCGCTCAGAATGGCTTAAAGTAAAAAGTCAAAAAGCAAATCAGTTCTACTCGTTAAGGCACGTCTTTTGGTGTATTAAAATGAACATGATGCAATAATTGCTACTAAAAATAATAAAAAACAGATTTACAAATTTCGCACAATTTTCAAAAATGCCATAAAATTTTTGCAATTTATTTTTTATAAGCCCGCCAGTGATTTTTTTATGTAAACTCACAAAAACTCGGTTTACGCAAGAGTCCACCAAATTTTGAATGAAACCGCGAATGTGCCCCGTGAAAAACTGTTATTTTAAAAAAATTACGTTTTTTCTTTCGAACTTTGATCTGCTGAAACTCCTTAACTATTCGTGGCACATTAACGGGATTAATTCCAAAATGTTAAGAATTACAACAGCTACCAACTCTACTTCAACTTTTTTCATTTTATAGAGGGGGCCGAAATCCCTGATCAAAAAACCTCGAAAATTTAAAAACTCTTAATTTTTGGTTTCAAAACTTAACCGTCTTATAACTTCTTACCAAGCGATGAATCATCAATCAAACCAACATTAAAATAATCTCTTATATGTACTGACTTTGTGTTATGCCGGAAAAGATTGAAACATAAGGAGAACTTAAAAAAAAGCGAAAGAAGGTAAAAACTATGGATTATTACAAGTCATTTTTATCGATTTTTCAACTTTAACCCTCTGTAACTTTTTCGGATAAAGTGGGGTAACCCCAGTGTTGCCACCTCGTGTGTAATTACACATATCATGTGTAATTTGTTTTTTCATGTGTAGCCCATTTGTAATTGTCTGCATGTGTAATTCATGTGTAATTTGAAATTTTTACTTTTTTGAGCATTTTTTTTTTTTTCATAATTTGTTTTAACAAATTCGGTTATGTTATAAGCAAAACCGAAAATTTTGGATGGATTTCATACCGAATTCGCAAGTTAAAATAACTGTAAAACGGGGTTTCAGTAAAAAAAGTAAACTTTTACGAGATTTTTCTGCAGAAATGGATATTTTAACAAAATTCTCTGTCGGGATTTCAGTTTTAAAAACAAACTTTTAGCAGATTTTTCTGGGGAAATGGATATTTTAACGAAATTCTCTGTCATTCAGTTTTAAAAAATAACAGAAATTTTTTAGTAATTTTATTGATTCTGTTTGCTTAGTTTACAAAAATATTTTGTGAATATTTTAGCTGAATTTTTCTGCTTTAATCCGCAGAGTTTTCTGTTAAAATGAGCAGATATTCAGCTGAAATCAATATATTTTTTTGCTGTTTTTCAGATTTTCTTCTAATTTGACTTAGGTTATCCCTACAGAAATTTCGCAAAAAACGATAAATTTTAGGTTTTTTGAGCAATAAAAACCAGACTTGGGGCGGATTACACAATGTCCAGTTAGCTGTTAACTGTCGATTTAACGGAGTTTTATGTCAAAATCGACTTAATCGACAGACTTAACCGTTATATTTTGAAAATTTACAAAAAAAAACGTTATTAAAAAAAAGTATGTGTAATTCGTGATTTCATGTGTAATTTTGGCATGATCCATGTGTAATTCGTGATTTCATGTGTAATTTTGGCGTGATCCACGTGTAATTTACGATTTTGTTGGTGGCCACACTGGGTAACCCTTAAACATTGCTCAGTGATGGTTCAAGGTCTTGTTTACACAACTGCATTTACAGTTTTTCTAAATTCCAAAAAACTGACGGTTTTTTTAAACATTTATTTCAGTTTCACTGAGTTGAAATTTAAAAAAGATTTTGTGATATACAATGAAATTTCATTTTGGAGCTTAACAAAATGGTACCAAAATTTCCACTCTATCACAACCCGTCTCAAAAATGCCCAAAACACGTTTTTTGAGAACTTTGACATAAATTTTCTCAAAAACCTGACATCATAGAAAAATTTGTGAGGAAAATAACTATATTAATTTGTATTTGTAGAACATTTTAACCCTTTAAATGGACCTTTTATTAGACTTCTGTGTTTAGTTTTTGAAAAAGGTCTTAAATGACCCCTTAAATTGGCAGTTATAGGGTTAATATGTTGTAAGAAAAGTACCGTCATACAATTTCACTGAAGACACCAAATCGTATTTTGAAGCTCAGATGTGTTTTTATTATAGTTTTTTTTGACGTTTTCCAAACGCCTTTGATAAAAAAAAAAAATAAAAACTTCAGTGGGCCATAAAAAAGAAATCCGAACTGACTTTGCAAAACCATTTGGTGATTTTAGTCTACTTGATAGTGAAGGCGTTGAAGCCATTGAGGCTCATTTTTCTTCTTGCACAGTGTTACAGTGGGCCAATAAAAGTTTTTTTGACAAGAACCCATACACCATATACTGTGCATCGACCCTATCTAAATTTACTGTATTTTATTGCAATTCAAAATGTTCATACATATGTATATGAGAATGTAGCTTAACATACTTTCGACGTAATAAAGAAAATGGGAAAATGTTGTTTTTCCACAGTTTTTCTTTTTTTTTAGGTCAAAAACTACCCCTTAGTTACAAGAATAGTTTTACTTTAACTGCAAAATATGTACGAATGAATGTGAATTGGAATTTATGTAATCAACAAACTGAACTAACACAGTGGGTATTGTTGTGTACAACTATTTCCGATATGAAATGTGATGATGTAAAATACATAAACTGAATTTAAAATTAGACAACAAAGGAAAGGGGGTACGTCGCGACGTCATATCAGCCAGCAACAATTGATAAATATTACAGAGGGATGCAAAAAATAAAAAAAATCTTAATGATTAGAAAAGAATATAGAAATTTTGTATGTTCACAACAACTCTGTGTAAGTGAATTTTTCCAAGATTATTTTCGACGAGGCAAATAATGAGGATAATACTCTTTTAAGAAAAATGCAATAAATATATTTAACTACCACGAAACTTGGGAATTCTATTGTTTTGTTTTTGTATAGAAAATTTAAGGACAAAAAACCCAAAAACCCATGTCAAGGAATTCAAAGAAAATTTAAGTTTTTCTATTTTTATATGAAGTAAAACATAAAAAAAATAACAAACATGCGCATTAATGAAAATTTCGTAATCCGTACATGTTTGTCGTTAATGTTTTAATATCTGGAATGTATGTTATTTTTAAGGAGGGGTTGGAAATTTGAACTTTTTCTTTAGAACAAACAATACACATAAATTACAACATGTTTAACAAAAAAAAAAAAAAAACATGTATAAAAATTAGAAAATTTTCAATACATATCCTGAAGTAATTCAAGTAATTATAAAGAATAGTATCATTTTCAAAACGTTAATAATAAAATTATTGAGCTCCATTCGGGAGTACTCTTTCACCATTCACCAAATTTTTAAAAATTTGATATTCTTCTGAATTTTAAGATTTGAAAATTGTTTCTTGTTAAAATAAAAATTCTAGTTAATATCTTTAATATTTATAGAAAAAAATTTAAAAATCTTAAAATTCGAAAGGATATCAAATAAAAAGTACACTCAAAATAATAACTCTGTAAAATACTCTGTAAAATGACTGTAATCTCAATTCAACAGATATTTGACAGAGTTTTCTGTCAAAATAGAGATTTAAAGAAAATACTTTGTATTTTATTGCGACATAAAAGCAAAGTTTCATCTGTTATATTACTTTTAACTTTGTAATCTTAATTTTACAGATAATTAACAGAGTTTTCTTCTAAAATACAGATTTAAGCAAAATACTTTGTATTTTTTTTTTTTTTTTTTTGAGAAAAAGTTGAAAAAGTACAAAAAAAAAAAGTTGTAAAAAAAATCTTTTCAGAAATCTTATAAAATTTTGCCAAAATAACATACATTTAACTAAACTCGTAAATTTACAGAGGTTTTTCTGTAAATTTTATTTTGCATCAAATGCATTTTACAAATACATGTATATATTATTTTACATAGTTTTTCTTTGCTAAATGGTGGTTTATTTAACCAGGCGCGGATCCAGGGGGGGGGGGGGAGAATGGGATTTATCCCCCCCCCAAAACGATTTCAAAAAAAAAAGGAAAGAAAAGAAAAGAAAAGAAAGAAAGAAAGAAGGAAAGAAAGAAAGAAAGAAAGAAAGGGAAAGGGAAAGGGAAAGGGAAAGGAAAAGAGAAAGAGAAAGGAGGAAGGCAAGAAAAAAAGGTAGTAAGAAAATAACCAGTATGGTTAAAAAGCCTGAGGAGAATTATATGTTTGTTGATGATTTAAGTCAGCACACATACACTCAAAAAAAAAATATTGTAAAACTAGCAAAAAAAATGTTAAAATTAGCAAAAAAACTGTAGTTTTGGACGTTGCAAAAATTTTGGTAATATTAGCAAAACCATTTTGCTAATCCAAAAATTAGGAAAAAAATGGTAAAATTACAAGAATACCATTTTATTTTTGTAAAAAATCAACCTTGTAAAATTATCAAAAAATATGGTAAAATTACCAAAAAAAATGGTAAAATTGAAATAGATAAAATAATTTGTAATTTGGTAAAAAAAAACTGTTTTATTTAGTAATTTTTTTTCTCTGATTAGTTGTTGATTTAAAATTTGGTGTATATACTAAAAATTTTTTGCCTGTTTTTGAGCACCACGTTCTTTAAATGTAGTAATAGCAGCATCAACTATTACTTCAGTTGTTGGATGGTTTCATCGGCTTGATGGCATCTTCTTTTCAGCAGCTGTAGTTGCAGTAACTGGACTTCCAACAACATCAAAATCCAAAATGATTTTTTTTTCACTTAAACACTTTAAAGAAAAAATTTAAGGAACAACACTTCACTTTTTTTATTTTTTTGCGTCATTTTTTTTTAGCTTAAGTAGAACAAATGAGAATTACGTAGTAGTCTACACAAGAAATTTCTTACATTTTCACGTAAAATTTGTAAAAAACTAACAATTTTTTTTCGAATTTTTAATTTTTTTCACATGTATTTAAAAAAAAAGTAAAAAAAAAACTTTTGGATATTGAAGATTAGATATCTAAGTATGTGTTAAAATTTTAAAAAAATAATTTTTCAAAATTATCAACTTTTTATTAACAATTTAGGTGGCAAATTTTAAAAAAAATTTCATATAAAATTACCAAAAAATATGGTAAAATTAGCAAAAAATATGGTAAAAAATACTAAAGATTATGTAGCCTATTTTTGAGCGCACATTCAGTTGATGAATGGCTACTTTGCTATGGTGTTGGCAGCATCATCTTTTGCCTTCTTCTTGGCAATTTTAAACAATTTTTTTTTCTTAAAACTAAGAAAAAAAAAAATAAAAAGTATTACCATTTCTTTAAGGAAAATACTAATATTTTTGCTAAAATTATAGTAAAATAAAAAAAAAAAACTAGCAAGAAAATATAGTAAAAGTACCAAACAATTTTTGTATTTTACCAATAGAAAATTGCAAAAAAAAACTGTAAAAGTTAAATTTTTACAATTTTTTTTGCTAAAGTTTGGTTGAAGTAAATTACAAAACCTTTTACTAATATTTTGACTAAGTTATTTTTTTGAGTGTAGCCTTATCCTAAGAAATTTTTTTCATCCTTAGAATAGAATGTTTCAGAATTTATAAAATTTAAATTATTTTTTTAATTATTTAATTAAATGTCTTTAGAGTCGTGGATATTTTCTAACCGAATAACTATCCTGATCAGTTTCTAAGAAAAAAATATTATCTGGAACATATTTTTTATAGAAAAATGTCTTAGCATTCAAGACTTTACCTTTAGAAAATATCTTGATACTTACGTATTTGACTATGAATATAAGAATTTTTTGATTGAATACTTATCTCCAATTTTAGGAAAAACGAGAATTTTTCCTTAGAAAAAATGTTTCAGAATCTGACAACAATTTTTCTACAAATAAATTTTTCAGAATCGGATAGCGTTTCTGCAGAAAAGCGTCTTAGAATCTTAGATTTCTATGCGGAAATATATTTCCGAATCATTATGGAAATTTTTTAAAGAATATGAGAATTTCTTTATTTGAAAAATTTTTAAGAATCTGCTATGAAAATCTCTCAGAATCTGAAAATTTTTCTGTTGGAAGATTCTGAGAATTTTTCTATAGGAAATGTGTCTCTGAATATGAAAATTTGTCTTTTGAAATTGTGTCCATCAATAATAATTTGTCCATTCGAAAAATGTTTGAGAATCTAAGAAATTGCCTTGCAAAACATTAGATGATATAAAAATCGTAAAATTTTTCATTAGAAAAATACTATAAAATTTAAGATTTTATTTTTGGAAAAGTGTATAAAAATTTCTTCATAAAATGTTTTAGAAACTCATACTTTTTTAGTATCTGATAATTTTCTTTTACGAAATATGTTTCAAGATCTGAGAATTTTTGTATAAAAAAAATATAAGAATTATTTCAAAGAATTATTTTATAAGGAAAGTATATCAGAATTTGAAAAATTGTTATAGATAGAACGTCTTAGAATCTCAGATTATTTCTATTAAGTGAAGTTTAAAAACCTGAGAGATTTTCTATGCGAAAAATGTTGAATCTGAGATATTTTCTATAGAAAATTTGATTTCACAACGAGAATAAAACATTTTTTTATTTGACTATTAACGGTCTTATTTATGAAGTAAATCTTAAATTTTTTTTGGATGTAAACAAATTTCACCCAAATCCAAAAGCTGATCCGCATTAAACAAATTTTTTTTTTTTTTGTTTTCAATTTGTTACTTAATATTAAAAATACATATTCTCAAAAATTTACAACAACAAACCCCACCCCCCCCCCCCGCTTCCAATCAAATTTTTATATTTTTTTATAAAAAAAATCTCCCCCCCCAAATGAAATTCCTGGATCTGCGTCTGATTTAACCCATATTTTACTAGAAACTCTGTAAATTAACAGTTTTTTTTTGTCCAAATCATTTTACAGAGTTTTAAAGTAAAATTACAGAGTTTTCTCTGTCAAAATGCTTTCATATTTAACCAAAACTTTACTATAAACTCGGTAAAATAACAGTTTTTTGTCAAAATCATTTTACAGAGTTTTATAGTAAAATAATGGAATGCTCGAATTGGAGAGGAATTACTCTTCTAAACATTATCAACAAAATTATTGCACAAATTCTGCATCATCGAATCTTCAAAATACTGGATTTGAATCTACGTCCTGAACAAGCTGGATTTCGTCCTAATAGATCTTGTGTGGATCATATAAACAGCCTGCGTATAATATTGGAGCAATCCGGCGAACTTAGAGCACCATTATACCTTATTTTCGTAGACTTTCAAAGAGCCTTTGACTCCATCCACCAGACTGCTATATGGGAAGCTCTTAAATGTAAGGGTATACCCCTAAAAATTATCCGTCTAATTAAGGCACTTTATGATGACGCTCGATGTATCGTTCTTCACGAAGGCTTAAAGAGCGAATTTATTGATGTAAACACTGGTGTTAGACAAGGATGCGTCCTATCTCCATTGCTCTTTAATGTAGTGCTCGACATGGTAATGAGAAATTCCATCACATCAGAAGGTGGAATTAACCTAGGTTTCTCGACACGACTCAATGATCTTGACTATGCTGACGACATCTGTTTAATCTCTCAAAACTTTACCGAAATGCAACAAAAGCTAGACAAAATTTGCTCAAATGCAAACAAAGTGGGACTTCAGCTAAATTTGTCTAAAACAAAATCGATGCGCATCAACACTGATATTCCCCATCCATTTAAACTACGTAATCAAGACCTCGAAGACGTTGGTGAATATCTTTATCTTGGATCCATCGTAGACAAGCTAGGAGGTAGTGCAGCTGACATCCAACACCGTATCAACAAAGCAGGTCAAACATTTGGAATGCTAAACAAAGTATGGAAATCTCCAAACATATCCCGTCGCACAAAAATAAAAATATTTAACTCCAACGTGAAATCAACACTTCTATACGGCTGTGAAACCTGGAACATTTCCACATACAATGCTAAAAAACTTCAAGCGTTTACAAACAGGTGTCTAAGACGCATTCTAAAAATATTTTGGCCAAACACTATCAGTAACGATGAGCTTTGGTTCCGAACACAACAACCGCAAATTACGGAATCAATAAAAATCCGCAAATACAGATGGCTTGGGCACACTCTTCGCAAACCTCCTGATAATATCACAAGAAAAGCGCTTGAATTTAACCCCCAAGGTAGTCGAAGAAGGGGTCGTCCATGTAACACCTGGAGACGTAACACTATCAAAGAAATTCAAGACGCAGGATACAGCTGGAGTCAAATCAAACGAATAGCCCAAAACAGAGATGAGTGGAAAAATCTTCTTGTGGCCCTATGTTCCTCCTAGGAATTTAAAGGATTATATATATATATATATAGTAAAATTACCAAGAAATGTTGCTAGCTGGAAAAGTATGGTGTACTCTGTAAAATTAGCAGAGTGTTTCTGTAATTTAACAGAGTTATTATTTTGATTGTAGGTTAATGGTGAAATAGTACACTCAAAATAATAACTCTGTTAAATTACAGAAAAACTCTGCTAATTTAACAGAGTACACCATACTTATCCAGCTAGCAACATTTCCTGGTAATTTTACTATTAAACTCTGTTAAACGATTTTGACAAAAAAAAACTGTTTATTTACAGAGTTTGTAGTAAAATATTGGTAAAATAAACCACCATTTAGCAAAGAAACACTCTGTAGATTAACATATACTATTTGTAATATGCATTTGATGCATTTTAACATTGAAAATTTACAGAGTTTAGTAAAATACATGTTTTTTTTGTAAAATTTTTATAAGATGTTTGGAAAAAGATTTTTTTTGGTACTTTTTTAACATTTTCTCCTAAAAAAAATACAGATACAATTTTGGTGTTTTTACAGACAACTATGCTTTTAACTATGAAATTAGGATTACATAGAAATATGTAAGTAAAAATACAGATAAAACTTAGTTTTTTGGTTATAAAAAATACAGTGTATTTCGCTTAAATCTGTATTTAAGCAGAAAACTCTGTTAATTATCTGTAAAATTAAGATAACAAAGTTAAAAGTAATATAACAGATGAAACTTTTTTTCTGTCACAACAAAATACAAAGTTTTTTCTTTAAATCTGTATTTTGACAGAAAACTCTGTCAAATATCAGTTGATTTGAGATTACAGTCATTTTAAAGAGTTTTTGAGTGTACTCCCGAATAGAGATTACATTATGTTTTCAATGAAAACAAAACGGATCGTTTAGAACTTTCTCACAGAAAAAGTTTGCAGTGCACTCAAAAATATGAACTAACTAAATTTTGGGACATAGTTTCCTTAAAAATGTTTCAGAAATTTGCCCACAATTTAGTAAATTTTAACTAAAAGTTTTATATTGTACTTGACTGAAAAGGTTGAAGTACATACACTCAAAAAAAAAATAACTTAGTCAAAATATTTGTAAAAGGTGTTGTAAATAACGTCAACTAAACTTTGGCAAAAAAAAAATTAAAAATTGAATTTTTACATAACTTTTTGGTAATTTACTATTGGTAAAATACAACAATTTTTTGGTATTTTTTACTATTGTACACTCAAAAAATTATGACGGTAGATTCCACTACAAAAGACAGTTAAAACTTCTACATTTGCTGTTGTTTAGGCGTCCACTACATTTTACGGTAAAATCAATCAACAATTGTTTTTGTTTTTAACTATTGATTAACAACTACAAAAAACGGTAAAAACTACTTCAAATTACAGATGTTTTTACTGTAACTCAAATTGTTTGAATTTTCTTCTAAACATCAAAAACGGTTAAAATTTATTTGGAAATAATTCCTGCTGCATCTGACACTTCCAACTCGTTCAACACATTCGTTTTTCTAAAAATTTCTAGAAAATTTTTTTATAGACTAAAAACAACTACATAAAACAACTGTTACTACAATGTAGTAATTTTTTGTATTTATTTTTTAAAACGACTACAAAAAATAGTTGTTTGAGATTTTTCATACAAAAACAACTGAAATTGTAGTTGAAAACAACAACTACTACTTACTACACAAATGACCAGCATGTAGTAACTGCAATAATTTTCTAAGTGTATATTTTTTTGCTAGTTTTTTTTTTTTATTATTTTACAGTAATTTAGCAAAAATGTTAGTATTAGTATTTTCTTTGTTTTAAGAAAAAAAAATTGTTTAAAGTGTTCTAGTGTGAAAAAATAATTATTGCAGATTCTGCTGCTGTTGAAAGTCCAGCTGCCGAGAAGAACGCAACAGAAGATGCTGCCAACACCGAAGCAAAGTAGCCACCCTACGACTGGATTAATGGTTGATGCTGTTATTACTCCCTTTAAAGAACTTGATGCTCAAAAAAGAACCGATCTGGCATCTATTTTTCTTATGGTGCGCTATATTAGCTTTCTCTTTCTAACCTAATTCGTAGAATAATTGGAAAAAATTAACCATATGGTTTAAGACTACTTTTTTGACACCTGTCACTTATGTCGAGTCTGTATTAGTTTGTGGTATTGTTGTAATTTTATCATTTTTTTTCTTATTTTTTGATTAGCAAAATAGTTTTGCTAATATTACAAAAATTTTTGCAACGTCCAAATTTGCAACTTTTTTTTGCTAATTTTAACCATCTTTTTTGCTAGTTTTACTATATTTTTTTTTTGAGTGTAGGAGTGCGTTGCTTCCGACACGTTTTCACATTAGTTTGCTTCAATGTTAGCACATAGAGGGTTCGTTAAATCCGCTACACTTAGAAAATTATGGCAGTTACTATATAACTAGGGTGAACTCAAATCAGTACAAACTTTTTTTTTCTTTTAGAAATAGCTCTCAGAAGACTCTTTTTTTATAGAAAAACGCTGATGATTTCTTCAGTACTTAAAAAATTTCGGTTAAACTAACAAACTTGAGTTCTATTGGTAGTATTTCACTTAAAAGCAACTATTAAAAAACTACTGCCATAAACTGTTTTCGTCATTTTGCAGAAAATTTAGTTGACTTTAAATAACTTCAGTGCAGAAAACAAAACAAAAACCCCCATGTTTTGAGAAAAAGAAAATTCCTCAGACTCTGAGGACATTTTTCCTTAAGTTTTGATAAATTTTTCTTTTATAAAACTTCCCAGCTAATAAGCACATGTTTAATTTGCCCTGATATACTGAACGCTTTTTCCAATGAATTCTGATGTCATTTTAAAATCTGAGACTTTTTCTGTACGAAAAATGTCTCAGAATCTTACAAAAAATGTCTCAGAATCTGAGACTTTTTCTATACGAAAAATGTCTCAGAATCTGAGACTTTTTCTATACGAAAAATGTCTCAGAATCTGAGACTTTTTCTATACGAAAAATGTCTCAGAATCTGAGACTTTTTCTATACGAAAAATGTCTCAGAATCTGAGACTTTTTCTATACGAAAAATGTCTCAGAATCTAAGACTTTTTCTATACGAAATTTTTTTCAAAATCTAAGACTTTTTCTATACGAAAAACGTCTTAGAATTTGAGACTTTTTCTATATGAAAAATGTCTCAGAATCTGAGACATTTGTTAAACGATCTGAAATAAGTACCTGGTTAATCGGTTAAAGTTTAAAATTTCGGCAAAAAATTCACTAAATTTAAAAAAAAATAATTTTAATTTTTTTTTAATAAAAAAAGGCTCAGATTCTATGACATTTTTTATAGAAAAAGTCTCAGATTCTGAAATATTTTTTCTACAGAAAAAGTTGGAGATTCTAAGACATTTTTTCTATAGAAAAATTCTTTGATTCTGAGACATTTTTCTATAGAAAAATTCTCAGATTCTGACACATTTTTTCTATAGATAAATTCTTAGATTCTGAGACATTTTTTCTACAGAAAAATTCTCAGATTCTGAGACATTTTTTCTATAGAAAAATTCTCAGATTCTGAGACATTTTTTCTATATAAAAATTCTCAGATTCTGAGACATTTTTTCTATAAAAAAGTCGCAGATTCTGAGATAGTTTTTCTATAGAAAAATTCTTAGATTATGAGACATTTCTTTTATAGAAAAATTCTCAGATTCTGAGACATTTTTTCTATAGAAAAATTCTCAGATTCTGAGACATTTTTTCTATAGAAAAATTCTCAGATTCTGAGATATTTTTTCTATTGAAAAATTCTCAGATTCTGAGACATATTTTCTATAGAAAAATTCTCAGATTCTGAGACATTTTTTCTATAGAAAAATTCTCAGATTCTGAGACATTTTTTCTATAGAAAAATTCTCAGATTCTGAGACATTTTTTCTATAGAAAAATTCTCAGATTCTGAGACATTTTTTCTATAGAAAAATTCTCAGATTCTGAGACATTTTTTCTATAGAAAAATTCTCAGATTCTGAGACATTTTTTCTATAGAAAAATTTTCAGGTTCAGAGAATTTTTCTATAGAAAAAGACTCAGATTCTGAGACAGAAAATGTCTCAGAATCAGAAAGTTTTTGTATAGAAAAATGTCTCAAAATCTGAAACTTTTAAGCAAAAATGTCTTAGAATTTTCTATAGAAAAAATGCATCAGTTTCTGGAGCATTATTCCCTTAGAAAAAAAATTCAGAACTTAAAATTATGTCTCAAAATACGCGTATTCTTTTTTTTTCTTTTAATTTGTTTTTATAATTGGTTGGATTTCAGTTGATTCAGTTGCTCTTTATGAAATTTGAAATAAATACCAATTAATTTTAACGAAATTCGTAGATCGGAATAAAATTATTAGTTATCGCAACTGATAAAAGTGATAGTTGGCTGGACTACAAATATAAAAAAATATTGTGATAAAATATTTAAACAAGGTGGTGAAAAGTTCTATAATTCTGAAGTGTGAAAATTTGGGTGCTAGATCACTAACGCGGGTGCTTGATCTACCACCCAAACTGCTTACATGGGAAGCCTGTAAGTGATACAGTGGTTGAAAGGTATATAAATTTACCAAAACGCCTAAAAGTAACCTTTAATTTTTTTTTATATATTTAAAGAAAAAATAAATAAAACCCCAAGTAAAAATTTGAAGATCATTACTGAACCGAAAAATTGATCGCTAAGATTAGATCTGTTTTAATCGGACGGATACAATTTCATCCGAAAATGGGTTTATCTAATTAGATAACATCTCTTTCAAATCTCGAATCAGTACTGATCTTGCAAATCTCGGATCAGATGTGATATATAACAATATATATACAAATTTTTATTCGGGAATGCTTTCTATTTGACTGGTCAAAGTTTTTTGTTAAACTGATCACAGTATATATTGCTTGCCTAGTTCTAGTACCGCGACCCATAAAATATGCATTTCTCGAACTCATTTTTTCTGTGAGATAGTTGGTACTATTTATAAAATTTGTATGTTTTTCAACAATTTTCCTGTAAAAAAAAATAGATTTTACCGACGAATTAGTTTGAGTGTATGTATGTATTAAATTACACACACAAAATCTTTAAATAAAATAAATTGAAATGCTGACAATTTCCTTAATCAAATCACTTCCCCTAACAAATAGAAAAAAAATTGGAATTCATTAAAATTAATTGGGACATTTATTTTCTTCTTCTTTCTTTTCATATTCAGGGTTCAATGAACGTTCATAAATAATGAATGAATGAATGAAGGAAACCATAAGACAAAAATCATTGATTGTTTTGCATACACTCAAAAAATAATTACAGTAACTACATTTTAGTTGTAATAAAAAAGGTAATTGCAAATGTAACTAAAAAATGGGAAAATTAATTAAGGAAAATTTATAGTGATTTTGTTCCAATGCCGTGTTTTTCTTCTTTTAAGTTTATATTATTCTTAAAAATTTAATAATAATAATAAGCCTTGTTCTTGATGTTGAAAGAACTGCCTCTATACTGGGCATAGGCTGTCTATAAATATCTTCCATCTTTCTCTTCTAGACGCTCTTAAAAATTTAGATAAGAAAAATGTATTTAATATTATGTCAGTTTGAAATAGAAAATGTGGAAAATCTGAACTTGAAAGTCCAGATCCTAATGGACCTAAAACCAGTTTTTGATCCAAAAATTTTGTCCGCTTCACTGTAACTTGCTTAGGTTTTAAGATACGTAAATAAAGGGGTTCAATAGGGTCTTGAGAATCTTAAAAATTGAATAACTTAAAAACTATTACTTGGACTTTTTTGTTGTGTCGGCAATATTTACCGAACATTTTTTTTCTGGGCACTCTACTATACATGGAGTCATATAAAATATTGTGCTCGATTCTGGAATACGATTTCACCATTCAACTAATTTTCGAATTTTAAGATTTTTAAATTTGTTTTTGTAATCGTTAAAGATATTAACTAGATCTTTCATTGTTACAAGAAAAAAATTTTTAAATCTTTAAATTCGAAAGAATATCAAAATTTTAAAAATTAGGTGAATGGTGAAATCGTTTTTCAGAATCGAGCACATTATATACAATGTCTAATTTAATAAAAGTTTTATATATTGTAGTGTAAATATGCACAAAAAAATTATTGGCTAAAAATTTTCAATTACCCAGGAAAATTTTTTGGAACAAATTCCTGGTTCAATAGATTCTTGAATATATTCTACGGTAATCACAACAACATTTTCTATGTAAAATTATTTTTTAAAAAAACTACTTGCTCTAAAAAACGCTTTCGGGACAATTTCAAACAAAAATCCTTGATTCTGGAATGTTAAGTAGAACCGGTTGCAGGGTAATTTGATGAGTTCTGGAACCGATTATTTGGGACAGAAAATTTTGCTGGGTAAATCAATTGATCAACAAAATTGAAATGAGTTAATCAATGTTTTGATTAAAATTTTTGTTATTTTCTTTAACTGTCGAATCACAAATTTTCAACATACCAAAATTTTTGTTCGCTTTAATTTATTTGAATAGATTAATTCAAAAATATACAGAATAATCGGGTTTTACTTTTTTTATTGTTAGCAACATATTGGAAAGCAAAAAAGATGCATTTTTGATGATTTTGTCATAAGCTTACAATTCGTTTGTTAAATCAATCATTATTTTGATTTACTGTAAATAAAAAATTGATCAATCTTTTGATCAAAATCGAAAAAATGTTTAATTGAAAAAAATTTCAATCAATCACCTATAATTTGATGATTGCCCGAGTAAAAATTTTTGTATGGAGCAATATATGTTCTTATATTATTCCAGATCTGTTGATAGATCCGAGATTTGAAAGATCAGCACTGATCCGAAAAATGGATCGCTAAGATTAGATCAGTTTTAACCGGACGGATACAATTTGATCCGGAAAGTGGGTTTATCTAATTAGATCAGTTTTAATCGGTGGGATACAATTTCATCCGAAAAATGGTTGGATCTTATTGGACCAAGACAAAAAAAAAAAAGATTTTTTTAGCTGGATAAAAAAAGATAAAATTTCATACGAAAGAAAAAAAAAATATTACAAAAAACTTTAGATAAAATTTTATCCGAAAAAAAAATCTATTTTTAGAACTATATATAATTTAATCCGAACAATAAAATCTATTTTTAGAACTGATAAAGTTTTATCCAAACAATTTTTTTCAATATTAAGATATAAATATATATAATTAAAATTTATTTAAAAAAAAAAAAAAACTTCGAGCGGCGGGGGAATCGAACAGCTACCAACTGTTTTGTAATCGCAATCTCTACCCTCTGACCCAGCGGACGTTATTAATAAACGACAACTTTAAAAGACTATGTTTTAAAAAATCTTAGAAAATTTTTGAAAATAGTTTATCATATATAATTATATCAAGTTTAACTTATATATAATTAAATCCAGTTTATCTTATCGTGTATATGATTGCATCAAATTATATTCGATTTGAATTTGAACAAAATTTTAAAAAAGACTTAGAAAATTTTTGATAAAATTTGTGATTTTTTTTATATTTTAGTTTATTTGCTGAGCTAATAGGGGGTTTAATACTGAGTTCAACAACATGATTTTCATCTTCCAATGCTCTTAACTTTCCAAGTTATAAAGCTTTAAATTAAAAACGGTTATTGGCTTATGAGCTTCACATTTTTCATCGGATCCAAATTTTCTTTCTGTCGTTGTATATTTAATGAAAATACCTTTAAAATGGTATAAAACATGTATAAACTTTTTAACTCACCAACGGCCAAATAATGAGTTTTAATTTTTTTTCGGAAGTTTTTTCAGACAAAAATAATTTTATCTGAAAATATTGCTAAAATAAGTTCGAACCAAATACACTTTTAATTATTGGCAACAAATAAAGCTTTGATTTGAGCTTGATCTGAGGACTTTATCTCTCTTAAAACCAGAGATATTGATGGTTAAACATTAAAGTTTTAAAATATTTTTTTCTTCGGATTAAATAATATATAATTATATCAAAATATAATTATTTTTAAAATATTTTTGTTAAAATTCAGGGATTTTATTTTTTTTAAATTTGAAAAACGAAAACGCATTAAAAAATCATTTAGATTAAAAAAAAATCAAAAAAAAATAATTTTTTTCTTGACTTAGTCGGGAATCGAACTCAGGGTCCTCAAAAATTATATATTATCATATATGATGCAATATAGAAAGTTATATTACTATATATAAATAATATTTATTTCTAAATATTATCATAAAAAATTAATAAATCAATATTTTTAAGTTTAGTAAAAAATTAAAGCTTCTAAAAAATATTTTCTTTAAAAAAAAAAATTAAAAAAACAAATTTTTTTCTTAGCTCAGCCGGGGATCGAACCCAGGGTCCCTAGGAACCATATATTAACTTATATGATGTAATATATAAAATTATATAACTATAAATAAATAATATTTATTTTTAGATTTTATCATAAAAATTTAATTATTCAATATTTTTAAGTTTAGAAAAAACAAGAAGCTTTAAAAACATATTTTCTTTTTAAAAAAATTAAAAAAAATAGTTTTTTTCTGGGCTGAGCCGGGAATCGAACTCGGGGTCCCCAAGCATCATATATTATCTTATATGATCTTATATAAAGTTACACACAACTATTTAAGTAATATGCATTTTTTAAAAATTTAACTTTTAAAATCCAATATGCATTTTTTTAAGTTTTAAAATATAATGGATTAAACAGATTTTTTTTCAATTTAAAAGTTTATAGAATTTATATATATTTTTTTTTTGACTGATTTTATGTGCTTTGAGAATCATATATAATTATACAAGCTCTCTTGTATACTTAAATAAAAATATATATGATGCAACATTAAAAAAAAATATTGAAATACTGTCATATAAAAGTATGCATAATTATATATAAAATATTGTGAAAGAAAAAAATATTTTTTACCTTATACAATTGTATAACATTTTATATGGCGTTACATGTGCCACCATTTAATATTATATATAGAGTTTAAAAAAAAATTGTATTTATATGGTACCTTACAAAACTATATACGGTATCTCATAAGCCATTTATAATTATATCTTTGATAATATTAAAAAAATAAATGTTTGATGCCATGTATAGTTTTATATAACTGTATATAGAGTTATATGTGCGACCATATATAATTATATTTGAAAAAAAATTTTTTCGTTTTTTAAGATGGAACCATATATAGTTTTAAATGGTTTCTTGTAAGTCATATATAATTTTAAATGGTTTCTTGTAAGTCATATATAATTATATATATAATGATATTGGATTTTTTTTAAATATGCTCGTATACGTTATTTGATATTAAGTCACATATAAATATGTATGCAATCAGATTAAGTTATATGTGTCACATATGATTATGTCTCCCACATGTATTTATATATTAATATGGTTATCATTAGATGTAATTTTATATAACTCCATTTAAAAAATTTGGAAAAACTTAATGCGAGATATAATTATGTACTTTGTTTGATATGAAAACATATTATTTCATATGGCTATATATACATACATCAAATAATGTAAAATTATATGTATTCATTTTTACTCGGGTGGTATAAGAATTTTTTTAATTGGAGGAATTTCAATCAAAAAATTGTTTAAATCCGCGTTTTTGTTGATTGAAATTCGTTTCAAATTTTTTTCTGTGTGGATAAGACGGTTAAGTTTTTAAAACAAAAATTAAGCGATTTTTAATTTTCGTGGTATTTTGATCAAGACTTCCAGTCCTCTCTATAAACTGAAAAATGTTGAACTGAAGTTTGTACACTCATAATAATAACTCTGTAAAATACTCTGTAAAATGACTGTAATCTCAATTCAACAGATATTTGGCAGAGTTTTCTGTCAAAATACAGATTTAAAGAAAAAACTTTGTATTTTGTTGTGACAAAAAAACAAAGTTTCCTCTGTTATATTACTTTTTACTTTGTAATCTTAATTTTACAGATAATAAACAGAGTTTTCTGCTAAAATACAGATCTAAGCAAAATACTTCGTTTTTTTTATAACCAAAAAAGTTTTCCGTTTTGAGTAGTTTTTGTTACCAAACATCAAAATTTTATCTGTAATTTTTTTTTTTTGAGAAAAAGTTGAAAAAGTAACAAAAAAAGTTATCAAAATTTATTTTTCAGAAATCTTATAAAAATTTTACAAAATAACATGCATTTAACTAAACTCTGTAAATTTACAGAGTTTTTTTTGTAATTTTTTTTTTGCATCAAATATATATTTCATAGTTTTCCTTGCTAAATGGTGGTTTATTTAACTAATATTTTACTAGAAACTCTGTAAATTAACAGTTTTTTTTTGTCCAAATCATTTTACAGAGTTTTATGGTAAAATTACAGAGTTTTCTCTGTAAAAAAGCTTTCATATTTAACCAATATTTTACTATAAACTCTGTAAATTAACAGTTTTTTTTCTGTCAAAATCATTTTACAGAGTTTTTTAGTAAAATTACCAAGAAATGTTGTTAGCTGGAAAAGTATGGTGTACTCTGTTAAATTAGCAGAGTTTTTCTGCAATTTAACAGAGTTATTATTTTGAGTGTGGTTTATTTAACCAATATTTTACTAGAAACTCAGTAAATTAACAGTTTTTTTTTGTCCAAATCATTTTACAGAGTTTTACAGTATAATTACAGAGTTTTCTCTGTCAAAAAGCTTTCATATTTAACCAATATTTTACTATAAACTCTGTAAATTAACAGTTTTTTTCTGTCAAAATCATTTTACAGAGTTTTTTAGTAAAATTACCAAGAAATGTTGTTAGCTGGAAAAGTATGGTGTACTCTGTTAAATTAGCAGAGTTTTTCTGTAATTTAACAGAGTTATTATTTTGAGTGTAGATGTTGTAATTCTAAACAGTTTGGAAATTATCCAGTAAATGTGACACGAATAGTAATGGATTACCAGCAGCTTAAAGTTCGATATAAAAAAACTTGGTTTTTTTAAAATACCAATTTTTGCGAAAATTTCATGACATTTTTGAAAATTATGCGAAATCTGCAAATCTGTTTCCAATTCTTTTTAGTTGCAAATTACGCATCATGTTCAAATTGAATACACTAAAAGACGTACCTTAACGATTAGAACCGATTTGATTTTTTTCTTTAAGTCATTGTGGGCGGAAAGCGCGATGTTTTTATTAAAACTCAAATTGATCTGGCACATCCAAGGCTTTGCACGAAATCGGTTGAATTTTTTTTTAAATTCTGCTATTGCACCCAGGGGGGAAAATCTATTTTTTCGGGCGTGGATATAAAAAAAACTAGTTTTAATTTTGATAAAATTGCAAGGTTGGCAATCGAAACGAATAACGGTATCGATATCGGTATTGGTATCGTTTTTTTATTTATTTCGGTATCGGTATCGGTTACGGTATTTGAGGTGAATCGGTTACGGTATTACCGATACCGAAACGTCAATACCGGTACGTACCGGTATTATCGAAAAAATGCTAAAAATATAAAAAAACGTATAAAAACTTTAAAAAAATTTGTAAAAACAAGTAGAAAAGTTAAATTCGACTTGGACGAATCCATCAATACCCTCCACAATGCCCTTCTAAATTGATAGTTAATTTTCTAACGTGAATCAAATTAACAATTTTGATTAAAAATATTTTATTTTAAGTAAAAAACTTTTTTTAGTCATTTTTGAAAAAAAAATTACATTTTTTTTTGAGTGTAAATTTTTTTTCGAGTGTAAGTTTTTTTTTTTTTTGTATAAAAATTTTTGTGAGTGACAAGAATACTAAAATATAAAAAATATGTAAAATATTTTCCTGATTAATAATTTTTTAAAGCTGGTTTAACGTTTTTTTCAACAAGTGAATTTAAGGTGAAACCAATCTGAAATTTACGGTTTTCTTAATAACTTTTGAACCACTGGACCGATTTGGCTGAAATTCAGGCCAGGGGAACGGCAAATATATATGCCAAGCTTCGAAAGTTAGCGTGTTTTTTATCTCGAAAATTCACGAAAACCCGTTGCCGAAATTCAGTCTTTTGCTCATAACTTTTGAAGCACTGGACCGCTTTTGCTAGACATTTTCCAATGTCTTTAGTACATTAATATGAGGCCGTATCGATTTTTAGCTATTTTGTTTGAGCTGAAAAGGGTCCAATAATTTTCTATTTGCTGCACAAAAGATCATATTGGTCGCAGTGCATAGGGCCTTTTCTAATCTAATCTATTGGGTGTCAAAATGACTCCATAAAATTTATTTCCCTCCCGCATCGCTGTTAAAGTAAAAACCCCAACAAATTACATATTTCATCTTATTTCAGGCAACCAAGTTTTTTTTTTTGTTGGTGTTATCTATTTGGAAAATAGATAGATAGGTATTCCCTGACTAGACAAGATCACGTTCAAAAATATTGCAAACAATTTTTTTCGCGAAATTATGGGACTTTTATGGACGATTTCTACGAGTTAAGCCACTTTAAAAAATTATACTATGGTGGAAAGCCCCTGCTAGTATTCCAAATGCCTTCCCCGAAGTACTGCAAATATCAAAAAAATCCTTGGACACCCACATCACGGATTAAATAAAAATCCCCAAAAAACTATACTATACAAAAGGGATCCAGAAAGTTTCTATTGGGAGTCAAAATGAATCCATTAAAATTTCGTGAAAATCAATAATTTTCTTTTGCTCTCGCATCGCGGTTGAGTATGGCTTTTTTGAAATTTTCATTAAATTCACGATGTGGGTGCCAAAAGATTTTTTTGATTTTTATGAGACTTCGGTGAGGCATTTGGTGTACGATTTTTCAATTACAAAAACCAAAAAATTTACAAACTTTCTATTATTTTTTTTTTTGTAAAAAAACATGGTTTTTAAGAAAAACCGTTTCAATACCGGTACGTACCGGTACCGAAGGAAAAGGTTTTTGGATACCGGTATCCGTTACTGAAACTGAGTTTCGGTATTGGTATTGGTACCGGTATTCAATTTAAAGGGTTTTGAAACGGATAACGGTATTGAAAAGGTATCGATTGCCAACATTGTAAAATTGTAATTTGCAAAACATTTAGCGCGAGAGGGAAGGTGTCACCAAACGCCTCCCACCGACAAAGTGTCATTAAAAGATTATCGGCCTAAGAAATTCGGGTACGAAAGTGTTAAAAAATCTTAAATAACAGATATTTTTTTTACAAAATCCATTTTTTACAATTTCCATTCATTTTCTTTTCAAAATCACATTTAAAGAATTCTTTAGATTTTTGCCATTTTACAAGTTTTATCGATTTTATTTTGTCAATAATCCCACGGTATTACTGATTATAAATAATGCATATGAGTAGAGAATGTTCAGTATTTACAGTTCTGTGTAATTAAATAGCAGTGAAGTATTCCCATGTGACAAATCTTCGTTGTGGCGTTGAATATTCGCCATATTAATCAACATTTTTATTAATTTGTAATTTTCTTTTAACTACCTACTGTAATTTTAAATTTAATCAATAAATAGTTTCATGCATTTAATGAAAAACTTCATAAAACGTTTTAAATTTCAAAAACACGTTCAACGAATATTTTTATTGTTTTCATGATAGTTTTTATTGTCAAGAACTTTAATGACATCAGTTTCATTGATGAAATGAAACCTGGGTTCCTTTGAAACCGTATATCATTTGTCATTAAGCTAATGCCAATTTTCATAACTTAGCTTTTTGTTTAGTGAGTACCTGATAGTTATGTAGGGTATTATTACTCCACATTTTTATATTATATCTTGTAAAAAAATCTTTGAATACCCGTATGTTTAAATAGAAAATTTTGAAACTATACTGCTAGTTTATTTGTCGTAACTGTTTTCAATGATAAATTCTAATGTCGTCATTGAGAATCTAAACAGAAACAGATGTTCAAGTTTGTTTTTTGATAAAAAAAAAATTGTAGATATTAGATACTTCTAATACATTATTGTTGACATAGTACTTGGTGCACTATATGTTTTTGATATAATTTAAATTTTATACGCAATTAATGCGAAACATGCCATAAAGTACTTTCATATGGTGTGTTTAACGATTTTTTTTGCGGTTTATTAAACAGAACACAAACAAATAGTCGCAATTGGGAAAATGTTATTAAAAACAAGTAAAAAAGTTAAATTCGACTTGGCCGAATCCATGAATGCCCTTCACAATGCCCAAACCCTTTTAAATACACTAACAAAAAATCCAATTTAGTTCAGACACATTTGAGGACCTCATTGCAAAGGTTTAAAAAACAAAACGTTTCATCCATTTTTCTGTATTTTTCTTTATTTTCAAGACACGTGAGTTTAGAGTCCCATAGGGTCTCGAGAACTTAAAAAACTGAATAACTAAAAAACTATTACTCAGAGTTCTTTCAGTTATTTCGCAGACGTGTTTTACGAGTCAATAGCTACAAAAACGTGTTCTACGAGTCAAGAGCTACAAATTTGTGGTGTGGACAGTATTTACCGAGATATATGCAATTCTTAAATCTCGAGAATGCCAAATCTACCCAGAGTTGTAGAGCTAAGATATTCCATACACGGCTGGTCCCATCCAGCTGTAACCTAAAAGTGCGAATACCATATTTTTTTTAGAATATCTATTTGGGATGTCTAAGAAAAATTTATCAACAAAAACCAAAATTTTCGATCAAACACTTTTTGCAAAAATCGCTTTTAAATTACAAAAAAAAAAATCACTCTTTAAAATTCAATCATATGGACTTAATAGATTTTGACCTTCTGATTCCAAATCTGCTTTCAAAATTTTTTAAGCATACACCGTTTTTTATATATTTGCGTTTGAAGATTTCAAATACCGCTAATTTAGTACTTTCTGTAGTTCCACCTTAACGTTTTCTAAAGTCGGTAACAACAAATTTTATATGTAGTTAATCAGGCGCGGATCCAGGGGGGGAGAATGGGATTTCTCCCCCCCCCCCCAAAATGATTTCAAAAAAAAAAAAAAGGAAAGGAAAAAAGAAAGGAAAAAAAAGAAAAAAAAGGAAAAGAAAAGAAAGGAAAAGAAAAAGGAAAAAGGGAGAGGAACAAAGATAGAAGGAAAATGACCAGGATGTAAACAAATAGAGGCTATTTGTAGGGAAGTAAATTTTTTTTAATCCTTAAAATGTTTCAAAATGAAAGAAATTGCATTTTATTATTATCTAAATATTTTTACAGAAAAATGTTTCGAAATTCCAGACTTTATTTTTAGAAACTGTTTTGACACTTATTTGACTCTAAATGTAAAAATTTTTTTATTGTAAAACTATCTAAAATTTTAGGAAATATGTCTTAAAACTTTTCTATAGAAAACATCCCACAGTAACTGAGAATTTTTCCATTGAAAGAATGTTTCAGAATATACCAAGATTTTTTCAGAAAAAAATTTCTCAGAATCGAATAACATTTCTAAAGAAAAAACGTCTTAAGAGTCTGAATATGTAAATTTTTCTTTTGAAATGTGTCTAATAATAAAATTGTTTCTACTATATGAAAATGTTTCAGAATCTAGATGGCATTAAAACTGTAACATTTTTCGTATTTTAAGAAAATTTATTCAAAATTTTTTCATAAAATGTTTCAAAAACTGATAATTTTTTAGTATCTGATAATTTTCTTTTACGAATTATGTTTCAGGATCTGAGAATTTTTGTATACGAAAAAGTTCTTAGAATCTGAGAATGTCTTTGAAATATGAGAATTATTTCAGAGGTTTTTTATAAGAAAAATATATCAGAATTTGGAATTTTTTTATAGAAAGAATGTCTCAAAATCTCAGAATATTTCTATAGAAAATTTTAAAAATCTAAGACATTTTCCATAAGAAAGGGTTTCAGAATCTGAACAATTTTCTGAAAGGGTTATTTTTTTTATATGAAAAATATTTAAGAATCTAAGAGTTTTTCTGTAGTAAAATTGTTTTAACATCTGAGATATTTTGTGAAGGGTACATGCATAAAAATCTAATACTTTATTAATTTTTTTCGGAATATTAATGCTTAATGTTATTAATGTTTTCGGAAATTAAAAATTTTTATATAAAATTGTACGTGTCTATTCACAGTTGTGACTACTAGCTTTGTCTGTCATAAGCCAATTTTTATGACTGAAAAGTCATAATATCAATCTTAAAATTTGCAAATGAAATTTAAAATTTAAAATTTTTTTTTTTAGAAAAATATTTAATGTTATGACTGTTCAATTATAAACATTGGCTATTGTAAGACTATAGAAATGGTCCTATTTTGGAAGTAAATAAGACTGACAGGGTCCCCTTGTGAAAAAAATTTTTTGAGTAAAGAAAGTTCCCCTAAATCCAAATGCTTGAAAAAAAATATTTTTCTTGGTTATTAATTTGTAACGCAATATTAAAAATAAAACAAAAATTAACACAATACCCCCCCCCCCCCCCCCCCCTCAAACCAAACTTTATTGCTTTCCGATTTTTTGGTAAAAAAAAAACTCCCCCCCCCCCCCCCCAAATGAAATTCCTGGATCCGCGCCTGAGTTAATGGACCTCCTGAATCAGAATCCGCATCCAAATTTTCGAGATATTCGCGTTTAAATACTACAAAAAAACGCATATTTAGTGGTTTTTAAAGCGGAACTGCAACGTTGTCATATGTAATTGCCACAAAATGGGACATGTTTTTACATAAAATGGACCTCATGATTCCAAATCCGCAGTCCTAATTTCCCTATAGCTTTTCGTTTTTCCTGTAGCTTTTCGTTTGCGATTTATTCGCGTTTTTGTGGCTCCACTGTAATCTGTCCGTCTGTCCATCTATCGGTTTAAGCACGATACAGGTCGCAATTTTCAACCAATTGACTTGAAATTTGAAACTTAAGCATATTTTGGCCCAAGGACGAAGCCTATTGAAATTGAAAAAAATCGGTCCTTGTTAAGACCTACCCCCCATACAAACGCCCCCTTTAGACTAAGCTTAAATGACTAATAACTGTATTTATACCCTACACCACTCTGTGGTACAGGGTATAATGAGTTTGTGCTGATGTTTGTAACTACCCGAAATATTGGTCCTAGACCTACCTTCAAGTATACCTATCGACTCAGAATTACTTTTTGAGACGATTTAGTTAAGACCTAGCCCCCATACAAACGCCCCCTTTGGATTCAGCTTAAATGACTCTAATAACCGTATTATAACAGATATCGCTTTGAAATTTAGCAGCTAAACAAATCACGAATCACCGTTCCAAATTTTAAAGGAATCGGGTCAGTCCTTCTGGTAGTCCCCATACAAACCACCCTACCGATATTCACACAATTCACTCAAAATTCATAAAAATGGAAATATTTGATAAAAAATTTATTTTTAGGTGTTTAACGTGCACTTTAGTAACCTAATCAAATCTGAATATATTTGTACCATTTTTGAACTTAGTCCCCCATACAAAAATGTCGACCGATATTCAGTTAAATCGGTCTATTGACAAAAAAATAAACCAATTCCACTAAAATTTGATCTGTGTGTGTTTTCTACACCAAATAAAGATCTAACAAAAGACAGATCCAATCGGTCCATGTTTGGACTTGGACCCATTTTCCGGAAAACACTGGTGTAGGGTATCATATGGTCGGTCTTGACCGACTATAACTTTCTTACTTGTTTAATAGATATCGCTTTGAAATTTTACAGGTAATCAAATTTTGTATGCACGAATCATCATTTCAAATTTCAAAGGAATCGGGTCAGTCCTTCTGGTAGTCCCCATACAAACCACCCTCCCGATATTCACATAATTCCCTCAAAATTCCTAAAAATGGAAATATTTGATAAAAATTTAATTTTTAGGTGTTAAACGTGTACTTTGTTAACCAAATCAAATTGGAATATAATTGCACCATTTTTGGACTTAGTCCCCCATATCAGAATTTCAACCGATATTCAGTTAAATGGCAAAAAAATAAACCAATTCCACTAAAATTTGGTCTGTGTGTGTTTTCTACACTAAATAAAGATCTAACAAAAGATAGATCCAATCGGTCCATGTTTGGACTTGAGACCCATTTTCCGGAAAACACTGGTGTACGGTATCATATGGTCGGTCTTGACCGACTATAACTTTCTTACTTGTTTTCTTTATATTACTTTCCAACATTTTATCCATTTCATGCTTAGTTTTCGCCATTTTAAGTTTTTTAAGGATTTATGACAATTTTGCCCTAAATGTGTCTCCCAATTTTTCCAGGTCAATTCGCGTTTTTGCAAAGGTTAGGTTAGGGTGGCGGTGTCCGATTGACACCTTGCATAGACCTCTTGGTCCATAGCGGTACCACAAAACTTTTTCCGCTAGCGGTGCAAGTTAAACACGTTCAAAGTCATTGCGAATCTTTTTAATATCCTAAGATTCATTTGCGTTATATCCTTCAAAGTACCGAAACTTATCTGACCGGTAATGGATCGGCGACTCCTTGCCACAGCTGGGCAGTGACAAAGTATGTGTTCCATCGTTTCATCTACTCCTGGTGAAGCGCATCTTTTACAACTAGCGTCTAATATAAGTCCAATATTCTTGTCATGGATGCCGATAAGACAATGCCCAGTTATTATCCCAGTCAGAGCTCGGCATTCCCTTCTCGTAAGTGATAGTAGATATTTAGTTTTCCCTTGATCATAAGTTGGCCACAAAGTTCTGGTGATTTTGCATGTTGTCAGTTCTCTCCACCTCCTGTTAGCCTTTGCCACATTGATGGAATTCCGTTTAAGTTTATAGTGTTGAAGTAGTGGTAAAACTGGCACCATGGTACCTATACCATCAGCTCCAAGTTCTGCGAGTTCATCTGCCTTTCCATTTCCCTGTATTCCGTTGTACCCATAATAAATTAACCTGGTTGTGTAGACACAGCATCTGCAAGTTCTCGTAAACATCTGCAAGTTCTCCCAATTTTTCTAGATCAATTCGCGTTTTTGCGAAAAGCGCAAAAAAAAAACAAAAAGTTACGCATGAAATGACAAAATGAAAATACCGACTATTTTTGATGGAGGGTATAAGCAGTTGTATTCTTATTATAATCAAATTCAATAATGTTTAGTCTCTATTTTTCCTATCACTAATAGGAAGTTTCATTAATTCAATATTTTGTGGTAATTATTATACTAAAGTAAAACATTTTTAAAGGGCTTAAATCAAGTACGTACGCTTCTTTAATTCCTAAACAGTTTCCGTAATTTAAAATATTTTTATACCGTACACCAAACTTGAAGAAGAGATATAATTGTGGCAACCATAATTTAAGAGCGCTTTATTATGATTAAAATGTTTTTATAACTTGTTTTTAGCAATCATTAAAATTTTTGTTGCAATCATATTATGGTCATAAATAAAATTTAATTTTTTCAATATTTAGGATCATTACATCATTGCTGCAAAAATGTTATGGTGCTCTTAAATTATGGTTACTACAATCATATCTCTTCTCTACGTACACTCTGTGGTACAGGGTATAATGAGTTTGTGCTGATGTCTGTAACTATCCGAAATATTGAACTTGTTTTTTTTTTATAATTTAAGAAAAACTTAACTTTTATTTTATTGATTTTTTTAAATTTATTTGAATCCATTTTTATACCCTCCAACCACAGTATGGGGGTATACTCACTTTGTCATTCCATGTGTAACGCATCGAAATATCGGTCTAGGTCCCCTTAAAGTATATGTTTTATTGATCAGTGATCGATTCTAAGACATTCTACCGATGTCCGTCCGTCCGTCTGCAAAGGACACGATACAGTCCAAAATAAAAGAGCTAGAATTCCGAAGTTTCGCAAGAATATGTCTTATATTCCTAGGCAGGTTAAGTTCGGAAATAGTCAAAATCGGACCAAGGAGAAAAAAGTTCCCCCTTGGAGACTAATTGTAAGCCAACCTTAGAAAAACCGTATTTTTTTCAGGGTTTTTTGTACTTTTGTTGAGAAAATGCAACATTCTTATATCAGAAGAACATAAAAGTCTTACATCTGGACCCAGCGGATAAGAAAAAAATTTAAAAAAATTTACCCGTCCCCCTTTTATGAAAGACGGATGAAAGCAAAATACGAAATAGCCTAGCCCTACACATCTGGGGACCATTGGACCCTAATTTTGAATCCAAATTTTGGTATTCCTAGAATTTTTAAATGTTTATAACTCAGTATTTTTTTGGTCCTTGACTTGTGGAATATGACTGGCAAAGACAGTTAAAACAACTAACAATGTTAGTTATTTTAACTGACAAAAATCAACTGACTTGTGTAGTAAAAACAACATTTGTAGTCAAAACAACTAATATACGTAGCAAAAATAAAATAATCAATATATAATTTAAAAAAAAAAAAACTTAGAAAATTTTTCAGAGAAAAAAAAATTGACGACTAAAATTTTTTCATGTTTATTATGTTTTTTTCTTTTTTTAAAAAAAAAAAACTGTGAAAAATAAAAATAATGATTTTTTTTTTAAACTTAGAAAATTTTTCAGAGATAAATAAAAAACTTCTTT
This sequence comes from Pegoplata infirma, assembly GCA_963921195.1. Classification (NCBI taxonomy): domain Eukaryota; kingdom Metazoa; phylum Arthropoda; class Insecta; order Diptera; family Anthomyiidae; genus Pegoplata; species Pegoplata infirma. Next base: position 66,638,895 of record OY992538.1, read on the forward strand.
AAATAACTACTTTAAATAACGGTTACTACTTTACTTTACTCAGAAAATTATTTAAGTTACTCCATGTTAGTTGTTTGTATATTTTACAGTAGTTAGTTGTTTTCAACTACAAAGTCAGTTGTTTTTGTATGAAAAATGTTAAACTATTTTTGTTAGCTATTTTAACTTAAAATTTTTAAGTCATTTTTTTGAACAATTAACAAAAAAATATTGTTACGTCTGTAGTAACCATAACGCCTCAAATTGCAATAAAACATTTAAAAATCAACACCTTTTGACAATTACACTAAAAAAAGTATGTCGGTAAAATCTACTACAAAAGACAGTTGTTTTGACTACATTTTGTTGTTGAAAAGGCGTCCACTACACATTACGGTAAAAACAACTGAATATGTTGTTGTTTTTAACTATTGATTTTCAACTACAAACTGTAGTAAAAACTACTACAAAAGACGGTATACAGTTGTTTTTATTACACTTGCCTGAAATTTTATTTAAAAAATTTTTTAAACGTTTAAGTGATTGATTTTTATTTATTTAAAAAGCAATACATTTCAGTTGGTTGTATAGAATTTCGACATGAAATTAAAATTTTTTGGTGTATTTATCTGGAATTATAGAAGAAAAAAATTATATTAATAAAATGTTAAACGAAATAAATTGATTGTATTTACCTTTGTTTTTTTAATAGTTCATTTCAAATTTTCACCGCTACTGATCAAAATTTGTCTGGAATAAAAAAAAACGAAATGCTTTGGCAAAATTGATTTATAAAAAAAAGAATTAATTTTCAATGTTTCAAAAAAAGTATGTACCTGTTCTGTTGTGTATACAAAGAAAAGAAAGATGACACGCTCATAAGAAAACAAGACACTGCATACATTGTATTTTGTTTTTTTCCGATTGGTTTTTACACACGCTTATGTGAGCGCTATATTATACACACTTGTTTTCTCTTTTTTATCCACTTATTTTCTTTCGCTCAAGAATATTTTTCCAAAAACATATTTTTTGTTATAATTAAATTTAATAAATTGTAATTTAATTTATTTAGATATTATTTATTTGGTATAAAAATAATTCCTTCCGCATCCCGCACGACCAACTCGTTCGACACATTCGTTTGCAATAAAAATTTCTAGAAAAAAAACGAGTTTTTAGAAAAAAACTAAAAACAACTACATAAATCAACTATTACTACAGTGTAGTATATTTTTTGTATTTATTTTTTGAAACTACTACAAAAAAAAGTTGTTTGAGATTTTTTCACACAAAAACGACCGAAATTGTAGTTAAAAACAACAGCTACTACTTACTACACAAACAACCATCATGTAGTAACTGCAATAATTTTCTGAGTGCATAAGAAAGAAACGATCATAACAAAACTGAAATGTTTATTTTTCACGTCAATTTAAATTGTCTTGTATACTAAAATTGCGTGAAAACTTTTTTAACAATTTCCCTATAATTTCTCGCGTTGCCAAAATTTATTTTTATACCCTCCACTCTAGTGATAGAGGGTATATATAAGTTTGTCATTCCGTTTGTAACACCTCGAAATATTGGTCTAGGACCCCATAAAGTATATATATTCATGATCCTCGATCGATTTTAAGACGATCTAGCGATGTCCGTCCGTCTGTCTGTCTGTTGAAAACACCCTAACTTTTGAAAGACTTTACGGAGGCTCCTGAAGTTTGGCATATATGTTGGGCATTTACCTGGTCAGGTTGGTATTGCAATCCAGCGAAATCGGTCCAGTGGTTCAAAAGCTATGAGCAAATGAGTGAATTTCGGCAAGGGTTTTTCTGGAATTTACGAGATAAAACACACGGTAACTTTCGAACGGCAATTCTGAGGGTGCTGAAGTGTGGCGTATATATCTGTGGCAAAAAGGAATAAGTGCATAAGTGTTTTTATACTACTTTTCAGGAGAGCATTTTTAAGTTTTTATTTCAAATACCTTATCTGGGCTTAAAAATTTTAACATTTTGGGCATGTAAATATCTCAAGCATTATTATCGACAAAATCTTCGCTACTTTAAAAGTTGATATGTATAAGGACAACGCAGATATCGGGTGAAAACCATTGATGTTGTAATTGCGTTTTGCAAAATTACATTTTAATCCAAGCATATGTCGAGATATGCAGTTATGTTCCATGTTAAATACATTTTAGCATCTTTAACGATTGATGTTTTTAAAATAAGGAATAAAAATATAACTCAGATATGCTGTTACGATTTTTATTTTTCCTTTAAAAAAAAGTTAGTTGTGGAGTTCTGAAATCAATATCTCAGAAAGTAATGGTCCGATTTTCATAAAAAATTGATACAATACGAAAATGGATAAGGAGATTCCGAAAATGCAAAAACATGTTTTGGACATAACTCGACTTATGTCGTTATGGGTTTTTGCCACAGATATATACACTTCCTCTGGTCCAATTCGTTTTAAATTTCAGCCAATTTGGTCCAGTGGTTCAAAAGTTATTAGAAAAACCGTAAATTTCAGATTAGTTTCACTTTAAATTCACGTATTTAAAACCCGTTAAGCATGTTTTAAAAACATTTGTAAGTCAAAAAAATATTTTACAAGGTATTTTTGTCACACAAAAAAAAAAAATACAATCAAAAAAAAATTTACATTCAAAAAAAAATTTACACTCAAAAAAAAATTAGTAAATTATTTTTTTTTTTTTTCAAAAATTAATAAAAAAAAGTTTTTTTACACAAAATAAAATATTTCTAACCAAAAATTTTATTTTTTTACGTTAGAAAATTTACTATCACTTAAAAAGGGCATTCATAGATTCGGCCAAGTCGAATTTAACTTTCCTTCTTGTTTTTATATGGAGTTTGACAGATTTTTTTCCCATGAAATCGAACAGAGTACTATGCTTAAGGAAATAAAACAACCTCTAAAAAATCAATTTTTTACCGATTTTATTATACTTTTTTAAAATAATTTAACCATTTTCGGACAAAGTTCTTAGTTCTGCACTTGGACCCCGGGGATTGGAAAATTTATTTTTTTCGGCCCGCCCCTTTTTTTGGCGTGGTTATTAAAAATGTATTTAAATAAGGATTAAATTGTATACTTAAGCGCAAAAAGCGCAAATTTTCATTAATTTTATTTTTTACAGCTTTAAAAAAAAAAAAAAAAATGTTGGTCTTTTTTTTTTTTTAAAAAAAACACTTTTTTTTTAATAAATTATATATTGATTATTTTATTTTTACTACACATGTTAGTTGTTTTGACTACAAATGTAGGTTGTTTTTACTACATAAGTCAGTTATTTTTTGTCAGTTAAAATAACTAACACTGTTAGGTGTTTTAACTGAAAAAGTAGTTGAACCCAAAACAACTTACAAAGTACTAGTTTGTTTAACTGACATTTTCACATTTTACTTACATCATTTTCTAAGTGTATTTGTCATATTTATATTTTGTTTTTAAAATATTGACCATTATGATTAGTTTGTAAGCACTGTCAGTCAATATTATCGATTTTGTTGAGGAACAAACCATAGAGAAACATAGAGGCGAAGGCGTCAAAAATTGAGTTGTCAAAGTACAACTTGTATACATGTATTTGTTGACAAAGTACGACTTGTAAACATGTATTGTGTGGTGAATTCACATCGACAACGTACGTGTGAGAAATTAGAAAAAGATAGCAATATTGTTTTTTCTTTCACCTTCGCCTCTATGTTTCTCTATGGAACAAACTATTTAGCACCAGTTGTGGTTAAAAATCTAATTGCAGTACATATAGTTTTTTTAATTGTTTACAAAACACTTCTTATTTTTAGATTAAAAACTGATGCCATGGAAACACTGAATGCTGATTGTTTAATAGAAATCATACAATATCTTCAATTAAAAGATCAAATATCATTACATCAAGTAAACGCAAGACTACAAGAAGCGGTTACAACATTATGGCTCATAAAATATAAACATCTTCACATAAATTTCCTGGAAACACCCCTAAACAATAGAGAATGGCTGATATTATTGAAAAATATTTATGAAATTGTGGAAGTAATGCAATTACGTTTCTTAACTAAAGAAAAATTTGAAATTTTAAAATGTTTTCAATATGATAAAGTTAACAATTTTCGTATGACCTTAACTAAACCCTACTTTATGGAGGATAAAGATGTTAAAGACTTAATTAAAATACTACCCAACTTAAAAGCATTTAGTCCACATGGCAACTTAACGGGTCTCTATATGGATGAATGGCCAAATCTAAAAGATTTAAATTTGAGTTTTTGTTTAAAACTAGACATGCAACATTTTCAAACAATAATGCAAAATTTAAAATTGGAAAAACTTAAATTAAATATATTTCCAAATAACAATCAATTTGAACAAATGAATTTACATAATTCGCAAGTGGAGTTTTTAAATTATCTAGAATTGAATACGTATGAATTCTATTATTTCCTGGCTAAACCATTGGGTGCCCTCAAAGAACTAATCATAACAAATCATTATAATCCACGACAATTATTTGATGTTTTACTTTCGGTGTGGTCAGCAGATCAAATAGAAAAACTGGAAACCTCAAATATTGACAATATCTTGATCAATTGTTTGGAAATGCATATGAACGTTGAACAGTTGACCATAGTGAATGATGAAAATCCATTGCCTTCGAACATTATACCGACCCTACACCTATTAACACAACTACGAAAATTACGCTTTAAAAATTGTAATTTTATAATAATGGATTTTTTGTATCTGCTTAAAAATATTCCACAAATTATTGAAATAAGTTTTGAAAATTGTCATTTTAAAACGGCCAATATTCTATTAAAAGCCGAAGATGTTGTCGGCAATAGAAATACGAAATTAAGACTGAATATGTTTGAGAATGAACTGATATATAGTATTGATGAGCCGGTGTGGAAAAAGATGTTAGAGGTATGTATTATTCCCGATATTCAGGTAAAGTGGTTTATTGGCAACAAAAATATGCCTTTTTCACTCGAATTTAGTTTGTGAGTGTTTTTCTACTTATTAGAGATTTCACAAAAGAAAGATCGAATCGGTCCATGTTTGGACTTGTTACCCATTCTCTGGGAAACACTGTTGTAGGGTATTATATGTTTGGTCTTGACCGACTATAATTTTCTTACTTGTTTTTTAAAATGTTTAGTGCATATTTTTATAGTTTTTAGTGCACATTAGGTTAGTTCCAGAACGTTACCGCGGGTACCCAAACCAGCCCGAAAAGCGTTCCCGTACGCAAAAATTGGGTAAATAAGAGTTTTTGAGAGAATAAATTAGTTTCTCATTTTACCGAACTTACCCGCACTTTTCTCGGGTAAATTGGTAACAGTCAGATGTTGAAAAAACAGCTGTTTGTTTTTTGTGAAGCTAAATTGGAAATTTAAATAAAATAAAGAACTAAACCAAGGAAATGTGTTATTTCAATACAAAAAAAGATGATTTTTTATTAAAATTAACTTTTACAATTTGTTTTCTTGTTTAAAGTAATTTTTCTTACGAAAATATTTTAGCGTTATTGGTTTGTTTACATTTTATATTATTTTGGGCTTGAAATGTGGTTTTTTGCGTTCCCGTACTTTTATGCATTTTTGTGGTATCGTGAGAGGTTTTTTAATTTTCTCTCATTTTACACTTGTACACTTCCTCAATTCAATGAAGAGAAATACGATGATGTTTTTTAAGTTCATTTTAACTAAACTTGAACTAAATTTTTTTTTAGGAAATATGTCTTAAAAATAAAGGTACGTTTCTTAGATTTACTGAAAATTTTCTTGGCAGTAAGAATTTTTTTCCTAATACTAAAAAATTCCATTTAAAGAAAACTATGAACTAATTATAAGTAAATTAAGTAAACTTTTTTCCTCATAGTTAAGAAAATTTCTCATTTTTTAGTTAAATTTAACTAAATTTTATGAAAATTCATGATAAATTTTCAAAGACATCTTTTCCTTAATTTTAGTTATGTCTTTTTTCAGTGTACCCGGAAAGTTCTGGAACACACCTATTTTAGTCCTTTAAAACATAAGGGGTTTTCACAGTGTCGGGCATTTTAATGTGGTAAATGGCAAATTTGCCATTTTGCTAAACGTCAAGTATTTGCCACCATTTTATTTTTACATATCGTGAGGGCACTTTTTCTAAAAAATTTGCACAAAATAACTTTAATTAACTTTTTACATTCACAATTTTAATAAAACACAAATAACACTGCGTGACAAAACTAACCACTATTTTAGAAAACAAGAGGTACGACCATCATTTCAATATATTTCGGACATGCTGAATCGAATGGCGTACTCCGTTTTTCGATGTATGGTACAGTTTTCTTGTAAAATGTCATTAAAGATTGGCTGATTTTCAGCTGCTTTTTTAACAAAAAAAAATCCAAAGCTAATGATTTTTAAATTTTATGGCATGGAAAACAAAGATATAACTTGTAGCAATATTTCTAATATAAATTTGATTTAAAGCTTTTCATCTTAAGCCCTTAAATTCGCGGATTTCTTCATTTTTTTAAGTTTTCGCGAAATTAACCGCTAAATTGGTCTCTGATAAAAAACTTGCATTTTGTGGATCATAAGGCGTCCATGACACTACGAATAGAGGACAAAAAACATCTATGTTATATGGACCATCATGAAGAAAATCGCGAAAAACCGTTTTTTTGTATATGGCAGCATCACTTTAGGAGATGATTTGAGGCTTCATCTTTTAGTATATAATGTTGGAACCTTAAACAATGAACTGACCCAAAATTTGTTCAAAAAAGTTTTCATTTGCAAAAGTTATCTTAACAAAAACTATAATTATTGTATCGCAAACACTGAAATAACAGTTTTTGTTAAGACAACTTTTGCAAATGAAAACTTTTTTGGCCGAATTTTTGGTCAGTTAGTTGTTTAAGGTTCCCACATTATATACTAAAAGATGGAACCTTAAATCATCTCGTAAAGTGATGCTGGCATATACAAAAAAACGGTTTTTCGCGATTTTCATCATGATGGTCCATATAACATAGCTGTTTTTTGTCCACTATTCGTATTGTTAGGGATGCATTTTTGATTCATTAAAAGCAAGTTTTTTATCAAAGACCAATTTGGCTGTTAATTTCGCGAAAACCTTAAAAAATGAAGAAATTCGCGAATTTAAGGGCTAAAATTGAAAAGCTTTAAACCAAATTTGCATAAGAAATGTTGCTACAAGTCATATCTTTGTTTTCCATGTCATAAAATTTATAAACCATTTACTTTGCAAATTTTTTTGTTAAAAAACTGGCTCGAAATCAGCAAATATTTAACGACATTTTGCAAAAAAACTGTACCATACATCGAAAAACGGAGTACGCCATTCGAATCAGCATGTCCGAAATATATAGAAATGATGGTCGTAACTCTTGTTTATTTTTTAGTGTTCCGCAGTGTAATCCGTATTTTTCGTTTTGTATAAATGCCCAGCCAGAAAAATACGGTGGGGCCTACATTGGCAAAGCGTTGTAACCGGTACAACAAACGTTGGCAAAACAACGACTACTGTATTGGCCCAATATCTAAATGATAACGCCAGTTGTACGTGTGCCCACGGTTCTAGCCAATGTTGGCAAACTGTGGGCAAAACAAAAAATACTGTACTGGCATAATATCTAAATGATAACGCCAGTTGTACGTGTGCCCACGGTTCTAGCCAATGTTGGCAAACCATATTAAAAACAAAAAATACTGTACTGGCACAATATCTAAATGATAACGCCAGTTGTACGTGTGCCCACGGTTCTAGCAAACGTTGGCAAACAGTGGTCAAAACAAAAAATGCTATGCGTAAACAGTCAATGCGTAAACATTCTAAAGACATATTTTTAAAGGGAAACATTTTTCTTAAAATTTCTGATTATTTTGATTATTATCCAATGCCTTCAAGTGAAATTGGTTTGTATCGTGTTGAAAATTTAGATGAAATTTGTACTGAAATTAATATAAGCATGGTTGAATTTAAATGTATTCTTACAACATCTCATAACGAAAAAAGTGCAATGACTCTTTTACATGCGTAATTTAAATAATATTTATCAGTTCTATTATTAATTTCTTAAATGTTAAGTTAAGACCGCTCTACAAATCTGAGGTTTGTCGATGCGTTTTGGATGAAACCAAAAAAAGTTGATAGGGTTTGGTGCCCCGATTCCAAAACGGTCACTCAAATTTTTCTATCACGTGACAATTTTGAGAAAATCGCGGTTAAAGTGTCAAAAAATGCCCATTTTGACCATTTTTGAACGCCTTTAAAATAAGATCCTGACATGCCGATGACTTGGTATCAAGCTCATTTGAAAGTGTGTAATTTTCTCTTTCAGACAAGATCAAATCTTCTTGGAATTTAATTTTCTAAAATGGTAAAAAAATCATTAGCTACAAGTGCTTTAAATCTAAAATTTACGTATGAATTTGTATGGAAATTTGTTAAAAAAAACACTGTGTAAATAAACTAAATATTGAAATGGTTTTTTGCTAATGATTTTTTTACCATTTTAGAAAATTAAATTTTTAGAACATTTTATCTTATCTTTAAGAGAAAATTACAGGCTTTCGAATGATCTTGATACCAAGTCATTTGCATGTTGGGATCTTATTTTATAAGCTTTTAAAAAGGGTCAAAAATGCCCTTTTCGGCACTTTAAACGCGAATTACTTAAAATCCTGACGAGATAGACAAATTTGGGCTCCGGATTTGGAATCAGCGGAACAGACACTATCTAAATCACTAACCAGAATCCAATACGCATTTTCTTGTTGAGCTGTGTAATCATTAAAACATTATTTAATAATAAGTTTTTAAAAATAAATTTAATAAAAAAAAATTATTTTATTTTGTTCTGTATATAATGAGAAAATTTCGACAAAGTGTAATATTTTGTGTAAAAACTGCGCTTTGCCAGTACATTTTTTTATACTAATCGATATTTCTGCAAAGCGCAGTATTTTTTGTGTAGCCAATGTTTTGCCAGGACATTTTTTTTTGTACTGTATATGTAGTGAGAAATTTCGACAAAGCGTAGTATTTTTTGTGTAGCCAATGTTTTGCCAGTACATATTTTTTGTACTGTATATGTAATGAGAAATTTTGACAGAGCGTAGTATTTTTTGTGTAGCCAATGTTTTGCCAGTACATGTTTTTTTGTACTTTTCGATATTTCTGCAAAGCGTAGTATTTTTTGTGTAGCCAATGTCCTACCAGTACATTTTTTTTTGTACCGTTGGCAATTTCTGGCTGGGTGTTTTTGTTGCCGCGTTCGAAATTTCAGCATAAACAATCACATCTGTTTTCATTTTTTTTTTTTTTTGTTTTATTTTTATTTGCACTCTGGTATTTTGAGTTAGGCATCTTAAGAAAAATATGCCAGACTAACCCCCAGTTTCTGTAATACGAACGCCATTCGTCTGCGACGAATTTGCATGTATTTTGTTTTTGTTACAATAACAAAATACACACAAATTCGTCACGAACGAATGACGTTCGTGTTACAGAAACTGGGGGTAAGACAATAATCACAATTGGAGCGGCATGCGGTTTATCACAATTGCCCTCATAAAAATAGAATTGAATCCAGTTTGTCGGAAAAACGCGGCGGAATTTTGTTTTCATACAAAACGTATGTGTACAATTGCGGAAAAACGCTTCCCGCTCCAAGTTCCGCTTCCCGCTCCAAGTAGAATTGTAACATAGCACCATATTCCACCAGAACAAAATTTCACATGCAATTTTTTGCTACTTGCGCTCATTTCTTATTAATGCAATTTTGTACATACCCGTGTAAAATTTTTTAGATCTTATTGGATCTAATTATATGTGATTATATCTAATTACATCTGATACCAGATTAAATTATATATAGCAAGATATGGTAGATATTGGACAATATATAACCATATCTCGTAGAACATGTACTTATTTTTTGTATGATATTTTTTATATCTGCCATATATAGTAAGATATTGTATATATAATCAGATATATACACAGAAAAAAATAAAAAATAAATTTGAGTAAATTTTTAATACTATTGAGTAAAAAATTACTCAATTTTGCACCAGTAAACGATTTAATAGTATTGAGTAAATTTTTAATAAAAATTTATTAAATGTTTGAAAAAAAATTTGAGTAAATTTTTAATTGACACAATTAAAAATTTACTCAAAATTTATCTATTTTTTTAAAGTTTAAGAAAGTTTTAATATTTTTTTACAAAAAAAAAACAAAAAACTTGTTTCTTCAAACTTTACCAAACATATTTATGTCTCAAAAACATAGGAAAATTTTATAAAGACGATTACAAACTTTCATATACATACACAAAAACATATAAACTAAACGAGAATTCAAAAAACTATGAGAGTTAAAAAAAAATACAAAAACTATTAAATTTTTATTAAATTATTTACTTAAATTGTTTTTAAAATTTTTGAGTAAATTTTTAATTGCGTCAATTAAAAAATTACTCAATTTTTGTTTTTAAATTTAAACAAGTGATTACTCAAATTTGTTTCCTTCATATTTTTTTCTGTGTAGATCTATTATAGATGCAAATGGTAAATTTTTCGTCAAACTGCAAAGAAAAATACAAAAATTAAATTTTTTTCGCGACTTATTCAGCTTTTTCTTTTTTTTCTTTTTTTTAATCGATGATAAAGACTAATCTGTTAAATTAATCAATGATTAGTATTAATCATTGATTAGTTTTTGATAAGTTGTCAGTCCTAAAATTATTAAATTTAATTTAAATTTTACCCTTTTATTTTCAGAATACCGATGTTTTAGTGGATGTAATCGGCAGCCATCATTTGTTTGAAGTCACAAATTTGGAAGGAGATAATTTATGCTATGAGCCTTTATATGTTGTTTATCGTTGAAAACAAATTTAAATTTAAGGATTTATACTTAAGATCATCAAGACATTTACATATATACATAAATAAAATCACTGTTTTCAAATGTAATTCCAATCAGAAATCCACATAACGCAAGCAAATTAATTGAAATTTGGACAGGACTGTCGGATCTGATAGTCGTAAATAAAAGTAATGATTACTCTTGTTCGGCATGAATGGAACTATGGCTGTTCCGCATTATATTTCTTACACACAAAAAGGTTTGTAAACAAAATTCGTGCTTTAAAAAAATCCTAAAAAAGTAGGTACTATTTTGTACTTTCCATCCGACATCTTGAAAATGGTGACATAAACTTTTGGAATCATTAATGACTTTTGAAAATGCTCAACTCACACCGAAAACCCTCTTGTTGAGCGTTATAATTATTTTTGAAATTATTGAGTGATCATTCAGTTTTTCCGTTCTAAGATATTTATTAATTTAAATATTAAATATTTTAAATTAAAAAAAAATATTTTATATAAGTGATCATAATAGTTCATACCTACATACATATATTTACATTTTTAATAAACAAAAATAATTTTAATATAAAAACTTATATTTAAATCTAATGGCTAATTAAAAACTAAAGCAGTCAAAGTAACTTATGTCATTATAACCTATTGGCATGCCCAAGGGCTCTTCATTGGCCTTTCAGAGGGCGTACAAACTTGTGCGGCGAAAATATTTTAAATACTTGTAAAAGCGAACCGATTTATGAACCAATCATAAATCAACAATACTTTATGAGTCTCCAACCGATATTTCGATACGTTACACGTAGGGTTCTATAGTCGAAAAGTCGAAAAGACGATTAATCGACTTTTTGTATGAAAAAGTCGAAAAGTCGAAATCGACTTTTTTGTTCTTAAAAAGTCGAAAAGTCGACTTTTGCTTTCGACTTTTTTCGACTTTTTTTCGACTTTTTTCGATTTTTTTTTGATTTTTTTTTACTTTTGCTAAATGAAAATAATTTCTTTCTTCTGAAAAAAATTTCAAATGAGAGCCGAGTTTAATAACAACTGAAGCTATTGGTGTTTCCATGTATTTTGTATGTGAAGCATAAATGTCAATGCCAAATTCATGAGTTAGAAAGTGTTAACTGCAATATTTACCAATATTTTTGATTATTGTAAACACCTCAGTGATAGGGTTGCTTTCGTTTTTTTCAACCTTTTCCATATTTTCGATTTCTTCGACTTTTTTTGATAAATAAAATACAACAAAAAAAAATAACACCTAAATGCTTACAACAAGTCAAAACTAAACTTTTATTTAAAAAAAGTTAAAAAGTCGAAGAAAGTCGAAAAAAGTCGAAAAGTCGAAAAAAGTCGAAAGTCGAAAAAAGTCGAAAAGTCGAAAAAAGTCGACTTTTTAAAAAGTCGAAAGGTCGAAAAGTCGACTTTTTAAAATTTGAAAAAAATCGAAAAGTCGAAAAATCGACTTTTTAGAAATTGAAAAAAGTCGAAAAGTCGAAAAGTCGACTTTTTGTTGCGACTATATAACCCTAGTTACACGCGGAATGGCAAAGTCGAGATAAGGTCCAGATCATGTGGCTTTTGACTCATGTGGCTTTTGACTCACGCTCAAGAAAATAATTTTCCAATCACGCACACTCACTCACGAGCGTATTTTTTTCTACTCACAATCACTCACTTGTGTAAACTTAAGACAACAATTTAAGACAAACAACAAGCACCACACTTTGCGAGCATTTTTGAAAAGTGTTCTAAAAGCACTATAACAAAAAAAAAGCAATGTCAAAACGTTTTTTTCGAACGCTTTGCGAGCGTGTTCGAAAAGCGTTGTAAGAGTTCTTTAGATTTTTGAAAAAAATTTCTAAGTTCCGAAACTATTTTTGAATAACAATTTTTTGTCAACTTTTTTTTGTTTTTTTAAGCAAAAAAAATGTTTTTTTGGAATTTTTTTTTTTAATTTTCTAAGTTTCGAAAAATTTTTTGAAGTTTTTTGGAGTTTAAACAATTTTTTTTCGGATTTCACTTTGTATATCAAACAAATTATTGTAACCGAACTAAAACAGAAATTCTTTGGGGTTACTTTGGGGTTTTAAAGCGCTTCGATGACTTTAAAAAAACGTTCTCAAAGGGTTTTTTACATCGCTTTTAAAACGCTTTAAACCTAGCGTAGATCGATGTTATCATTCGGATCATCTGAAGGCGCTTTGAAGTTAGTATACAGAACGCTCGTACAACCGTCCACAACGCTTTTGCGATTGTATTTTTCTGACTGGGTAGCTTCTTCTATTTTTTTTTATACCCTCCACTCTAGTGATAGAGGGTATATATAAGTTTGTCATTCCGTTTGTAACACATCGAAATATTGGTCTAGGACCCCATAAAGTATATATATTCATGATCCTTGATCGATTTTAAGTCGATCTAGCGATGTCCGTCCGTCCGTCCGTCCGTCCGTCCGTCCGTCTGTCTGTCTGTCTGTCCGTTGAAAACACGCTAACTTTTGAAAGACTTTACGGAGGCTCCTGAAGTTTGACATATATGTTCTTCATTTACCGGGTCAGGTTGGTATTGCAATCCAGCGAAATCGGTCCAGTGGTTCAAAAGTTATGAGCAAAATAGTAAATTTCGGGAAGGGTATTTTTCGAATTTACAAGATTAAAACCACTATAACTTTCGAAAGACAATTCTGAGGGGACTGAAGCTTAGCATGTATATTTGTTGTTCCCCAAGGCTGTTTGGTTTTGAATTTCAGCAAAATCGGTTCAGTGGTTCAAAAGTTATAAGCAATGCACTGAATTTCAGATTTGTTTCACCTTAAACTGTTGAAAACTCGTTAAACAAGTTTTAACAGCATGGTGAAATACCAGTTTTGTAAAACTTGTTGTTGTTAGTTTTCTTGCCGTGGCGTGCAGTTTAGTTGTTAGACAAGTAAATATTTGTTATTGTTTTTGTAACTGTATGTAACGGTGTATAGTAGGTATTTTTGGAAAAAAATCAAAAAAAGTGGGACTTATATGATTGAATGTTAGGTAGTTTTTGGTTTTTAAGGAGGTTAGTAAAATAAAACAGGAAAATGTGAAATAGTTTTTTTGCATTACATATATGTAGGCATAAAACAACAAAAATATTTTACAAAGTAATCTTGTTACTCAAAGAAATTGTACACTGCAAAAAATTTTTACACTCAAAAAAAATGTTACACTCAAAAAAAAATGTACACATATTTTTTTTTTAATGAAATGTCACACTCAAAAAATGTTGACAGTCAAAAAAATGTTACACTCAAAAAAATTTGATAGATCAAAAGAAAGTTTTACTCAAATTAATATATTTCTAGTAAAAAATTTTGAATGCAATTTTTTGAATTTTTTTTTAGAAAACTACTATCAGATAACATTGTGGAGGGTATTCATAGATTCGACCAAGTCGAATTTAATTTTTCTACTTGTTATATCTTCCAACCTATAACGCATCGGTATAGGGCCCAAAGTTTATATATTATCGATCAGTGATCAATTCTAAAACATTCTATGAATGCCCGTCCGTCGGGCTGTCGATGCAGTCCAAACCAAAAGAGCTAGGGCAACTAGTCAAGGACCGGTCCAGATTGGTATTTTTGTATGAAAGTGACCTGTCACTTAGGGCTGCCAATACCGAATTCGGTATTACCGAAATTCGAGGACTTTTTTCAAATTCGAAATACCGATTTTTAGTCAGTTTCGATTTCGGTATTGTATACAACTTTTTTTTGATTTTAATAAAAATTTATATGACGATTTCCAAAAAAAAAATTTAGAAAATAAATTTTATGTTATCAGTTTTTTGTGGAAATTTCCTTAGTTTCCAAATAAAGTATGATTTCATTTTGGTTCAGCGTTGCATCTTAAGGATGGAAATATGTGTGTTTAAACATTTTTTGATCTAAATTAGTCTCAAAAGCTGAGCAAAATAGAGCACATTCAAAAAAACTATTTCAAAGCAGCTTTGGAGACTACCCAGTCAGAAAAATACAATCGCAAAAGCGTTGTGGACGGTTGTACGAGCGTTCTGTATACTAACTTCAAAGCGCCTTCAGATGATCCGAATGATAACATCGATCTACGCTAGGTTTAAAGCGTTTTAAAAGCGATATAAAAAGTGCTTTGAGAACGTTTTTTTAAAGTCATCGAAGCGCTTTAAAACCCCAAAGTAACCCCAAAGAATTTCTGTTTTAGTTCGGTTACAATAATTTGTTTGATATACAAAGTGAAATCTGAAAAAAAAATTGTTTAAACTCCAAAAAACTTCAAAAAAAATTTTCGAAACTTAGAAAATTAAAAAAAAAAAATCCAAAAAACATTTTTTTTGCTTAAAAAAACAAAAAAAAAGTTGACAAAAAATTGTTATTCAAAAATAGTTTCGGAACTTAGAAATTTTTTTCCAAAAATCTAATGAACTCTTAAAACGCTTTTCGAATACGCTCGCAAAGCGTTCGAAAAAAAACGTTTTGACATTGCTTTTTTTTTGTTATAGTGCTTTCAGAACACTTTTCAAAAATGCTCGCAAAGCGTCTGAAAATAGCGTTTTGAGAATGCTTTTTTTTTGTTACAGTGCTTTCAGAACGCTTTTTTTTAGAACCGTCCTCAATTTCTGCTTGGGTACTTTAGCTTTAAAGAAAAAAAAAATAGTACCCACTTTTTCATCTTTATGATGCAAGACTGAACTACAACTAATCCATGGACATTTTATTAGTATTCCCGGAATGTGCTTTATATTGCGAAACTTTTGGGATCAATTTTGTTAAAAACAAAAATATATATTTTTAAAAAATGCACTGAGACTGCCACCTTCGGAAGCTGATAACGAACTGTTTTTTTGTCCAATTATTTTTTTCTTATTTTTCAGTAAAAGTGTCCTTCCTAAAGGCTAAAATTTTTGCGGGCCAAAACTAAAAACTTTAAATTTCGCACGGGTTAGTAAACACTATAGTGTAAATTTTAAAATCTACTTTAATTCATATATAAATCATTAATAGTACTATCAACATTTGGTAATTTATAATCCTGTATCTCAATCTGAAATATGGCTAATTGTACAAATTGCCATATATGCAAACACATTTGTGGATATTCAATATTCATGGCCATTATATAGTGAAAAATAGAACTCAAAGCCTCTAATAAATCAACCGATTTAAAAATGCAACCGCCAACATTAAATTCAGCATAAACTATTTGTTGAGATTGATGAACAAAACGTATTTGCAATTCTGCACAGGCGATATCGGATTCTAAATCATCCATATTCTGAAACAGAAAATTAAAAACTTTAAAAGAGTTTCCCAAAAAAATTAAAAAAAAATAAATACCTGATATTCTTTAACAAATCTTTCTTGTATTTCACATTTTGAAGCTTTTTCACCATTGAATTCATTACGTCTAGCATTATAGGGGAATATATAGGAAATCAAAACTAATGCCAAGCTGGCACGATATTCTGAAATTAAATTATCCATAAATTTCGTTTAAACAGAAATTTCGTCTTTTTCATCTAAGAACTTACTTTCATCATTTGAATTATCAATTGCCTCAATAGTCTTGGGAATTATATCAAATTTACGTATTTTGCGTGCCTTTTCAACCACTTTGTCATATATCGATAACCAATTATTTACATTTGCCACAGTGGGATGTAAAATATTAACATCGATTTCCATCAAATCAATACCACGAGAACATTTTAAAATTGAATATTTGTGCATATAATCCTGTATGGACATTTTCTGCTTCAGTAATTCATTTCGTCTTTGCCGATGACTGCTAGACCATTTCTGTTGTAAAGTATTCCAATCTAGAGTTGTATTTTGAGAAAATTCTAAACTTTCCGTTAGGTTTTCCGTAACGAAAATTTTATCAGATGATTTATCGGTGTCATCTTCCTTATCGGAATGTTTACGTTTGACGTTATTAATCTGACGTCGTTGGACAATACCAGAACTACCTAGGAAACTACGTTTATTATTGTAGGCATTCCATAATTTACCACGGGCTGCATGATTTGGCTGGGATGGTATAAAATAGGCGGATGCAACTTCGTTGGGAAAGGCACGTATGAGATTGTCGGTTAAAGTGAAAAAATCTTGACGTTTGAGACTGAAATTAGAGAATAGAGGATAATATTTATATACTCGAGTAAATAACTTAATTCCAATAAAAAAAACAGTAAAAAGATTCACTCGGCCGAATAGTATAGGTTGTTGGTTTTTCCAAGTAGATCGCAAAAATGCCCTTTAAACTTGCCAGACACCCTTAAAATTTTAGAGTTATTGTCCAAAACTTTTTTTGACTTTTTTCAGTAAACCTCGTGTAGTTCAGAAACTTTTCAACCGATTTTCAATTATTTAACTGTTTTGGATATACGAATGATTTCCACGTGTGAA
Organism: Pegoplata infirma; assembly: GCA_963921195.1. Lineage (NCBI taxonomy): Eukaryota > Metazoa > Arthropoda > Insecta > Diptera > Anthomyiidae > Pegoplata > Pegoplata infirma. The sequence continues at coordinate 66,656,244 of OY992538.1, forward strand.
TTGATCTATATAATGTGGCATTCACACTTGCTGTTTTGAAGTGTTCAAGAGTGAGATGTTTAAAAAAGTCTTTGTTCTGTGTCCATTACGTTTTTATTATTTTACTGGTGTTTTGTTGAACAACTTGTTTAAGGTCGCAAGTGTGAATGCCGTATAAAAAAAAAAATCTAGCGCTGAACTAAAAAAAAGGTTTAAGGGTTTTGTTATGTAAAATATCAGCTTTCATTTGCTTTTGGTTTCATCCCACTCCAAATCAGAAAGTTCGATTTTGTATCACTGTGTAATTATAATAATAGTAATAGTTCACCAACTTCAAATGCGTATAAAAAACAAGTATGAAAGTTATAGTCGGTCACGACCGAAAACCCATTTTCCGAAAAACCCTACACCAGTGTTTTCCGGAAAATGGGTCCAAGTCCCAACATGGACCGATTGTACATATTTTTTGTTAGATTTATTTAGTGTAGAAAAGACGCACAGATCAATTTTTAGTGGAATTGGTTTATTTTTTTTTTTGCCAATAGACTGATTTAACTGAATATCGGTCTAAATTTTTATATGGGACTAAGTCCAAATGTATTTCGAGTTGATTAGGTTACCAAAGTACACGTTTAACACCTACAAATAAAATTTGAATCAAACATTTTAATTTTTATGAATTTTGAGGAAATTATGTGAATATCGGGAGAGTGATTTGTATGTGGGCTACCAGAAGGACTGACCCGATTCCTTTGAAATTTGCTATGATGGTTTGTGCATACAAAATTTTGTTCCCTGTTAAATTTCAAAACTATATTTGTTTTAATACGGTTATTGAGGCATTTAAGCGAAATTCAAAGGGGTCGTTTGTATGGGGGCTAGGTCTTAACATGAACCGATTTTTTCCAATTTCAATAGGCTTTGTCCTTGGGCCAAAAGCCTTAAGTTTCAAATTTCAAGTCAATTGATTGAAAATTGCGACCTGTATCGTGCTTAAACCGATAGATGGACAGATGGACGGACAGACGGACATCGCTAAATCGACTCAAAAAGTAATTCGGAGTCGATCGGTATGCTTGAAGGTAGGTCTAGGGCCAATATTTTGGGTAGTTACAAACATCAGCACAAACTCATTATACCCTGTACCACAGAGTGGTGTAGGGTATAAAAACCTATCACTAAACAAAAAAGAGTCTTGAGAGTTTTGTTATGGAAAATGTCAACTTTCATTTGCTTTTGTTTTCATCCCATTCCGATTTCGGTTGTTGCACTGTGTAATTAAAAAAAATTAATTCAAAAGAAATGCTTGACCATTTGTTATTGGTTAATAACTCACATTCTATCCGGTTGAAAATTCAAGCACTCATCTATTATAGCTTTAGCTAAATTTGTACGATGTTTATTTTCCAAAGGTTTACCCATATCCGCTATTTTAACTATAGGCATTAGTGATGGTATATTACGTATATCATTAGCATCCGGTAAGTGATTGTATATAATCTGTACGGATGGATTCTCTGAAGCGGTATTTATAAAGGAATTAGTATGAGAGAATGCATCAGATTGAGTATGATTATATGTATCAGATTGATAGCAAGAATTTTCCGTGTGTTCAACTTTAGTTAACTGCATTTCTTGCATATGGCCAACTGAAACTAAAAAAATAAAATAAATTTATATGACAAATTTTAAAAATAAAAGTTATATGTATTTATAGCAGTGGTGCGCACACACATACTATAACATTTATGCTTGTGTGGGTAGAAGCAAGCGAAAAGTCAACAAATTTGCTCAAGCAACAGAATTTTATAGTGTACGTGTGTCGACTGCGCACAAGCAGCATTTTTTAGCCTATTCCCGCGGGAATAGGAATTACAAAAATGTCCATCACTGATTTATAGTCTTACTGTCACCCTGTGGTACTGTAATAAAGATTTTTTTTAAAACACATTTCAAATAAGCCAACTTTTATAAAAAAAAGGGCTTCTTTGCCACAGTACCAGAGAAAGTGCTCTGTATTCTGATTACTTTTACTACAATATTTACCTTTTTCTTTCAATTCCACTATAAATGTTGTTAATTTATAATATTGTAGTATGACATTTTCAAAATCATTATCGGAAATTTCACAATCATTTACCGTTACATACAGATCTCGCATATTGGAAATATTAAATATGGCACAAGCTGAAATAATTTTAAAAATATATTGATTAGGATGGTTATTTTGTTTATTTTTTGTTAAATATTTAGGAATGTCGGGTGGAATATTTACATAAATATAACATGGTGGAAAATTAAGCCAACAAGTAGAAAAATTAAATTCGACTTGGTCGAATCTATGAATACCCTCCACAATGTTATCTGTTAGTAATTTTCTAAAAAAAATTTCAAAAATTGCATTACAAATTTTTTATTAGAAACATATATATTATTTTGAGTCAAACTTTCTTTTAATCAATCAAATTTTTTTGAGTGTAAAATTTTTTTTGACTGTCAACATTTTTTTGAGTCTGCCATTTCATTAAACAAAAAAAAAATAATAATGTGTACATTTTTTTTTGAGTGTAACATTTTTTTTTGAGTGTAAATAATTTTTTAAGTATACAATTTCTTTGAGTAAAAAATTACTTTGTAAAATATTTTTGTTGTTTTATACCTATAATGTAATACAAAAAAAAAACTATTTCACATATTTTCTTCTTTTTATATTACCATCTTCTTCTTTAAAAACCAAAAACAAATTAACATTCAATCATACACATACTTTATTTGATTTTTTCCCGTTACATACAGTAACACTCACAATAACAAAACAATAACAAATATTTACTTGTCTAACAACTAAACTGCACCCCATGACAAGAAAACAAACAACAACCCAGGCAGAAAAATACATACGGGCCAGATCTGGCAAAGTAATTAATAAGGTAGTATTAATACTGGCTAAGTACCTTTTTTTTGGGTTTTTTGTACTTGCTAAGATGCTAAATGATAACACCATTTAGTAGTGGCAAAGTAATTGTTGAATCAAAATAAAGTAATATAAGAGTACATTGAATACAACAAATATTGGGCTTTCCCAGTACTTTCCAGAGCGTTTCCCAGTAATTTCAAAAGTAATATCCGAGATATTTTAAAATTTACTTTCCCATGCATTTTAACTAAATAATTAATTGAAAATTTAAAATGTGTTAAATTAAATTATTTTTTATTTAATTCGTACTTACGAAATATTTTTTTTTTTTCATTTTAAAAAAAATATATATTAATTATCCTTTTAAATAAATTATATGTTAAAGTTAAAAAATATTTTCGTTTAAATAACATTTCAAATGTTAATATAATCGAATTTGACTTAAATGGTTATGTAGTTTTATCGTATTTTTATCGTTCAGTTCGACCTCCGCATTGATTCTTTGCTGCGGATAGCCAGCGAGTTATCTTTGAAAAAACTGTGGCTTCAGTTTCACTCGGAAACTGTTTTGTGAGGAAAGCTTTAAAAATTTATTTTAATAAACTTAAATGATTAGCTTCAAAACCGACGTTCACGATGAATTTATTGATGCTCAAAATCTTGAAACAACGGATGAGGAAATTTTTTGTGAAGTTGACAGCGATGTCCTCATCTAGTACAGAGGATTTTATACCTGAAACAACGGAAACTGATTTTAGCAACCTTATTAACGGCCATTTAGAGCTCAGGTTAAAGAATTGGGTTTTAAGAAATATAAAAACCCTAATTCAAAAGTCAATCGATGAACTTTTAATAGTTTTGAGAGAAGAAGGATATACGTCACTACCAAAATCCTCTAAAACATTGCTAGGAATTTCAGCTGTAAGCGGTTGCACAAAAATTATGAAAAGTTCAGATGACACTTTTGGGAAATTCCAGTATTTTGGAATAAAATAAAATCTTGTTGATATTGTGAACCCTAAACTGTATGTTGAGGCAGGTATATCGTTGATAATTCATGTGGATGGCATGGATGTCTTTAACAAATCCAAAAAAGATTTTTGGTCTATTATGGGAAAAGTGTTTGCACCAGATTATATGAGTAAACCTTTTTTAATAGGCTTATGTTACGGAAATTCAAAACCATATTCCTCACAAGAGTTTTTGGAAGAAGTCGTTGTGGAATCCAATTTGTTAATAAATGAAGGTATAATATTTCTAAAAAAAATGAATTCAAGATTAATTTTGGTTTTATTTTTAAAGGTGTAAATATAAGTGGAAAATATTTTTAACTTTAAAGTTCTAGCATTCTGTTGCGATATGCCTGCCCGTGCCTTTATTAGGTGCACTAAAAGCCATACTGGATTTTTTTCCTGTGAAAGATGCACAGTACGAGGAGAAACAGATAACAAAACTCGAGTTTTTAAAGAAATTAACTGCGATGAAAGGACTTTGCAGCCATTTAAAGAAAAAATAAATTCAGAACATCATTTAACAAAGGAAAATAGCCCACTACTTGAAATTTTAAATATTGACCTAGTCAAGAATGTTGTTCTGGATGAGATGCATATGTAGCATCTCGGCATAAGCAAATATTGGCTTCAAAAGATGATTTATAAGAAATCATTTTCATTTATTTCTACAGAAAATGTTGCTGTTTTACAAAAAAACTTTTTAAATTTGTCTCAAGATATTACATCAGAGTTTCAGAGGAAGTCATTCGATTTATATGATATAGGAAACTGGAAAGCAACACAATTCCGATTTTTTTTATTATACGGTGGAGGTATCATATTGAAAAACGTTTTAAAATCTGATCAATACAAGCATTTTTTAATTCTTTACACGGCATGCAGAATTTTATCATCAAAGAAATTGGCTACATTAAAAAATAAGTTTGTTAAGCAGATTTTAAGAACATTTGTCGAACTTATGCCAAGTTTTTACGGTTCTAATTCCCAAACAATGAACATCCACAACTTAATTCACATTGCAGACGATGTAGCTAATATGGGCGCCCCTATATCACAGTTTTCGCCATTTGATTTTGAAAACAGTCTTGGTTATTTAAAACCTATTATAAAATCCCCAACTAACCCTATTGCTCAAATCCAAAGAAAACTACATATTTTTTATTCCGATAACTCAGTTAATAATATTCCATTGCTATATCCGCTTAATAGAAATTCCAAATACTCTCTAGGAAATATAAAACAAAGCTCGGAATCAAAAGTTGTATATTCTTTCGTAAACATTAAAGGTTTTAAAATAAAACCTATTCATCCAGATAACGTATGTTTACTCGACAATGAAAACGTTATTATCGTTACTGAAATTTTTAGTAGAAAGCAGTCTAAATACAAAAGTGATGATATATTTTTGAAAGGAAATATTTTCACTGAATGTAGCGATTTTTTTCAATTTCCACTACCATCAAGAGAAATAGGACTCTACAATGTTAATAAATTAGATAAAAATAACATTGAAATCAGTATCAATATAGTAGAATCAAAATGTATTCTTACTAAATTTTATAATGACACCATTGCAATTGCTTTATTACATAATTAAGAGTTTTTTTAAATGTTAAAATTTAGTAAAATTATTAAAAAAAAAAATATTTCAAATTATTAATATAAACCGCCTTTAGTTTGGTAAAAAAGTGTTAGCAAAGTAATTAGTTCGGTAAAAGCAAGTACTTTACTAAAAAGAGCTTGGTATACAAAAAAAAGTTGCTTTCCCAGTACTTTTTTTTTGGAACGGTTGGCAATTTCTGGCTGGGAAGTTTTACAAAACTGGTATTTCACCATGCTTATAAAACTTGTTTAACGAGTTTTCAACAGTTTAAGGTGAAACAAATCTGAAATTCACTGCATTGCTTATAACTTTTGAACCACTGAACCGATTTTTCTGAAATTCAAAACCAAACAGCCTCGAGAAACGACAAATATATATGCTAAGCTTCAGCCCCCTCAGAGTTGTCTTTCGAAAGTTATAGTGGTTTTAATCTTGTAAATTCGAAAAATACCCTTGCCGAAATTTACTATTTTGCTCATAACTTTTGAACCACTGGACCGATTTCGCTGGATTGCAATACCAACCTGACCCGGTAAATGGAGAACATATATGTTAAACTTCAGGAGCCTCCGTAAAGTCTTTCAAAAGTTAGCGTGTTTTCAACGGACAGACAGACAGACAGACGGACGGACGGACGGACGGACGGACATCGCTAGATCGACTTAAAATCGATCAAGGATCATGAATATATATACTTTATGGGGTCCTAGACCAATATTTCGATGTGTTACAAACGGAATGACAAACTTATATATACCCTCTATCACTAGAGTGGAGGGTATAAAAAATTAACCTGTGCCTATTTTAGGTCAAATTTCAAGCTATGGACCCTTTAGAAAAATAGAGTATCGATCGATCCAAAATCACCATGACTGGTGATAACGGGGCATATCGCTAAATTATATTAAAATGCTGAAATCACGCAAAAGATGAAAATTAAACTAAACACTAAACTTTTTTAAAAATACTTATCCTGTGACCGGAAACAATAGGACATATCAAAGTCCAAAAAATGTCCGTTGTGGAGTAAAGAATTTCATTAAAAATGGTTTTACAAAAAAAATATTTTTTTTATTAAAAATACTTTTAGAAAAAAAAAATGTTGAAATTTTTTTTAGCCAAATCGGACAATTTGAACCCGTGCCACTGGGTGGTTCAAGTTTTTTGTACAAAAAAAAAAAAAAAAATTTAGGGCCAAACTTAAATATAGAGTTTTTAGACCAAAACGAATCATAATGGTAAATAAGTGCATTATTTGTTGTTTTTTAATACATTTTAGTACACTATAAAGATGTCATAGATAGAATATTTTTTTGTGGATATATATTATTAAGAGCAACATGTCAGCTAAAATCCTTTCAAGTCAAAACTAAAAAAAATTAAAAATATTTTAGAGTAGGACCCCTACGTCCCTAAATGTTTTTTTTTCGAAATCAGCTTTGAAGTGGAAGGGTTTATTCCATAAATAAAAATAAAAATTTTATTAAAATTATATATAATTTGATAAAATTATAAACAGAGACTGGAACTTCGCATCTAAAAACATTGTTTTAAGCGCTTAAAATATGCGTTAAAAATCCTAAAATATGCAACAAAAATTTAAAAAATATGCATTTAATTTTTTTTTTTAATTTTATTTAAATAAGGACATAACAGCAGAATTCATTCTTATTTCTTACAGATTTAAAAAAAAATAAAATTTACTTTAGAAAATCTTAAAAAAAAAAAATATTTACATTGACAAATAAATACTTCTTTAAATTACCAAAAAAAAGTATATTCGATTTAAAAAATTTAAAAAGATCGTTTTACAGCTACGGATGGGATTGGAGCATAGGGCTGCCAGGATTTTTTTTAAAAAGCGGGACAAACGCAAAAAATTAAGGAAAATGGCGGGATTTTAAAATTTTTGGCGGTACAAAAACAATAAGTTTGTATGCAGTTTGAAACTATATTTTTTTTAAAGAGATGGAATAAAAGTTTTTTCGAATATTTTTGGCGGAACAAAATAATTTATCAATGATTTGGTCACTATCTTCTGAAATTGTCATTGATAAAATAACATTAAATCTAAGATCCTGTCGAAGTTCAAAATTAAGTACCTAAATGTATACACATTTATTGCAAAAAAATCTGCTGAAAATAAACCCATTTTAAGCCATATGAGAAAATCTGTCTTGACAGAAAAATCTGCTGGTTTCAGCTAAAAAATCGCTGATTTTAGCTGAACGATTTGCTGACTTCAGGTGAACAATCTAAACATCTAACGTGTATTTTTTTATGCAAAAAATACTTAGCGATTGTATTTTTTAAAGAAATTTTTTTATTTTTTTTTTTCAAAATTTTTTTTAATTAATTTATAATTTCTACGTCTTTCTGACGCCTTAAAAAGCGGAAATTTGGAATGCAACGCGGGACGCGGAAAACGTTGACATAAAGCAGGATAATCCCGCCAAATGCGGGACGTCAAAAAGCGTCAAAATTGCATCATTGATAGAAAATAAAATTCGAAAAATGTACTTATTTAAAAACAATTGCGAAAAAATTATAACACTTGAATTTTAACTTAAATATTACAAAATATCACTAAATAATGTTATAATTGCAAAAATATGCAAATATATGCATTTTTACCAAAATATGCAAAAATATGCACTAACAAATCAATGTCAATTTAATGCAAATTTGTTGATTCGAAAAGATATCTTATTAACAGTGTTCTCAGACTAACGAGAAAAAACATGCATTTGCATGAAGTTCCAGTCTCTGATTATAAATATGTAACTATATCCAGGTTTTGGTGAATATAGTTTTATAAAATTTGATAATTCAATCAAATTAGATATAACTTGATAAAATTATATCCTCCAAATCCTGAATATAATTATGTATAATTTTATCAAATTATATATAATTTTATGTAAAATTTAACCTGTATATATAATTTGATAAAATTATATATAAACTTTTTTACTCGTCCTGTGAAAATATTCTAGTTGAAATTATGAAGATTTAAAATTTAGAAAAAAAAATTATTAGAATGTCCTTTTATCCGGGCAGGAACATTATGATTTTTTTAAAAAAATAATTTTTTATTAACATGATAATGTTTTTAGGCTGGTGTCTAAATTTAAAAATGAAATAAAAAAGAAAATAAGAATAACTGTTTTCATTTTCTTAAAGCCAAAAAGGTTTTTAACTTGGATAATATTTCACCTGCTGGTGAATAAACCCGTTTTTACCAGCTGGTGAACAAAACATAAAATTTTTTATTACATCAAATTATTTTTTTTTCATTAATTTTTTTCATAAATTTTTTTTTGTCAATTTTTTTTTTCATTAAATTTTTTTTATAATTTTTTTTATCAATTTTTTTTTATCAAATTTTTTTTAATCAATTTTTACATCAATTTTTTTTCATAACTTTTTTTCATCAACATTTTTTTTTATCAATTTTTTTTTTATAAAAATTTTTTTTTATCAAAAATTTTTTTCTTCATCAAAAACTTTTTTTTTTATCAACATTTTTTTTTTTCATCTACATATTTTTTTTATCATAATTTTGTTTTTCGTAAAAAAAAAATCATTTTTTTCCATTTTTTTACCCAAACTACTTTTTCACCAAGTCTAAACTTTTTACATAAAATGTTCCATTTGTTTAAAAATGTACAAAAAACAAGTGAGAGTGTTAAATTCTTTGGTGTAGATTATTTTATACTCTCTAAAATGTAAAAACACTTTTTTGCACTTAAGTAATACACTCATTTACCAAATTTACAGCTCTTTTGGTTTGGGCTGCATCTTGCTCTCCACAGACAGATGGACGGATGTATATAGCTAGAGTGTCTTAGAAATGGATCAATAATATATAAACTTAATGGGTCCTCGACTTACATTTCAATTCGTTTTACATGGAATGGCAAATTAATATAAAAATGTTTTTTCAGAAAAAAATTTGACTTTGCCAAGTACACCCAAATCTTCAGCAAAACATTATCATGATTTCATATTTTGGGCAAGAGTACAAAATTCGCAGGCATTTTTAAGTTTAGAATGTCCTCCTAGCGCTGTTTAAAATTTCTGGGAGGTGTTTTTTCGTGTGGTCGAGCAATAAATATACGTGAGGTTCGTGTATTTTACGCATGGATTTTTTTTCTAGGATTTTTTTATTAGGTGTTTTCTTGTTACTCTTCAACTGTCCACAGACGGAAAGTATTTAGTGGCCACGTTGTCACACAGTTTTAATCCACTAAGAGTAAATCTAGAAGAATCACGGCACGACAAATTACATTCAAGTTCGGCATATTACATAACAACATGTCAGATTACATCCAAGTTCGACAGAAAAAAAACGGAGTGACATTTTTAAATTATTTATTAAAAAACCGTGCTTGCTTGGGCAAGCTCTTAAGTGTTTGGCAGTCTTGTACACAAATAAACCTTGTTAAAATGTACTTTGGAATTTTTTATGTGTAAGCATTTTATTAATATATTTTAAGGTGTTATCTGAATTAAATTTAACTCAAATACAAAAAAAGGTAATTGATTAATATAATTAGATGAATAATTCCCAATTACATTCGCATGTCATACATGTATGTTATTTTCCAAATTCCACTCAATCACTTCAAAAAGTAAACTGTATTTTAGCTTCGTCAGTTTATCGTCTGTATAAAAGAAATTATGAAAATTGAATTCCAGTTAGATAAACATACATTTTCAACGGAACAAAAAGTCAACATAAATTAATTATGAATTGTTTAAAGTTAACAATTCTTTTAGTGTGTCTTATTGGGGCGAAGGTAATTAACACGTTTGTTTTGCAAGGATCAAAATTCACAATGCCGCAAGCATTTGAATACATTTTGTATAAAAGTTTTGACTAAAAAATAAAATATTTTGGTTAAACAAATTTATTTCGTCACTTTTGTAAAAAAAAGAGTGTAAAATTTTGTTGAGTGTAAAAATTTTTTTTGTGTATTTTTTTTATTTTGACTTGCCAAATCATTCAAAGAGTGTTTAAAAGTTTTGAAGTGAATCTCTCATTAGAAATTCATGGTTTTGCTAATAACTTATTTACAACTGGAGAGATTTCCCTGAAATTCAATAACATTTTGACCAGGAAAACCAGGAAAAATATATGTATATGCAAAGCTTCAGCAGCATCCAGGTTGTGTATCTAAAGTTAAGTGTTTTCAATAGACATACAGGCAGAAAAACATCTCTAGATCGTCTTAAAATCGATCGGGGGCACGTGCCCAGAGCCCCGACCTAAGGGGGCCCGAAATGCCAATAAATTCGCTTGTAATGCAAAATTTGTTTTTAAAGAAAAGTTCAAACTTTCTTACAGAAAAATTCTCAGAATCTAACAAATTTTTCGTATATGTACATCTGAGACTTTTTCTATAAGAGAAATTTTTCCTTTATCAGATTCTGAGACATTTTCTGTAAAGAAAAAGTCTCATATTCTAAGACATTTTTCGTATAGAAAAAGTCTCAGATTCTGAGAAATTTTTCGTGTAGAAAAAGTCTCAGACTCTGAGACATTTTTCGCATAGAAAAAGTCTCAGATTCAGAGACGTTTTTCGTATTTAAAAAGTCTTGTTACGTATAGAAAACGTCTCAGGTTCTGAGATATTTTTTGGATAGAAAAAGTCTCAAATTCTGTGAAAAAAGTCTAAGATACTGAAACATTTTTCGTATAGACAAAGTCTCAGATTCTTAGACATTTTTCATATTGAAGAAGTCTCAGATCTGAGACGTGTTTCGTATAAAAAAAATCTTATATACTGAGACATTTTTCGTATAAAAATATTCTCAGATTCTGAGATATTTTTCGTAAATAAATTGTTGCAGATTCTGAGGTATTTTTCGTATAGCAAAAGTTTCAGATTCTGAGACATTTTTCGTAAACAAAAAGTTTCAGATTCTGAGAAATTTTTCTTATAGGAAAAGTCTTAGATTCTGAGATAGAAGAGGTCTTTTTAAAACCAAACTGTTCTACACGAATATAATAGTTTTAATAAGAAAATAAATAAAGAAATAAAGAAAAATTACCTCGAGCTAGAATAAACCCACTCAAAATAACATGAATTTATTTTGTACCAAGATTTTTTTTTGTCAAGCGACTTTTTTCTTTCCAGCGGGTCTCAAAATTCTTGTGTGCCCAGGGGCCCCGCCATACCTAAAAGCGGCCCTGACTATATACTTTATATACCTTTATTTCGAGATGTTACGGAATAACCAATTTTTATATACCTTCTATCATTAACACTCCGATTGTTCTGCAATGAACACGTGTTATAAAGAACCAAAATTTAATGTTGTTTTTTAGGTGCTTCTTGATGGTTAAAGGAAGAAAATGGGAAAGAGAAAACGGAATTTTTTCGTTTTTTTGGATTTTTTTTTCACATTTCTTTCAAAGGAACTATTGAATTAGAGAGGCATTTTTGTGGTATGGCAAAACTTTTTTTTTCGAATTTGAGCATCCGGGCAAATTCAAATTTTCCTAGGCCTAAAATCTATGTATTACAAATTTGAGGTCAATCGGATTAAATTACCCAGTAGCACCAGCCACCACCAAAGTTGTGGTTTTTTGAAAATTTAAAAATAACAAGTAAAAAAGTTAAATTCGGCTTTGCCGCATGTTTTGATACCCTTCACAATGTAATAAAAGATTATTTCCGAAAAAACAAATTTAAAAAAAAAAAAAAAAAATTACGCGGAAAAATTTTTTGGTGAAAAAAATTTTTCGCGAAACATTTTTCTAGAACAAACCTACCCCTACTCCACTGCCTAAGATAGCTTCCATACAAAATTTGCATTAAAAAAAAATCTAAAAAAAAAAGATCGAAAATACGTTAGCTATGACCATTTCAAATTTCATTGTTATCAGTCCAGTAATTAATTAATGAATAGCTGAATTATTTGCAAAAAAAATAGCCATTTCATTTTCGGGTTATCAGCCCAGTACTTACTGAATTATTTCCAAAAAAAAAAAAACATTTCTCCACTGTGTAATGTAGGGTATTAAAAAATATATCTGAACTGACTATAATTTTCTAAATTTTTTTTTAGGCATTGCCAACTTCAAATTTAGCTCAATCTAAATTGGATAGTACTTTGGCAAACTATTTGATGCAATCCAACACACTAGATTTAGTAGTAGACCCATCTGTTCCGGAACAATGTTTCAATTTGTATTTGCCAATACTCTCTGAAGTTGCCGATACTTTTTCAACACAGTACCAGGCATGTACTACAGTGGCCAATGAGCAAATTGCTAATTTAACGGAACAGGCCGATGAAACCAAAAACGCATTCAATGTAGAAGCCAGTGATATATGTACAGCTTATCAGAGCTGTGCCAACGAATCAGATATTCTCTCCAGTTTCAGCTGTTATGCGAGTGTGGTAATAATAATCTAAAAATCAAATTTATTATATCTTAAACCCAAATGTCTTCTTTTTTGTTATAGTCCTCTAAGGAAGTAACTGTGGTTTATGGAATTTCAAGTAGTGCCAATACTGCAGCTAACACCTACACTAATGGTTTAAAAACGATACAAAATGATCAGGATCTATGTACAAATACTACTGAACAAACATATGTTGATAATACTGCTGCTACCTATGAACTTCTTGATGCCTGTCTGAAGAATGGACCACCTACAACTGTGGCTCCCACTACCAGTGAACCAACAACAACTAAACCAACAACTAGTGCACCAACTACTGTGCCCCCCACTACCAGTGTACCAACTACTGTATTTGTACCAGCAGCACCTGTAGAAACTACAGCAGATTCATCGAACAGTGGCGTTACAACTGAAGCTACGCCAGCAATTCAGGCAGAGTTTCAATGTAGTGGTACCGATTGTAGCAACGTCTCTTCTTTGAAATTAAATCTTTTAAAAATTAACTGAAAAATAACTGCAATGTATCTTTGAAAATGTAAATGAAAATTCCAGTAATTTGTTTATCTACATCCGCTTGGCTAAAGTGGAGTTTATACCATTAAATTTCATGTTTTGTATATAAAAGTTCCTTTTTGAAGTTATTTTAGCGGTATTCAGAATCTTTGTGACAGCCTTAGCACTGTGTCATAACAGCACTTTTATTTAATAATACCTTTCAAAATGTATTTTATGAAAAAACTGCTTTTTTGCTACAGTTCTGGGCAACTGAATACTTCTAATGCATTTTCAATAATAGGTCCGTTTTATCATATACATTTAAAAATAAAAACGAACTGATGCAAAATAATATTAAAAAATGTTTGTGTTTTGCAAAACCCCAATATTAAAAATGATGGTGTGTGCAATTTATAACCCTGAATTTGTTTCTGTCAAATAAAATATTTTTTTTATATTTGACCTAGATGAAGCACTGGCTAACATCCGATTCATCACAAAATTACAGCGTTAACGTTTTTTTAGGGATGTGCGATTAATAGATTAATTAAATTTTTAATTAATCGGAATATTGATTAATCAATTAAGTATGATTAGTACTTTCTGATTAATCAGAACTATGATTAATCAATTTATTTGAATTTTGAATAATCAATTTTGAATAATTTTGTTTAGTTTTAAAAATGTTTACAAAACGAAATTTAAATTAAAAGAAATAATAACAAAGACAAAAAATTCATAAAAAAAGGAAAAATGAGAAATTTATACAAAAATATATTAAAAAATGTTTTCAGAAATTGATGGCGAATGGGCAAGCATGATGAAAGAGCCAATGATATCTTATTTTTTAAATTATTTTTTAGTGAATTTTGATTGGAAATAAATCTTTTTTCAGAATCTGTGAATTTTATTAAACATCCCTTAGAAGCGCCTTTAAAAATTCCTAGGTTATAAACTGTCGGTTTGGATTATATCCATTTTTAATAAGAACAAAAATGAGCGTTAAGACTCGTGGTCCACGATAATTATTTAAAACTGTCCTAAGAATTCCGTACTACAGCGTATTGTAGGAAATTAACAAAAAGTAAAACAAAAATGTTCAAAAAATAAAACAAAAAATAACAAAATGCAAACAAAAAATTATTCAATTATTCAAATTTTTGAATAATCAAATTCATATTTAACCAATTAGACCGAATTTACATAAGGCAATTTTAATTGCGGCAATTTTGATTTTCTAGTGTATCAGAGAGAGAGGGAAGAATCTTAGATCTCTCTCTGATACATGATAAAATCAGAATTGCCGCAATTAAAATTGCCTAATGTAAATACGGTCTTAATCATGTGTTTTAAATATTCAAAATAGAAATTATTCGATTAAACATGATTTTGATTAATCAAAATATTTAAATAATCGATTAACTGATTAATCATGATTTCGATTAATCAGAGTGCTTGAATAATCGATTAATCGCACATCCCTAGTTTTTTTACTACTTAAAAAATGCAAATTATGTTTCTAAAATTTGTAATTATATTTCAGAAATCTATATATATAAAAATGGATGTATGTATGTGTGTATGTATGTATGTTCCGTATGGACTCGAAAACGGCTGGACCGATCTTAATGAAATTTTCAGGGAATATTCAGAATAGCCCAGGGAGTAACACTGTGCGGTCAGACTTTTGATTTTTTGCGTGTGGGCGGAGGGGCGTGGCAAAATCGAATTTTTACATTGCACCAATAATGACATCTATATATAAAAAACGGATGGACCGATTTTGATGAAATATAAACCAACGATAGTACTAACCAAGTACTAACTATGTGCCAAATTAGAGCGTGATCTGACAAACGGGCGTAAAATGCCATGCCCCATTGTATTGAATGTTATTTCTGCATGCTCCGCAATAACGCAAAACTGTTGATTCGATTTTAATTAATTTTTCAGCACCAGTGCGGAACTATAGGACACATACACGTATGCAGGATTGTTTTTTCAGGGTCCAACAACAACAACATAAATATAAAAAAAAAATTTGTTGTTGTTGTTGGGCCCCCTCTGAACACGTCGTTGATAGGACATGTTATACTACGATTAAAAAAAGGGGGCGTAATATGACACACCCCTTTGTACAATCACGCAAAAACAGCTGAACCGATTCTCTGGACAATTTCACTACAAACAGTGCTAACCAAGTGTATATGTAGGCCATATAAGTTCGTAGTTGGATAAAGGAATCAAAATTGCAACGCCCTTTGTACTATACTAACCACAATTGAACAAAGAGGCGTTTATTGCCACGCCCCTTTGATTTATACTGAACGTTATATCTGCCTGTTTTGAAATCAAGCAAAAACGGATAAGCCAAATCTGTCACTACTGATAGAACTAACCGAGCGGGAACTGTAGGTCATATGTAGAGCGCGATTCGGCAAAAGGGTATAACATGTCACTCCCGTTTTTCATAAATAAAAAGTTATTTCCTCCTCTTTCGCAATCACAGAAAAACGGCAAAACTGATGTCAATGGAATTTGCAGCACAAATAGTACTATTCGAGGATGCAGCATGGAACTTTAGACTGTCACGATTCGATAAAAATGCGTTCAATGATACGCCCCTTTGTACTATACTTAACGTTATGTCTGTCTGTTTCGAAATCACGCTAAAATGGCTGAACAGATTTTGTTGAGATTTCTCTATAGATTGTGCTAACCGAGGGTGGAACCAAATGTTACTTGCAGGACTCGGACCCGTGCTTTAATTTTGTCCGATACTAATTAAGATGCAATATAAAACAGTGTTTTTCTTAGGGCCAGCAACGCGGACCGGGTATAGCTAGTTACTTTATATAATAATAATTTTGATCCCATGATCAAGAGTTTTTATTTTTTATTTCTTCCATTTATTTAGAAATAATTTTTAATAATTTCAACCTAAACGAGAACTGGTAACAATGACCGTCGCCTCGTTGTAGCGAAATCTTTCAAGGGTTTTGGTGGGAATCGAACCCACGACCCCCTATTTCATAGGCTAGCACGCTACCAACTAGCCTACAGTTAGTTACTAAATATAGTTAAAAAATTTCCAATTATATTTTAAAAATTCCCATTTATATACTTTAGAAATTTCTATTTATATTTCAGGAATTTCCATTTATATTTCAGAAATTTCCATTTATGTTTGAGAAATTTTCATTTATGTTCAGAAAATTAAATTTTTATTTCAAAAATTCCATTTTTATTTCAAAAATTTCCTTTTTTATTTCAAAAATTTCCATTTGCATATCAAAATTTTCTAAATGCTTTTAAGAAAGTTCCATTTGAATTTCAAAAAATTCCATTTGAGGGGCTTAAAGCACAAGGGGTTGTAATAACATCGCTGATTTTTAACCGATTTTAGTTTTTATTGCTTTATTATTAGAGACAATTTACCGAAAATCAAAATTAACCCTTCCCAAGCAGAAATTGACGACGGTTCTAAAAAAAAGCGTTCTGAAAGCACTCCCAGGAAAATTTTTTGGAACAAATTCCTGGTTCAATAGATTCTTGAATATATTCTACGGTAATCACAACAAAATTTTCTATGTAAAATTATTTTTCAAAAAAACTACTTGCTTTAAAAAACGATTGCTTTCGGGACAATTTCAAACAAAAATCATTGATTCTGGAATGTTAAGTAGAACCGGTTGCAGGGTAGTTTGATGCGTTCTGGAACCAATTATTTGGAACAGAAAATTTTGCTGGGCTGTAACATAAAAAAACATTCTCAAAACGCTATTTTCAAACGTTTTGAAAGCGTTATTGAAAAGCGTTCTAAAAGCACTATAGCGTTTTAAGAGTTCTTTAGATTTTTTTTTTTTAATTTTTTAAGTTCTGAAACTTTTTTTGAATAAAAATTTTTGTTATTTTTTTTTGCTTTTTTAAGTAAAAAAAATAATAAAAAATGTTTTTAGAAATTTTAGTTTCAAAAATTTTTTGGAAAATTTTCTAAGTTTTTTGGAGTACAAACAAATTTTTTTCCCGATTTTATTTTGTATCAAACAAATTATTATAACCGAACTAAAGCATGATGATGACTTTAAAAAATCGATCTCAAAGCACTTTTTTACATCACTTTTAAAACGCTTTAAACCTAGCGTAGATCGATGTTATCATTCAGATCTTCTGAAAGCGCTTTGAACCGTCCACAACGCTTTCACGACGATTTTGCGAATGTATTTTTCTGACTGGGTTATTAACAATTATCTAAATTGAATTAAGTAATCATTTTAATTCAAACTTTACTTAAAATATCGAAGAAATTGAGAAAATTAATAGAAGTCCAATTTTAGAACAAAAGGCACTTGAATTCCTCATATGTATTTCAGAAATAAAATGTTATTTACTTAAATAAATGGAAATTTCTGAAATTCATAAATATCCATTTATAACACAGGGCAACATTTTTTCCCCCGGGTTCTGGTAGCTAATTGGGTAATTAAATTTGGGTAATTGGGGTTCTTAATGAGCTTTTAAGAAAATCCCATTTGAATTTCAAAAAACTCTATTTGTGTTTCAGAAATGTACATTTGAAGGGCTTGTTTTAAAAACTCGATAAGCAACATTTCATTTTATGGTGTTTTTTCCTTAAAACTTTTGAAATGATGTAGTAGCACTTTCATTCTCAAGATACTTGTACGAAGGGTTTAAGCAAGACTTCTGCCAAAAATTTGTTAATGGCACATCAGTAGAAGGCACCAAAAAAAAAATGTTTCTAAAATTTATAATTGGAAACTCAAATATAAAAATTAAAACTATTTTTAATTATTAAAATAAACCTTTTTGAAATATATCTATTGCATAAATACCTGTAGATAAAAATCCATGAATTGAGAAGGGTTTGAATATCTTAACGAATTTTTTAACACCATTATATAAGGTTTGTAGTAAAATTCTGAAATAAGAACGAAAAATTTTAATATTTCTAAATAAAAACCACATATTGTTAATGTTTAACAACATACTCAGTTACTTCTTCAGGAATCGTCTGGGCATCTCTTATTGCAGTAACATCTAAGGTGTCCGAAGATTTTTTTTCAGCTATAGTCTGATGATGCTCATTATTACTTTTAACATTATGTATTAAGGGTTTATTTGAAGATGTATTACTATCAGAGTTAGAATCCTTATCACTTAAATCATTTGTATCATTATTTTTACGATTTATTTTTTTATGTTTTAAGCTCATATATTTTAAATAGATAATACCACGATGACTATTTCTGTATGATTCCAATTTTTCCCCTGGAAACCTTTCCATTATGGCATTTTCTAAATCATAACTTGTCTGTAAATCGAATTTGATATTATTGTTCATATAATAAAATACAAGAAATCTAATTAAATCATTCCGTTTTGAGGAGGAAAACTTTTTATGTTTATGATAACTCATAAGTAATTCTGGCTCAACCCTGAGAATTTGTCCTAAAACATGATTAAATATTTCCGTTGTGGTTAAGGATTTGACATTTTCAAGAGTCGTAGAGTTTTTAAAATTGTAAATTTTCTTAACTTCTTTATAGAGGTCGTCATAGTTTTCATAAGTTTCCGACGAGTCTGATGACATTTCTAAATCAGTGTTTTTTCTTTCTGAAACTGCAAACGATTTTGATTTATTTACATCGTTTGTATCCTTTAAATGTCCAATGTCCTTTTCTTGTGATTTATTATTAATAATTTCATTTCTATCATGATTAAATTGAAATTGTAATGGTTTACCAATATTCTGACGCCATTCTTCTAAATTACATTCAAAACGTATTTGTATGCCCACAGGAAAACTGTGAAGCAATAATGTTATATGTGATGCCTTCATCATTTTAAGAATATCGACATCGACTTTTTGAGCTGAAATTAAAAAAATAGAAAAATAATTTTGCGCAAAATAAAGCTTGAGATCTTGGCTACAAATCTACACTCAGAAAATTGTGTAAGTTACTACATGTTAGTTGTTTGTATATTTTACAGTAGTTAGTTGTTTTCAACCACAAAGTCAGTTATTTTTGTATGAAAAATATCAAACAACTATTTCTGTTAGTTATTTTAAATCGTTTTTTTGAATAACTAACAAAAAAGTACTGTAATGTAGTAGCAGTTATTTAAAGTAGTTAATTTTATTTTTGTTATCTCTGAAAAATTTTCAAAGTTTTTTCCAAAAAAAAAAAAATTGTATTTTTATTTTTCACAACTTTAAAAAAAAATGCCTGCGAATTTTGTACTCTTGCCCAAAATATTAAATCATGATAATGTTTTGCTGAAGATTTGGGTGTACTTGCCAAAGCAAAGTTTTTTTAGAAAAAATAATGTTATATTACATTGCTATTCCATGCAAAACGAATTGAAATATCAGTCGAGGACCCCATTAAAAAACCAAAAGAGCTGTACATTTCGTAAGTGAGTGCAAAAATAAGTGCAAAAAGTGTTTTTACATTTTGGAGACTATAAAAGATTCGGCACCAAAGAATATACCACTCTCACTTGTTTTATGTACATTTGATAAACAAATGGAAAATTTTTATGCGAAAAGCTTAGACTTGGTGAAAAAGTAGTTTTGGTAAAAAAAATATTTTTTTTTTTTTCACGAAAAACAAAATTATGTTAAAAAAAAATTAATAGGCCTCTGTTCTGTCTTTCACAACTTTTCAATTCACATGAAAATTTCCGAATCACATGAAATCAAGTTTAGTGTTTTTTTGATCACGTTTTCATTCGAAGTTGAAATCGAATAATTTAAATTTAAAACATTATACGGAAAAAAGTGCATTCGTTTTACTTTCACCAAATTTTATTTATGTGAAACAAAACGAAAAACAAATTCGGATGTGAAATCTAGAACACCAAAAAAATTCGGAAATTTTCATTTTCACATTTTTTATGTGAATTACTTTTTTTGGAACAGCGGCCATAAACCCAAAATTTTTGGTGAAAAAAAATTTTGATGAAAAAAAGTTTTTGATGAATTTTTTTGATGAAAAGAAAAATTTTTTGATGTAAAAAAATTGATGAAAAAAAATTTTTTGGTGAGAAAAAAATTGATAATAAAAAATTTGATAAAAAAAATTTGATGAAAAAATATGATAAAAAAAATTTGATGAAAAAAAAGATTAATGAAAGAAAAATTGATGAAAAAAAAATTTGATGGAAAAACAAAAAAATTGATTAAAAATTTTTTTTTTTATTCACCAGCTGGTGAAAAACGGTCTTATTCACCACGAGGTGAATTATTATCCAAGTTACAAACCCAATTTATTAAAATTTTTGGTTTTAAGGAAATGAAAATAGTAATTCTTGTTTTCTTTTTCGTTAATTGTTAGCTTATATAGTCAAACTGAGGTGGCGTCCTTCAACTTTTTTAAAATTAGATACCAGCCTAAAAACATTATCATAATAAAAAAAAAAAACTTGGAAAATTTGGTTTCATTTTTTATTTTTTCTGAAAAATTAAAAAAAAAAAATTTAATGAGTTACAAATTTTGTTTATGTTAAACGCGTACTTAAATAAAACGGTGTTCGCATTCATTTTTAACTAGTTTAATTATTGGTTTTCCCCATACAATTTAAACGTCAAAATTGAACTTCGTTTTATTTTGACAGATAAAGTGTTTAAATTGTATGGGGAAAACACATAATTAAACTAGTTGAAATGAATGCGAATATGGTATAACCTTATCAAATCTGATTATCATCGGATCATGTTTGGAATTAGGCCCTATGTGAAAATTATTCAGTTAAACCGGTTTATTGTCAACAAATAGAAGCCTATTTTACTCAAATTTGGTTTGAGAGTGTTTTTGTTACCATTATATTTGACAAAATATAGATCTAATCGGTCCATGCTTGAACTTGGGACCCATATTCTGGTGGTGTAGGGTATTATATGGTCGGTCTTGACCGACTATAATTTTTTTTAATTTTTGTGTGGCCCGTAAACTGCAGTTTGCCAAAAGCGCTCTACAAAAAGCGGTTAATTTGCATCGCTTGCAGAAAAAAAATAAACACACAAATTCAACAATTCATATCAAACAACTTACCAATCAAATGTGGTAAAATATTTTCCAATTTCCATTCTTTCAACAATTTTTTTAAATCCCAACCAAATTGTACAGGCTCTTTTGAAATATCCGTCATTTTTTACACTTCAGGAATAAACGTTAATATATTTTATAATTTTAGTGGCTTTTTTATGTAAAAAAACGATATTTTTCAATTTATTTGTTAGAAACAAATTAATTTGCTTTAGTAAATTTATAATTTAAAGGCTGAGTTAGGCACCCGTAACCGTAAACTAGCGTAGCGTAGCGATCAAAATCAAATAGAAAATCACGTAGACGTCTGCAAAGAAGAATAAAGGCTGAGTTAGGCACCCGTAACCTTAAACTAGCGTAGCGTAGAGAGTTTTTCGTTATATGAGAACAAATGAGAGCAGTTATTCTTCTTTGCAGACGTCTACGTGATTTTCTATTTGATTTTGATCGCTACGCTACGCTAGTTTACGGTTACGGGTGCCTAACTCAGCCTTAACTGCTCTCATTTGTTCTCATATAACGAAAAACTCTCTACGCTACGCTAGTTTAAGGTTACGGGTGCCTAACTCAAGCGTAGCGTAGCGATCAAAATCAAATAGAAAATCACGTAGACGTCTGCAAAGAAGAATAACTGCTCTCATTTGTTCTCATATAACGAAAAACTCTCTACGCTACGCTAGTTTAAGGTTACGGGTGCCTAACTCAGCCTTCAGCCTTTACACTGACGCTACACGCAATCAATTCACTTTACACAACTACAACGTTTCGCAATGTATACATACTTGCGGCTACTAAATACATAAATGTGGTTGAGAGAAACAAATTCTGTGAGTTGATACAATTTTGTTTTTTCGTCAAGTTTTTGGTTTAATTTCTCTTAGTATGCTCTTAATTTGTGATTAAAAACTCTTTCAATCAGGGATGATAAATAACATTTTCAAGATTGTACTGACTTGACTAAAAAAAGTGTACTTTTTTGACCCTCATTGTACGAAAAAAGTTTTAAATTTTTTTTTATTAAACAAGAAACAGCGTTTCCCGGAAAATGGCTTCGAAGTCCACACATGGAACGATTCGATCTATCTTTAGTTAGATCTTAAATAAACGTAGAAAACACACACAAACTAGATTTTTAGAAAAATGTGCTCCTATTTGTTGCCAATAGACCGATTTAACTGAATATCGATCCACATTTTTAAATGGGGCCTATGTCCAAACATTAAAAAAATGGGACCTTTGTCCAATTAAAATCGGACTTAATTATGTTACCAAAGAAAGCGTTTAACACCTACAAACAAAATTTTAATATAATATTTTCTATTTTTATGAAATTTTGGAGATATAAATAAAAATCGGAAACGTGGTTTGTATGAAGACTACAAGTGGAACTGATCTGATTTCTTTAAAATTAATAATTGTGTTATATATGGTTATAAAATGAGAAAGGTGTGAAAGAAAAATGTATTTTTCTAAAAATTGGTTTGTTATACCCTACACCACACTGTGGTACAGGGCATAATGAGTTTGTGCTGATGTTTGTAACTACCCGAAATATTGGTCCTAGACCCACTTTTAAGTATACCGATCGACTCAGAATAACTTATTGAGTCGAATTGACTTTAAAGTTGAAACTTAAGCCTCTCCAAGGACGAAACCTAGTGAAATTGGAAAAGACGGTCCATATAAGGTCCTCTTAAGTTTTGGCTCAAATGACTCTAATAATCGCATTATAATAGGTATCTTTTCGAAATTTGGCAGGTAATCATGTTTTATCTACACAAATCACCATTCCGAATTTTAAAGAAATCGGACCCGTTCTTTTTGTAGCCCCCATACAAACCACCTTCCCGATTTTCACATAAATCACTCAGATTTCATGAAAATAGAAAATATTTAATTAAAATTTTGTTTATGTATGTTAAACGCATACGTTAACAACCTTATCAAATCTGACTATCATCGGACCATTTTTGGACTTAGGCCCGCCCCATGTGAAAATTTTGCCTGATATTCAGTTAAAGCGGTTTATTGTCAACAGAAAGAAGCCTATTTCACTCAAATTTGATTTGTGAGTGTTTTTTACACTAATAAAAGATTTGACAAAATATAGATCTAATCAGTCCATGTTTGAACTTGGGACCCATTTTCCGGGAAACTCTGGTGTAGGGTATTATATGGTCGGTCTTGACCGAGTATAATTTTCTTACTTGTTTTTTACTAGTTTCATATAATCCAGTTAATTATAATCTTCAGAAAAACTTTTAATGTCAAATTTGTTCAGTTTAAACTCTATATGTGAAAATTATTAACTGATTGTGATAATTGTGATTACAAAATACGTTTACCTGCCAAGTTTCGAAAGTATATCTATTATAACACGGTTATTAGAGCCATTTTAGTCAAATTTAAAGGGGACGTTTACATGGGGACTAGGTCTAATCATAGACCGATGTTTTTCGATTTTAATAGGTTTTGTACTTTGGCCAAAAGAACCTTAAGTTTCCAATTTATCGAAAATTGCGACCTGTATCGTGCTTACACCGTTTGTATGGACAGACTGACGGGCATCGCTAAATCCATAGAGTAAAGAATATATCAGAGATTTTGATAGGCCCCAAAACAATATGTCACTTTATATAAATTAGTTCTCTTAATGTTTAAGAGAGGTTTCACATGCAATAGCATAGGCAACACTAAGAGAACCAACTTTTTGAGAGAGGAAATTAAATGATAGCCAACCAACCTGATACCCACTGGCTAAATCGACACAAAAACTGATTCTGAATCGGTTGGTATACTAAAAAGGGGAGCTTGGAACAATATTACGAGTAGTTACAAACATCAGCACAAACTCAATATACACAGAGTGGTGTAGGATGTAGGGTATAAAAAAAAGATTTAGAGCCCGTGCTCAATCTTTACTAACAGAAAAACAATAAAAAAATATTTTGTTGATTTTTGAAAATATGGTGCTGATTTTGTAAATTTTTCTACAAAAATTTTAGTTTTTTGACGATTTTATGTGTCAGCCCTGGTTGCCACATAAAAAGAGTCGAAATAAAATTTGTGATTGGGAAAATTTTGAAATTGTACTAAATCAGTCAGTGGAGTACTGCCGTACTTTTGGCTTCCGAAATGTACTGAAAAAAGTACAATTGTACGGACTTTATCATCCCTGCTTTCAATTACTTGTGGAGGGTTGTTGTTGTTATACGGGTTTTCTCTGTTTACTTTTTTGCCGGTATTTTTTAAATATTTAAAACAGGATTGGTTATTAGTGATGCCAAATCAAATGATTTTTCCCCGAATTAGGAATTTCAACTACATTTTTGGGATCGATTGTGATATGTGGATTTTACAAATTTTGGATAATTTTTCCTTATTTTTGAAGATTTTTACATAAATGTACTATTAGAGTGGCATTTTTTTTTGCATGGCATTAAAGTTTTTCTCTGATTTTTGGGGCTAATTAAATTAAATTAACCCGTGGCGCCCGGCGATCAAAGTTTTCGAAAATTTAAAAAAAATAAAAAAATAATGTGCTTGATTCAGGAGCACTCTTTTACCATTCACCTAGTTTTAAAAAACTTGATATTCTTTCGAAGTTGTAAGATTTAAACATTTTTTTCTTGTTAAAATTAAAGATCTAGTTAACATCTTCAATAATTTCAAAAAAAAAAAAAATGAAAATCTTTCGAATCAAGCACAATATGCCATTTTTTGTAATTTTCAAAAAGCGATATCTCAAAAACCGTTCGACCGTTTCTAATTTTTTTGTTGATATTTGTGTTCAGCGCATCGAAATTAATAAATATGATGTACGGCAAGACATCTTATTTTTTTTTATTTTCAAAAATCCAAAAATTTGATTGCCAGGCGCCAAAATCCAAAACTTTGATCACTAGGCGCCAAACGGTGTAAGATTTTTTATTTTAGGGGTACAAAATTCGATATTTTTTTCGCGATATCGAGTATTTTTTTTGTGGAGATATGGAAGAAACCCTTTCAGCAAGCCTGAAAATACATTTACACTTTATATTATAGCTTACTGCAGAAAACCCCAAAAGAAGTCTTTGTTATAGTGGGGTTCACTTAAAAAATTATGTTAGTAAAATCAACTGAAAATGTCAGTTAAAATAACTACTTTGTAAGTTGTTTTGGGGTCAACTACTTTTTCAGTTAAATCAACTAACAATGTTAGTTATTTTAACTGACAAAAAACAACTGACTTATGTAGTAAAAACTACTTACATTTGTAGTCAAAACAACTAAAATGTAGTAAAAATAAAAAAATCAATATATAATTTTTTTTTTTCAAAATATTTTTCAGAAAAAAAAATTGAAGACCAAATTTTTTCCAAGTTTTTTTTAAAAAAAAAAAGTTGTGAAAAATAAAAATAACGAAATTTTTTTTTTTTGGAAAAAAACTTTAAAACTTTTCAGAGATAAAATAAATAAAATTAACTACTTTAAATAACTGTTACTACATCACAGTACTTTTTTGTTAGTTGTTCAAAAAAACGACTTAAAATAACTAACAGAAATAGTTGTTTGATATTTTTCATACAAAAACAACTGACTTTGTAGTTGAAAACAACTAACTACTGTAAAATATACAAATAACTAACATGTAGTAACTTACATAATTTTCTGAGTGTTTCTTAGACAAAGAATTGCTTAATTCTGCGGATATAAAGCTAGCTTCTCCATCCTCTGTTATAATGTTCATTAGGAACATTGAACAGAGTTTGAATTAGATTAATGGATCTTGGCACAAAAGACCCATAAGGGTCGCAGTGCCGGACGTTAGGGCTAGATCACCCCTTGAATAATAAAAAAAAAAAGTGGGGTTTTGACTTTAACATATTTTATAGTTTTTTCATGTTTTTCATTGGATAAAATTTCTACATTGCGTTTCCAGAAAATAGAGACCAAAAGAGAATCCTAAACACTATACTGCACAGGACTAGAGCCGGAGGTAAACCAAGATGGCTTAATGGTGTTATAGATGACTGCAGAAAGTAACTGAAAACAAGGTTAAGGGCCGTCCCGGGCTGTAACACCTAAAGATGATGATGATGACTACAATGTGTTTCCAGACAATTTTTTTTTTAACAATTTTAAAACCTGTAATGTTTGCGTAACCCTAAAACGATCGTGATAATATTTCGCACGAAAAGCTTTCTAAGGTGGCAAAAAATTAAGTGCCAACTTTCATGACATTAACTTAAGAAAAAAATTTCAAAAACTGCTAAACTAATGATCTATGGGATGTGGGCGTGACATTGTTTGAATCGTTCCTATCTTTGGCACAAATCTTGTACTGGGTAATTCCAAAAATTTTCGCCCCACTGTTCGGAAACATGCCTTTGGACGCCACTGAGAATTTGGCTCATAGATATCCACGTTTATATGAGATATGTTGCATTTTTGGATTTTCAAAATTTGCTGTAGTTTTCAAATTATCGCGGGTCAAAGTTCGACTTTTTTAGCAAAAGTGAGAAAAATACATGACGTTTAATGTGCTCTAACTTTTTAACTAGTAAGCCGATTGTCACAAGTAATGGCTCATATGAAAGCTTAATACTTCTTCTTTTAGGAAATATTTTCAAAAGCATACGGTTTTTTTTCAGAAGTGTTGCAAAAATTCAAAAACATTTTTTTTTTGCGAATATTTAAAAAAACACATCTTCGATTTTTTTAAAAAAAAAGCTTGGTGATAAACAATACTGTTTTGTACAACATATCCAAAATTCAGAGTGGGATCCCAATGGGATCAAAAAATATTCTGGTTTTAGTACGAAGTTCTTAAATTTTACCTTAGAAAATTAAAATTTTATATTTCTTCAATATAAAAATATAAATTTTCAAAGAAAATTATACTATTAAAATTTTGAAAAACATTCAAAACATTAGAAATTTAAATTTTCTAAGGGAAAAATATGAGAACCTCGTACTTAAAACAGAATATTTTGTGATCCCATGGAGATCCCAATCTGAATTTTGAATATGTTATACAAAACATTGTTATTTTTCACCAGAATTTTTTTAAAAAAAATCGAAGATGTGTTTTTTTAAATATTCGAAAAGAAAAAATGTTTTTGCATTTTTGCATCATTTCTGTAAAAAAGACTGTGTTATTTTAAAAATATTTTCTAAAAGAAGAACCCCAGCTTTCAAATGAGCCCAAATTTGTGAAAATCGGGTCATTGGTTAAGAAGTTACAGCTCTTTAAACGTGATGTATTTTTCTTACTTTTGCTTAAAAAGTCAATATTTGACCCGCCATAATTCGTTAAATACACCAAATGTAAAAAAACGATATATGGTACATATATCTTATTTATGAGGGCTATCTATGTGTCAAGGTTCAAATTAATCTGAGACACCATTTCCAAAAATGACTAAAATTTGAGCTAAATTTTCTGGAATGGCCCTACTATGATGAATTTTGTGCCACGGGTAAATTTTATCCAATTTGGATCAAATTTGTACCACAAAATTTTTAGGTCTTAAGAAAATCAAAAGCTAAAGAATTATTTACAAAGACTTATTATATTTACATACATTTTATTTTTAACGATTTAAAAAATTACTTCTATTACGCATTCTTTTTAATAACGGTATTGAGTCTGATGCAATAATATTTCCCTCGGAATCATAGTCCAAAAAGGAATGCGGATATTTAGTAACAGCTTGTTGTGTGACATATCGAAATACTCGCATTGGTATATGTGTATTAATATTTCGCAATTCATCAACCAATAGATTAGCTAAAGCGTTAAGACGTTTACCCAATTTGTCTTTATTCTCAAGCATACTAAGAACATCTGATGGAACTTTATGCCAAGGAATTACAAATCTTTCAAATGGTGTATCAAAGTCTTCAGGTATTTTTTTATTAAACAGAAATGCAGCAGTTAACATATTTGGTTCAATTTGTGGCAGCAGAGGCATTTCGGAAACGTTTCTGAAAAAGTTTAAATAAAAAAATATATTACATTAAATTAAAAAAAAAGTTTTATTGAAAAACATCAATTGAAATTAGAAAAAGGTCAATTGAAATAGAACAAGTACATTAAAAATCATAAATTCGACATAACACTGTTTTTCCTTTGACTTTTTCATTTTTACAAAATACATACTCATGTTCGATTTTTATCTCCGGCCTAGACAATTCATCAGTTATTGTCGACTGATCGCCTTCTTCAATAAAATCCACTGTATATTCATCATCTACCATGAAATAATTCTCATCCTCGTCATTCATATTGGAAGCAAAAGAATCAGCTGTATTTTGTACCATTTGACTATCTTCGGAGAAACTATCATTATCAAAACCATATTCCGTATCACTACTTTCAGTTACATCATTTGCTCCACGTAAAAATTTCATGGCGGCTTTAGAATTGATATACCTATAGTATAATCTTCCACATTTGGCTACTCTATATGTTTCCAATTTTTCAGTGGGGAAAGTTTTTAATATAGCCCGCTCTAAGGCATAACTTATCTGTAGACTAAATCTAATTTTATTATCCAAAAAATAATTGACAATACCAGCAACTAATTGTTTTCGCTGGATTTTGTTAAATGTTTTATGCTGACGATAAATATTTATAAGTTCCACGCCATATGGCATTGCTGATAGTATTTTCCGTAAATCTACTTTAGGTATAAAACCATGAGGTTTTGTTGTGTATGGCATGGGTTTTAAATCATTGGAACTAGTACTAGTTGGCGGTAGTGATACATGCGATTGTATCTTTAATGGTTTAGTAGTATTAATATTTTTTGAACTATTTGGCATATCAGTTTCAGAGCTGGGCGCCAAATTATTAACAACATTACTTTCCGTATTTTGTGTCGAAATTGTGTTTGAATCGAACATCATTAAATCTGTTTGTGACATTTTACTTTCGCTCTGAATCTTTATAAAATCGCATGAAGTTTGTGGTTTTATTTTTTCTGGTTCTTTTGTCTTAAATTGTGATTTATCATGATAAAAATGAATTTGTAATGGTTTTCCAATTTCACGACGCCATTTTTCTAAATTATGTTCAAACAGTATTTGTATTCCCAATGGAAAATTGTTCAGTAATAATCTTATATGAGATATTTTCATTATTTTCAAAATTTCCACATCGATTTTTTCCTCTGAAATAAAAAAAAAAAAAATTCGATGTTGCAATAATCAAATAAGAGAACAGCGGTTGATTTTGAATGTTGTTCCGCTCGCGATAAATATTCACAAATAAACCCGTGCCTCTCCGCGGTTCAAAACCAGGTTTTTGAACTGATTTTTCTGCGGAGCAAAAACGGCTGAACAAATTTAATTTCAAGATTCGATTCTACAGCAAAAATTAATGTTACAAAATTGTTCGCAAACTGAACTTGGTTACAAAAAATTGAATCAGCGGGAAAAAGTTCTTCCTTTAAGAACTAAACCGCCCTCTGGAAAACTAAATTTTTTACGGGTTTTTGTTCTTTTGCTAAGTAAATGAAACCTTTTTATGTCAGAAGAAGTTCAAAGTCCTGCAGTTGGAAACTGGGGACCAGAAAATGTCATCACATATATAAAAAACAGTTTTCATTAACAAGACAAACGACATTTAAAATCCTACTGAAGATGACACTAACTGGGGTGTTTGAAACCGGTATAGGAAATACCAGAAATGTCTATAATTTTTAGAAATTCAATTTTTCTTCTGCATTTTTTCAACTTGAACCCTTATAACAAATATAATTAGAGCCCGTGCTCGATCTGTACTTACAGAAAAAATCAAAAAAAAATCATTTGTGTTAGTTCGCCCTTTTTGTGGGCGTGGATAAAAATATAATGAAATTTTTTGTATCGTGTTGGAGGGTACACACAAAAAATTTTAGAGAAAAAATTTTAATTAAAAATTTTAAAAGGTTCAATTTTGTTTTTAATTATTTTTTTAATTGATATGATTACATTTTTTAATTGATTTCGAAAACTTCCATGAATTGAGAATGTTTTAAATATATTTATGTTGGTCATTTTTTGCAAGACTTAATCGAAACGTATTTCGGAATTTGTCAGATTCCATTGTCAAGATTATTTAGCAAAAAAAAAATCCTATACTACAAGTAGCAAAGGATTTTTAATGACAAATCGTTAATGATCAAACTATAATTTTAATACTTATTCGACTCTACTCCCATGGGAATTAGAAGACGAAAATTGTATCATTGTAGTAAGATCACTATCATCAACTTACCAACAAACAAATATTAATAAATAATATCGATTCAAAAAATGATTAAAAAGAAAATTTGAAACTATTAAAACTTTTAATTAAAACTGTTGTTTGTTTAACATTGTTCATGAAATCTCTTCTAGTAAAACCACATTATAGTCGTCGTTAAACTCACTGTTATTGTGGCGCATCTCGTTGAGGTGCAGTCATAGTTGTTTCGAGTGTAATACGGCGTTCACACTTGCTGTTTTGAAGTGTTTTTATTCTGCTACTGGTGTTTTGTTAAACAACTTGTTTAAGGTCGCTAGTGTGGATGCCATATAACATGATGTTTCGGACCGCAGCACAGTGATTCGTTCCCATATATCGAGTGGGCAAAAATAGAATATTGGTCGCAGATTTCTGAAATTTTTTACACTTATATAAAATTATCTAATCAAGAAAAAAACGGGTTTTTGGAAAAATCGGAGCAAGGACACATCTACCCTCCATACAGTGACTCACAGTGAAAATGGTCCACTAGATATTACATAGAAATTCGTTAAAGACAAAGTAAACAATATCAACCCATATTATTATCAATCGAGCATTGTTTTGAAAACTGCTGTTAAGGTAATTTATCAAGCTTTAATTTAAGCTTAAAAGCGTCCAGATTGAGTAAATAATAAGGCCTTTATTCATAATACTTAAAGTGTACTTAAAGTAGGTTTATTTGACAAATATTCATGCAATATCAGTCAAATAAACCTACAATAGATTTAATTTACTCATTATGAATAGCCCAGTAAATGATCTACGAGAGTCGAACTGGAAAATGACATTATTTATAGACAATTTTTATTTTTTTTTTTTTTTAATATTTCTACGTCAATTTTTTCCAACTTCAAACACAAAGGTGGTTATTCATAAAACCGGAAATATATTTAAAGTAGGTTTATTTGACAGATATTGCAGGAATAATTGTCAAATAAACCTACACTCAGAAAATTATGTAAGTTACTACATGTTAGTTGTTTGTATATTTTACAGTAGTTAGTTGTTTTCAACTACAAAGTCAGTTGTTTTTGTATGAAAAATATCA
Organism: Pegoplata infirma; assembly: GCA_963921195.1. NCBI lineage: Eukaryota > Metazoa > Arthropoda > Insecta > Diptera > Anthomyiidae > Pegoplata > Pegoplata infirma. The sequence continues at coordinate 66,688,042 of OY992538.1, forward strand.
AACAACTATTTCTGTTAGTTATTTTAAGTCGTTTTTTTGAACAACTAACAAAAAAGTTCTGTAATGTAGTAACAGTTAATTAAAGTAGTTAATTATATTTATTTTATCTCTGAAAAAATTTCAGTTTTTTTTTCCAAAAAATAAAAAATAAATTTTCGTTTCATTATTTTTTACAACTTTTTTTAAAAAAAAAAAAAAAAAACTTTGAAAATTTTGATATTCACTTTGAAAATTTTGATATTCATTTTTTTTCTGTATATTTTTCTATATATTGATTATTTTATTTTAACTACATTTTAGTTGTTTTGACTACAAATGTAAGTAGTTTTTACTACATAAGTCAGTTGTTTTTTGTAAGTTAAAATAACTAACATTGTTAGTTGATTTAACTGAAAAAGTATTTGACCCCAAAACAACTTACAAAGTAGTTATTTTAACTGACATTTTCAGTTGATTTTACTAACATAATTTTTTGAGTGTACAATAAGTCTATTATAAGTATTATGAATAAGAGCCTAAAAATTTAAAAAATCATTCAATAGATTTTATTCAGTGATCAACTTATTTTTGCAACAATCCAATAAAAATCAACATTTTTTTAAATTCAGTAAAAGTGTCGTCACTTTTTTGTGAGTGTGAGTCACTGTATATCCTAAAGTTTAAAAATGTTATTAAAACTACAAAGATGGTCACAAAATTCCCAAACTTTGTCAATGTAATAATAATAATAATAATAATAATAATAATAATAATAATAATAATAATAATAATAATAATAATAATAATAATAATAATAATAATAATAATAATAATAATAATAATAATAATAATAATAATAATAATAATAATAATAATAATAATAATAATAATAATAATAATAATAATAATAATAATAATAATAATAATAATAATAATAATAATAATAATAATAATAATAATAATAATAATAATAATAATAATAATAATAATAATAATAATAATAATAATAATAATAATAATAATAATAATAATAATAATAATAATAATAATAATAATAATAATAATAATAATAATAATAATAATAATAATAATAATAATAATAATAATAATAATAATAATAATAATAATAATAATAATAATAATAATAATAATAATAATAATAATAATAATAATAATAATAATAATAATAATAATAATAATAATAATAATAATAATAATAATAATAATAATAATAATAATAATAATAATAATAATAATAATAATAATAATAATAATAATAATAATAATAATAATAATAATAATAATAATAATAATAATAATAATAATAATAATAATAATAATAATAATAATAATAATAATAATAATAATAATAATAATAATAATAATAATAATAATAATAATAATAATAATAATAATAATAATAATAATAATAATAATAATAATAATAATAATAATAATAATAATAATAATAATAATAATAATAATAATAATAATAATAATAATAATAATAATAATAATAATAATAATAATAATAATAATAATAATAATAATAATAATAATAATAATAATAATAATAATAATAATAATAATAATAATAATAATAATAATAATAATAATAATAATAATAATAATAATAATAATAATAATAATAATAATAATAATAATAATAATAATAATAATAATAATAATAATAATAATAATAATAATAATAATAATAATAATAATAATAATAATAATAATAATAATAATAATAATAATAATAATAATAATAATAATAATAATAATAATAATAATAATAATAATAATAATAATAATAATAATAATAATAATAATAATAATAATAATAATAATAATAATAATAATAATAATAATAATAATAATAATAATAATAATAATAATAATAATAATAATAATAATAATAATAATAATAATAATAATAATAATAATAATAATAATAATAATAATAATAATAATAATAATAATAATAATAATAATAATAATAATAATAATAATAATAATAATAATAATAATAATAATAATAATAATAATAATAATAATAATAATAATAATAATAATAATAATAATAATAATAATAATAATAATAATAATAATAATAATAATAATAATAATAATAATAATAATAATAATAATAATAATAATAATAATAATAATAATAATAATAATAATAATAATAATAATAATAATAATAATAATAATAATAATAATAATAATAATAATAATAATAATAATAATAATAATAATAATAATAATAATAATAATAATAATAATAATAATAATAATAATAATAATAATAATAATAATAATAATAATAATAATAATAATAATAATAATAATAATAATAATAATAATAATAATAATAATAATAATAATAATAATAATAATAATAATAATAATAATAATAATAATAATAATAATAATAATAATAATAATAATAATAATAATAATAATAATAATAATAATAATAATAATAATAATAATAATAATAATAATAATAATAATAATAATAATAATAATAATAATAATAATAATAATAATAATAATAATAATAATAATAATAATAATAATAATAATAATAATAATAATAATAATAATAATAATAATAATAATAATAATAATAATAATAATAATAATAATAATAATAATAATAATAATAATAATAATAATAATAATAATAATAATAATAATAATAATAATAATAATAATAATAATAATAATAATAATAATAATAATAATAATAATAATAATAATAATAATAATAATAATAATAATAATAATAATAATAATAATAATAATAATAATAATAATAATAATAATAATAATAATAATAATAATAATAATAATAATAATAATAATAATAATAATAATAATAATAATAATAATAATAATAATAATAATAATAATAATAATAATAATAATAATAATAATAATAATAATAATAATAATAATAATAATAATAATAATAATAATAATAATAATAATAATAATAATAATAATAATAATAATAATAATAATAATAATAATAATAATAATAATAATAATAATAATAATAATAATAATAATAATAATAATAATAATAATAATAATAATAATAATAATAATAATAATAATAATAATAATAATAATAATAATAATAATAATAATAATAATAATAATAATAATAATAATAATAATAATAATAATAATAATAATAATAATAATAATAATAATAATAATAATAATAATAATAATAATAATAATAATAATAATAATAATAATAATAATAATAATAATAATAATAATAATAATAATAATAATAATAATAATAATAATAATAATAATAATAATAATAATAATAATAATAATAATAATAATAATAATAATAATAATAATAATAATAATAATAATAATAATAATAATAATAATAATAATAATAATAATAATAATAATAATAATAATAATAATAATAATAATAATAATAATAATAATAATAATAATAATAATAATAATAATAATAATAATAATAATAATAATAATAATAATAATAATAATAATAATAATAATAATAATAATAATAATAATAATAATAATAATAATAATAATAATAATAATAATAATAATAATAATAATAATAATAATAATAATAATAATAATAATAATAATAATAATAATAATAATAATAATAATAATAATAATAATAATAATAATAATAATAATAATAATAATAGTTTTGATCACATGATCAATTATTTTTATTTATTCTTTCTATTTATTTACAACTCATTTTTAATAAATTCCACCTAACCGAGAACTGGTAACAATGACCGTCGTCTCGTTGTAGCGAAAAAAACCAAGGGTTCTGGTGGGAATCGAACCCACGACCCCCACGTTGAAAGGCTGGCACGCTACCAACTAGCCTACGGGGGCCCCCCTCAACTTTGTCAATGTTACCAGTACTGATATGGTATTTAATGTGTAAACTTTTTTCTTAATTGAAGCAAGGACTCGTGTGGCTGCCATATATCCTTTTTCTTAAAATCACAGTAAATCGCTCAAAAAATTCTTCGATACCCTTAAATTTTTTTGTTAAAATTTAAATAAGTGAAGTCAATGGGTGTGCCGAATTTCGCTGAAATTGGTGATGTAAAACAAGAGTGGTTTATATATCCTTTTTGAAAAATGCAACACTCAGAAAATTATGTAAGTTACTACATGTTAGTTGTTTGTATATTTTATAGTAGTTAGTTGTTTTCAACTACAAAGTCAGTTGTTTTTGTATGAAAAATATCAAACAACTATTTCTGTTAGTTATTTTAAGTAGTTTTTTTGAATAACTAACAAAAAAGTACTGTAATGTAGTAACAGTTATTTAAAGTAGTTAATTGTATTTTTTTATCTCTGAAAAACAAAACAAAAATTGAAAAAAATATTGTAATTGACTATATTACAATAGTAATTAGTAATTAATACATTTTTTAAAATTTATTAAGCGCTTTTTCGATATAAAAAGTTAGCATTGTTTGTAACATACACTCAGAAAATTATGTAAGTTACTACATGTTAGTTATTTGTATATTTTACAGTAGTTAGTTGTTTTCAACTACAAAGTCAGTTGTTTTTGTATGAAAAATATCAAACAACTATTTCTGTTAGTTATTTTAAATCGTTTTTTAAAACAACTAACAAAAAAGTACTGTGATGTAGTAACAGTTATATAAAGTAGTTAATTCTATTTTTTTTTTATCTCTGAAAAATTTTCAAAGTTTTTTTCCAAAAAATAAAAATAAATTTTCGTTTGTTTATTTTTCACAACTTGTTTTTAAAAACAAAAAAAAAAAAACTTGGAAAAAATTTGGTCTTCAAATTTTTTTTTGAAAAATTAAAAAAAAATAAAAATTATATTGATTATGACATTTTTACTACATTTTAGTTGTTTTGACTACAAATGTAAGTAGTTTTTACTACATAAGTCAGTTGTTTTTTGTCAGTTAAAATAACTAACATTGTTAGTTGATTTAACTGAAAAAGTAGTTGACCCCAAAACAACTAACAAAGTAGTTATTTTAACTGACATTTTCAGTTGATTTTACTAACATAATTTTTTGAGTGTAATCGTATTTTCCTCGTCTAACAGTTTTCGTACCTTCTGCAAAAATGTTGCAAAGGTTTGTGAGCGAGATGCGAGGAGCTTGTTTATATCGATTCATTTTGGAGCCAACATTTTTATATAACAATTTCCCTTACATTTTGAAGTCTTTTTGGACTCATTTCAGATTGCTTTTTTGACCCCAAAAAAAGTGTGTTTTATGAGCAAAAAAATTAAAAACTGAAAAAAAAAGTTTCCTATTTAAATCATTTTTTATTCCAAAATATGTGGGCTCTAAAGACAATGTTTTTTTGAAGTCATTAAGGAGTCATAAATTTGGAGGGCTCAACATTTTGTTGTCTGGGTTATTCCAGATAAATACACCAACAGAATTTCATGTCAAAATTCTATACAACCAACTGAAATGTATTGGTTTTTAAATAAATAAATATCAATCATTTAAACATTTTAGAATTTTTTTAGAGCTTCGAAGAATGAAATCCTTTTCGAATGAATTCTCAAACAAATCCATTCAATTTTCATAGTCAGTGAATGCATTCGATCAACATTGAATGCAGTCCTTGGAATTCATTCGATTGAATGAACAAAAATTCGATTTCTTGTTCATTCGATTAAGAAAAATCGAATGCATTCGTTTTTTTATCATTCCACTGCGAATGCAATCGATTTTTTAAATATATGTATAGACCAAAACGGAGCCAAATTTCGGTCCATAGTATCGCCTACTTTCTTTGCATACGATGATCCTAATAGGCTCTAATTTTGAATCCAAAAAAATTGGTGCTCCCGAAAATTTTAAAAATGCACATATTAACTGCCTATACGACAAAAAAATGTGAAGGAGCCTTAATCGAGATCGCGTCGGAGAAGCATGTATTCGTCGCTGAAATTATTTTATAAATTTAGAAACGTGTTTGTGTTTGTCGGTCGCTAGTATTGGTTATTTCTCCGCGAGTACCGTTAGACAACGGTGTCTAACCATACTCAAACACACGCACGTGTTAAGGAAGCGTCGTTTCACTCTTACATTGTGAGGGCAATGGTCGGATTGTGTCCGGAGTTTCCCACGTGTTAAAACCCCACAAAAATTTTATCCCCACAAAGGTGGCATATAGACTTCGTGTCTCGGTCACCTTTTTATTCGTCCATTCGTGGACAAGGTGTAGCATTGCTACACCACTGAAGAAGAAGAAGAAAATGTGAAGAGTGTTAGCGATACTACATATTAACAAAAAAATTGGCTCCGTTTTGCTCTATCTTGGTTAGTTTTTTTACGTTTTTTATGCAATGAATGAATAACCCATTCGATTTTTCAAATTGAATGAAAAGAAAATCGATTGCATTCGCAAGTGAATGCATTCGATTTTTAAAAGTCGAATGAAAAAAAATCGAATGCATTCGATTTTTGAAAGTCGAATGAAAAATAAAACGAATGCATTCAATATTTATAAATCGAATAAGTCTAAAGTGAATTCATTCAATTCGCTTAAATATGATTGGGGAGTGCAATCACTAAATTTTCACTCAGATTGACATATCGAATTGAGGAATGAAATCCTTCGAAGCTCTAATAACTGTATGTAAACAGTAGTTTTTACTGTATTAGAAGTTGTTTTGGCATAGGTTGTTTTTACCGTTTTTTGTATTGGTTTTTACTACATTTTGTAGTTGTTAAAAAATAGTTAAAAACAATAACATGTTCAGTACTTTTTACCTTAATATATAGTGGACGCCTTTTCTACAATTTACCGAAATACTTTTTTGAGTGTAGTATTTATTTACATCGAGTAGTATTTTTGTAACTGTATATGGCCCTATGGGCTCAGTTATTTAATTAAAGAATATGAAATATCATTTAAGATCAAGATGGCTTAATGGTGTTGTAGATGACTGCAAAAAGTAACTGGAAATTATGGACAAGGTTAGGGCCCGTCCCGGACTGTAACACCTACAGATGATGATGGCGTTTCCAGACAATTTTTTTCAAAAAATTTTAAAACCTCTAATGGCGTAACTTTAAAACGATCGTGATAATTGTTTGCAAGAAAAGCTTCTAAGGTGGCAAGAAATTAAGTGCCAACTTTCATGACATTAACTTAAGAAACAAAATTCAAAAACTGCTAAACTAATGATGTATGGGATGTGGGCGTGACGATGTTTAAATCGTTCCTATCTTTGGCACAAATGTACAACTATAAAATATAAAAATTATTTTTTATGGCTATGATGAATTTTGTGCCCCTAAAATCGAAAATCCCACGCTCTGCACCACGGGTAAATTTTATTTGATTGAGATCAAATTTGTACCTATCGAGAAAATCAAAAGCTAAAGAAATATTAACAAAGTTTTTTGATATTTACAAACATTTTATTTTTAACGATTTAAAAAATTATTTCTATTACGCATTCTTTTTAATAACGGTATTGAGTCTGATGCAATAATATTGCCCTCGGAATCATAGTCCAAAAAGGAATGCGGATATTTGGTAACAGCTTGTTGAGTGACATATCGAAATATTCGCATTGGTACATGTGTATTAATATTTCGCAATTCATCAACCAATAGATTAGCTAAAACGTTAAGACGTTTACCCAATTTGTCTTTATTCTCAAGCATACTAAGAACATCTGATGGAACTTTATGCCAAGGAATTACAAATCTTTCAAATGGTGTATCAGAATCATCAGGTCTTTTTTTATTAAACAGAAATGCAGTAGTTATCATATTTGGTTCAATGTGTGGCAGCGGAGTCATTTCAGAAACGTTTCTGAAAAAGTTTAAATAAAAAAAATATATTACAATAAATTGAAAAAACAAAATTATTAAAAAACAACATATGATAATGGAAAAACACATATTTAAATTAGAACAAGGTCACTTGAAATAACAGTGTTTTTCTCTTAACTTTTTTATTTTAACAAAATACATACTCAGGTTCGATTTTTATCTCAGGCCTATATAAGTCATCAGTCATTGTCGACTGATCGTCTTCTTCAATAAAACCCACTGTATATTCATCATCTACCATAAAATAGTCCTCATCCTCGTCATTCATATTGGAAACAAAAGAATCAGCTTTATTTTGTACCATTTGACTATCTTCGGAGAAACTATCATTATCGAAACCACATTCTGTATCACTATTTTCAATCATATCGTTTTCTCCACGTAAAAATTTCATGGCGGCTTTAGAATTGATATACCTATAGTATAGTCTGCCACGTTTGGCTATTCTATATGTTTCCAATTTTTCAGTTGGGAAAGTTTTTAATATAGCCCGCTCTAAGGCATAACTTATCTGTAGACTAAATCTAATTTTATTATCCAAAAAATAATTGACAATACCAGCAATTAATTGTTTTCGCTGGATTTTGTTAAATGTTTTATGCTGACGATAAATATTTATAAGTTCCACGCCATATGGCATTGCTGATAGTATTTTGCGTAAATCTACTTTAGGTATAAAACCATGAGGTTTTGTTGTGTATGGCATGGGTTTTGAATCATTGGAACAAGTACTAGTTGGCGGTAGAGATACATGCGATTGTATCTTTAATGGTTTAGTAGTATTAATATTTTTTGAACTAATTGGCATATCAGTTTCAGAGCTGGGCGCCAAATTATTAACAATATTACTTTCCGTGTTTTGTGTCGAAATTGTGTTTGAATCGAACATCATTAAATCTGTTTGGGAAATTTTACTTTCGCTTTGAATCTTTATAATATCGCTTGAAGTTTGGGGTTTTATTTTTTCTGGTTCTTTTGGCTTAAATTGTGATTTATCATGATAAAAATGAATTTGTAATGGTTTTCCAATTTCACGACGCCATTTTTCTAAATTATGTTCGAACAGTATTTGTATTCCCAATGGAAAATTGTTCAGTAATAATCGTATATGAGATATTTTCATTATTTTCAAAATTTCCACATCAATTTTTTCCTCTGAAATAAAAAAAAATTAAGTTCGATGTTGCAATAATTTAATTAGAGAACAGCGGTGTATTGTGAATGTTGTTCTACTCGCGATAATTATTTACAAATAAACCCTTGCCTCTTCGCGGTTAAAAATATGTTTTTGACCTGATTTTTCTGCGAAGCAAAAACGGCTGAACAAATTTTTTTTTTTCACAATTCGATTCTACAGCAAAAATTTGTTACAAAATTGTTCGCAAGCTTCCAGAAGGTTACAAAAAATCGGATCAGCGGGAAAAATTTCTCCCCTTAAGAACTAAACCAACCACTGAAAAACGCAATTTTTTTACGTGTTTTTTGTTTTTTTGCTAAGCAAATGAAACCTTTTTATGTCATAAGAAGTTCAAAGTCCTGCGGTTGGATCCTGGGGACAAGAAAATGTAATTTGTTTTTGTTCACCCCTTTTGTGGGCGTGGATAAAAAACTAATGAAAATAATGTTAAAACTGTATAAATATAATGAAAAAAGTATAATATATGGATTAGTTAACATTTTTTGCATCCTGTTGGAGGGTATAAAAGATTCGGCACAGCCTTATTAAACATTCTCACTTGTTTGTTATTATTTTTAGCTTATAGGTATTTAATTTAAATTTTGCGCACTTTATCGAAAAATTTCGTAACACTAACTTTTGTTGTAGAACAATGGTTCCCAACCTTTTTTGCTGCCCCACTTTTAAGTTAAAAAAACTGCAATGTCCCCCTTCAATCAAGAAAAATTTGTAAGTTTTTCAAATTTGTTTTAAAATTCAAAATTTACTTGTAGTTAAGCAATCTTTTTGTTAAAATCATCGTTAAAACAAAGTTTTTGGAAAAAGTTTCTAACAATACACTAAATAATTTAACTAAAATTATTTTTTTTTTAGTTTATTTAACAAAAAGAATTTAAAAAATTTGCTCGTTGCCCCCCTGAAGCAATCAAATGCCCCCCAGTGGGGCAAGAATCAAAGGTTAGGAACCATTGCTGTAGAATTGAATGGCGACTCAAAATTTGCAAAAATTTCAGCGCGGTTAATAACCACGGAGAGGAACGGGAAGGAGTTGGAATTTTTCAAAAAATAAAGTACGCTATTATGTATTTTTATTGATGCAAAAACTTCCATAAAAGGGATGATATCAAAAAATCAAACAAATAAGGCATACAAAAACGCACTCTAATACATACGCATAATTACGTTCTTAAAGAGGAGTTTTTCCCCTGGTCTGATTTTGATCATTTACGAACTAAATCAGCTTATGACCATAACACATAACACGGCTGTAACCTAGAAGTGCTATTCGCACTACATATTCTAAAAAAATTATGGTATTCCCATATTTTTTTTTTTATTTAGAATATGTATTTGGGAAGTCTAAGAAAAATTTAGCAACAAAAACCAAAATATTCAATATATTATATATTTTGCAAAAAAATAAAAAAACGTCCCTCTTTGAAAGTCAAATATATGGACTTGTTAGATTTTGACCTTCTGATTCCAAATCAGCTTTAAAAATGTTTCTAGCATACACCGTTTATGAGATATTCGCGTTTTAAGATTCCCAAAACCGCTAATTTAGTACTTTCTAAAGTCGGTAACAACAAATTTTGTAGCAAATGGACATCCGAATCCGTCATCCAAAGTTTTCTAGCAGTATCCATTTTCGAGATATTCGCGTTTAAATACCACAAAGAAAGCGCGTATTTAGTGGTTTTTAAGCGAAACTGCAACGTTGTCTTAAAGCGCTAATCAGACGACAGACAAATCTTACAATTTGTCAAATGCAAATGGCGTCAATAATAGTATGTGTTCAGATGTGTGTTCGCAAATATTTTCAGAAAAAAATAAGCGGTTGGAAGACAAATTTTAAATTTTGTACGTCGTATGTTTGGCGCTTAAGTAATAGGCACAAAATGAGACATGATTTTACATAAAATGGACCTCGTGAATACAAATCTGCATTCCAAATATTCCTATAGCTTTTTGTTTTCAAGATATTCGCTTTTAAAACTTAAAAATTTCGATTTATTAGCGATTTTGTGGCTCCACTGTTATACATATATTATAGCGTTAATTCCAAAAACTAAGGGCGGATATTATTTATAACGGACCTGCTGAATTTAAATCTGTCATCTAAAATGGTGTAACTTCCCAGCAAAATTTTCGGTTGCAAAGAACCAATTGTGAAACAACTTATACTTCCCTAGAACCTGTTATAATTCTTGTGCAACACCGATTCTTTTTACAAAGGGATTTTCCCAAAAGCAATAGGTGTTTGTAAGCAAAATTAGAACATATTTTAGAATCGATTCTAGAAGTAAAATTTGGAACAGAAATGAGAATTAAAAAAAAATTATGAATTGCATTAATTTATTAAACAAAGATATTTTTTTTTTTAATTTTTTTAACACACATTTATCCTTTTTCGCTTCCAAAGTTGCATTTTGTGCCTTACAATAATGACATACCACAACATGGATTTTCTGCAAACAAAAATAAAAACATAATATTATTAGTATTTGACACGACCCAATGAAATTTTAATTTACTCACCTTTGTTTCAACAATTTTCACGAATATATCCTGCCATTTTAGTAGAATTTCGTGTTTTTTCTTGGTTAACAAAAATAAATTAATATTGATTTTTTAGACACATAATTTTTTTTTAATTCCTGAGAACCAAAATGTTATGAAACTTTGATTGCAGAGAACAAGCTTCACAATAATTTTCACTTAACTTGTTCTAAATAATTAAAGTATGGTTACCGAAGAACCTGTTCTACATAGAACAAGTGTTATCAGAATCGGTTCTGAAAAATTTTCCTGGGTTGCTTCCTTTTTATGTTACTCATGTTTAAAAATCGATTGAAGAAAAAAAAATCTGATTAGTACGATTTGGAAAAATGCTTTAAATGCGCGATTATCTCAAAAATAAAATAATTTCGATGACAGATTTGGATTCTTCACACAAAAAATTTTGACGATTAATCGATTAATCGCCACTTTTTCCGATTAATCGACCCGAATAACCGATTAACCAATTTTCGTCAATTTTCGAATAATCCCCTAACCGGTTAACCGGCAGGGTCGAATAATTGGAAACACTAGAAAAAACCTTTAAATTTGCTGCTTGGGTCACATTTGCTCCCCTGCCAATGTCACAAAAAGTTGACAAAATTTTTTTCAAGTTGGTTTGAGTAAATGCTAAATGCTAAATAAAAAAATCATTATTTAATTAATTTCATAAAATTTTTTTTTTTTATTTTTCTGAAGTCATTGTCCCTTTTCCCCAAAACCCGAAACTTTGACCTCAAAGTGGCACGAGTTGAACTTCTTCGATTTTCTTGAAAATTTTACCTAATAATTTTTGCGCCCAATTTCACAATATTACCGTCCGTATTAAAAATCAAAAATTTAATTTTTAAGTGCCACTCTAATGTACATATGTGTCCATATATGGCTCATATATGTTAATATATCTTCATATATAAAGCCATATAACCTCGTATATGTTTCCATATACGAACATTTTTCACCGGGCAGTTAAATTTGATTTTTTTCAATAAGGCTGGATTACTCAATGCTCCGTTAAAAAATAACTCTCCGTTAAATTTAACTTTTTCATACAAATTTTGACATAAGGCTCCGTTTAATCGGCAGCTAACTTTTCATTAAGTAATCCGCCCTAAATCTCATAACAGTTACGGTATCTGTTTAATAATTAAAAGAAAAAACACAGCTATTGTTTTTAAAAATATTCAAAATTCATTTAAGGTTAATGAAATTTTCACAGATCTGGCAACACTTTACACAAATATCTAATGTAAAATTAATTGCTACAAACGTTCGTGTGTGTGTAATATGTATATATAAATCATAAACACAAAATATGTAAAAGAAAAATCCACAAACAACTGAACAGCAACGTTATACACAAAAAATTCCCAACGTGAACAGAAAACATGTAAAAGAAAATCTATAAACGTGTAATTACCTACTATTAATCTTACCATTTAAATGAGATAAAATATCTTCCAACTTCCATTCAACCAATAATTCTTTTAAATTCCACTCACTAACATTTGAACCCATGTTTTCTGTGTCTGCTTCCACCAAGGCAAATTAATTGGTACGTTGTGTAAAATCTATAAAAATTTTAATAAATACACAAATTATCAACAGTATTTGTATAAAGTTAATATGCAATAAAAAATACCAACCTACACTTACCCTTAGTTTTTTTTTTTTAGCAATTTGTGTTTTATATATTTAAGTTTTTTTTTTGTTTAATTCTATTATATTTTATGTGTAAAAACAGACTTGAACCACAATATGAAGTACTCGATTGAAAAATACACACGATTACTTTAAAAATTTCGAGTACTCCACTAGTGACAGACAGTAAATTAAGAGGTTGCCAGCTAGCTCTAAAAACAAATTTGCCCAGTAAAATTAAAAATTAACCCAATAATTTTGTAAAACGCAACGCGCCGCGTTGTCAAAATTTCTCTGTAATTTGTTTTTGTTACATTTAAAATTTTCCATATCGTGAACCTATATTTAAAATATGCCAACTCAAGTTTGAGCATAATGAGTTTCCGATGGCTAAAAGCTCTTCTATGAAATACCCATCTGTGATAAAAATTTCGTTTTACATCCTTTTTTGTTATTTTGCTATCTCAAAGTAGATATTTTTTTTTGGTGAAAATAAATGCCAACTCCCATTGTAAATTTCTTAAAAATTTTCCAAATTTTTTTTTAAAAAAAAATTATACCTCATATCCCATTGCATTTGCCATACTGAACACGAATCCGGTAAAGATTTTGATATCTAATGGCTAGTTTTCGAGATATTGCCATTTTGAAAATATCGGTAAATAGTGGTTGCAAAAAATAAATTGCTTATATACATCTAACTTTTAAACTATTCATCAGATTTAAACGTTATGAGTGGGTCAAATACTGTCAATGATATAAGCTTTTAAAATAGCTAGTTTGGATTGAGCCTTCTACAATAAAGCGTGAGTTACAGAGTGCCAAAGTTGACCACCCCGAGATTAAAAGGCTTTCGGAGCTTGTAACTTTTGAAAACATGCAAAAATTTTTATTTTTATTTTTAGTTTTTGCAATTACCGTACTAATGATAAAATTATTTTTATTTTCCGACAAAATATGCTAACTCTAAAAAAATATTTGTTTTTTGATATAGTAATAAATGCCATCTCTGAAAAATACGCAAACAAGTGCAAAATATAAAATTTTTTGCATAATATGCATACATATTATGTACCCAGCAAAAACTTGCATTACCAAGTAATGAAATGTGTAATGGGAAATTCAAAAGTTATAACTACTTCTGATTCGAATTACCTTTCCCATTACATTTACAAGCAAATGTGCCAAATGTAATGATTATCAAACCAATATTAATAACTAATTACATATATACTTATATAGGTAATGAAAAAATTATTTTAAAAAAAAATTTAAAAAAATAAAAAAATATTTAATTTTATTTTGTTTTTATTCAAAATAATGTACAGTGAGTCAAAAAGTGAAAATCTAGTTCTAAAATTTTTTTATTTTATTATAATGACTTATGTTAGTCATTATTAATAAGTCCTCATTTTTCATTTCAAAATAATGCTAAAGGTAATTTTCTGTCATTACTAAGTAATTAGAATGGTAATGATGTGTCATTACCAAGTTTTTGCTGGGTATAAATTATTTAGAATATTTAACCATCTTGTGGAAGGTACATTGTTCATTTTTGCAATAATATGCGAAATAACTAGTTTTTTAGCTCTCCTGAAAAGTAAGCTTTTTAGAGTTGACATTTATTGAATATTGTTCGACGATATGTATTTTAAAATTGTACAAATGTATTTTAAAATTTTCCATTTTTTTTTTAAATTGTTCTATACTGTGCTAATATTACGTTAATTTTCAAAAAAAAAAATAAAAATGTTTTTTGAGCAAAAACGGAAACAAAAAATAAAAAAAATAAATTATTTTACCTTAAAAACAGTTTGCAGTAATATCTAAAATTATGAGCTAAAGAACTTTCCGATTTTCAAGACAAAAAAGGAACCGAATACATTAGCCTACAGTTTTAATACTTTTTGTGAAAATATTAACCCTAAACGGCAATTTTTCCGACCCTGACGATTTTGAAATTCGAAAAAAACAAAATTTGTTCCACCCTATTCCGACATGTATTGTTTTGCACCATACTTGGGACCTGGCATTACTTTTGTGCGAAAAAAAAAAATGCCTGCTTTTTAATTGGCATTTTACATGAAAAAACTGTTTCCGTGAACAGACGAAAGATCATAGCTTAATCAATACAAAAAGAGATTCTGAGGCTTTAAAGTAGTGCCTACGGTCTCGGTTCTCGGTATTACCGGGAAATGGTACCGGTTTCCCGGTTCTTAATTCATTCCCGGTATTCCCGGGAATACCGGTATTCCCGGTTCCGGTTCTTTCGGTATTCCCGGGACTACCGGTATATATATTTTGTAAAATTTTTTACAATTAAAATTTTTTCTTTGATTTTACCAAAAAAAATACAAAACATGTGAAAAACACCATTTCCGTTTTATTTTTTGAATTTAAGAAGAAATAGTTGCTCGATTTTCAAATAATTTTACACACACAACTAAATATTTCTGAAATACTGATTAAATAGTGTAATTAAAATATTTTATGGTATAGTATTTTTTTTTTTTTTTGGTTTTTAAAACCGGTACCAGAATAAGAACCGGGAATACCGGTATTCCCGGGAATATATCTAGAACCGGGAAACCGGTACCAGAACCGGGAAATGGGGGGCACTACTTTAAAGGTAGGACCTATATTTTCAAATGGAGTTCTCGATTCAAATGAAAACTTATTTTTTTTTTTAATTCTGATTGATATTTTACGAATAAACAGCCAAAAATGATGTATCTAACTCCACTCGTCTGTCAGCCAAAAAACTTATTTTTTTTAATAAATTGGATGCTGTTGTAAATATATTTTTCAAAAGTCCTGATGTTTTCAAAATCATATTGATTACAACGCTAAATAATTAAAATAATTTGCTGAATTCATTTATGCTTTTATTTAAAATCCGTTATTTAAAATCCGTAGTATCTACATACCTACAAATATTTAATTTTTAGGTATAATCATATTAAGTTCAACATATTACATATTCAGGTTCGACTTTAATATCCGGCTCTAAGTCTTTTTCAAACTTGACTGTCTGACCATCTTCATTGATTAAATCAACTGTATACTCATCTTCTTCCATTAAAACACCATTCTCCTCCTCATCCAGGTGCGTAACATCAAAGACAGTGGATTCAGTCTCATTATCAGCTGTAATAATTTCACTATCATCAGATAAATCATCCGCATCAAAATTAATAACACCTTTATCATTCTTCTTAAACATACAATTAAGAAATTTACAATAGATTCTACCATGCTTGGATGTTCTATACAAATCCAATGTTTCGCTTGGAAACATTTCTAAGACGGCCATTTCTACAGCATAACTCTTCTGCAGACCAAGTGTTAATTTATACTTAACATAATAATTGGCAATTATTGAAATTAATTGTGTACGTTCTTCGTCTGTAAAGGATTTACTTTTACGATAATTATCCATGAGTTTCACTCCGCTAGGCATATCGGATAATATCTCCTCTAAATTAACGTTATATTTATTATAAAGATTTTTATGACCAAGTGACGCACCAAGCGGTATTGCTACACGCGATTTTATTCTAAATGGCTTGATACAAACATTTGCTGCATTAATTGCAGAAGTTTTTCGACTGGTTGTATAGGTGGTATAATTTTTGTTCTGGTTTTTTTGTAAATATCTTTTTATTGCATCATCTTTGTTTACATCTGTTGGCCTATTTTTACTCTTCGAGCTGGGTCTTAAAATCGTTACTGTATTCTTTCGCTTTAATGAATCTGGTTGCTTATGAGTTTCATCATCATCATTTGAATCATGTACCATTGGTTTACCTATTGCACGACGCCACTGTTCCAAATTGTACTCAAAACGTATTTGAACTCCTAATGGAAAATTACATAGCAATGGTTTTATATGTGAGATTTTCATCATTTCTAATATATCCAAATCAA
The DNA here is from genome assembly GCA_963921195.1 of Pegoplata infirma. Lineage (NCBI taxonomy): Eukaryota > Metazoa > Arthropoda > Insecta > Diptera > Anthomyiidae > Pegoplata > Pegoplata infirma. Next base: position 66,705,217 of record OY992538.1, read on the forward strand.
TTTCTTCGGCTAAAAATTAAGAAAAAAAGGGTAAAAATCTATTAAGTGTTTGTTAAACTAAATTATTTATTTAAATCTACCGTAAATTCTAAAGAAACAATCTAGTATTGCGTTTGCTAATGTTTAAATTTTGAATCAGTTTTAAAATAATAATGGAATTCACGTCAGCAATTTTATTCTTGCCAAAATGCGAAATGTCAAAATTGCAACTTTAATTGCTTGTTATTTTGCAAATTGTAGCAGTTATATTACTATTGAAATAAAATGCGATATTTTATTTGCAACAGCGCATCATGTAAAAGGTAAAAGAAAAGTGAAAAAGTTGATTTAATGTTTTTATACCCTCCACTTAGTGATGGAGGGTATATATAAGTTTGTCATTCCGTTTGTAACTCATCGAAATATCGATCTGGGACCCCATAAAGTATATATATTCATGATGCCCGATCGATTTTAAGACATTCTAGCGATGTCCGTCTGTCCGTCTGTGGAAAAATGCTGTCGCGGACAAAATATTGCAGAGATGACTGAAACTTAACATATTTATTTGAAGTTCTCCCGAGAAGTTTGGTATTGCATTTGAGCGATATCGGTTCAGCGGTTCAAAAGTTATCAACGAAAATGTAAGCACACCTCAAAAATTTCAGTACATTCAACATAACCTAAAAATACAAAATGCTTTAATTCGGTTTCTGGTTGACATATGTGAACATAATTGAACACCAAATGGTATTTTAACAAGTACGAACATATTTTTTGACAAAAAAAGAAAAAAATCGCGGATTTTTTTACCAAAATTTTTTTTTGCGGAATTTTTTTTTCAATTTTTTTTTTTTTTTTCAAAAGTAATTAACTTTTAAATAAAGTTTTTTTGCAATAATCTTTTTGAAATTGTGGAGGGTATCACTACATTCGGCAAGGCTAAATTTAACTTTTTTACTTGTTTTTTTTTTTAAATTGCAATCTTGCACTGTTGCAAGGGCTTAAAAATTCTGACGTGAATACCATCAATGTAAAAAAATATATCTGAACAACTATCATCAAAAATGTTATTAAGCTGTGCCGAATCAAAAATACCCTCCACAATTTTCTGTTTTATGTTTTGTTTTTAGTTTTCTTGAATTTTTTCGATTTTTTCATTTTTTTTTTTAACATTGTCCAAATATTTTTGTTTCTTCTGCATTTTTTAGACAGTATCTTTAATTGTTTGAATTTGTCTAATATGTTTTTAATATTTATCTTACTTGCTCGAATTTCCCTGATTTTTTTTTAGTTTTTCTGAATTTTAAAAATTTTTTTATTTGTTTTTAACGAGAAGAGATTATACCATTATTAGATTTTGCGTGTGCCAGTAATTTTCAACGGAAACCCATTTTCAATTGAGAACTTTTAAACACGTTTTAGTGTTTCTTCACAATACAGCAGCAATCAGCAGACAGCAAAATTTTTACATGTATTTTGTTGTTGCCGCAACAACAAAATACATGTAAAAATTTTGCTGTCTGCTGCTTGCTGCTGTATTGTGAAGAAACACACATGTCATTTTGAAGGGAAATTTGGACGTTTTTTTTTCAGGGCACTGTGTCATGGCAATACAGGAAAGAAAGTTGTCTACTTGTATCCAGAATTTAGTATCACACTAAATCTTATCCGTGCAAAATTTTAAAATTTTATTTATTAATGAACATTTCATAGTTATCTGTGGACTATTTCCTGAGTTCTTTGAGCCCTTAAAAAGTCTTATTGTTAGTATTATCTAAAGAATATTTCTGAGATGATACTAACACATGCGCTCCCTACGAGTCAGTAGAAGAAATAAATTTGTTTTATCTCTATATTAAAGAGTGTTGTCTAATTCAGAAACATGAAAAAATTTGGTAGAAGAAATAAATTTGTTTTATCTTTTTATTAAAGAGTGTTGTCTAATCCAGAAATATGAAAAAATATAGTAGTAGTAACATTTAGTTAAGTTTAGGAGAAACAAAACTCAAAAAATCAAAGATATGTATTTACCTATCGCTTTACGTGATCACAGTCCATTTTTTTGAGTTATGTCACTAGTAAATGAGCGATACAGGCATGTATTTTGTTATAAAATCTTTGTCCGTCTTAATCCTGTGTGTTACTAATGCCCAGTTTCTGTATGACGTTCTTATAAAAGTAAATACAACCAGCAACAAGGCTAATATAAAGCTTTTAATAGACTTTTATAAATATCATGTTTCAGTAAAAAATTTTTACTTGAAATACACAGCCAAGCTTACCTTTTAAATGTGATAATATTTTTTCCAATTTCCATTCTTTCAGTAATTCTCTTAAATTGCAATCCCATTCATATATAGGTAACTTCTCTAATTCTGATTCCATTACAACAGACTGGATGTTTACATTAAATCTGAAATAGAATTGTAAAGTTGTGGCATGAAATTTTATTTCCACTTAACGGTAACAAAAACTAAGGGCGGAGTCAAAGCTAAGCCCTATTTATAAATTCAGGATGTAATTGACTTCGAAGCCCCTTAATACCGTTTTTAAATGTATGTGAGAACAAGGTATATTGACAGAAAATTTTGCTAAATACGGTTGTAAGCTGTACTTAGAACAGGGTATAAGTAAATGTCGAAATCGACTTTTTTGTTGTTTAAAAGTGAAAAAGTCGACTTTTGCTTAGAACTTTTTTCGACTTTATAATTTTTTTTATTTTATTTTTATTTATTTATTATTCTTCAAAAATAACTGAGCCCAAAGGGCCATATGTAGTTACACAAATACTGCTCTATGTAAATAAATACTACAACGGTATAATAAAATGTAATAATAAAAAAACTTAAATTTAAATTATAAAGATCAGAAAATTTAAAATTAACCTATAGAAAGAAGAAAAAGAATTTTTCACTTGTGGCCTTTTTTGAATGCATAAAATATAACGTTTTAAATAAATTTTTGTAACGGTCTTTAAACAGCTGATACGCATATTTTTATTCGATTACTCACTTGATGATTTAATACTTTTACAACACTAATCTATACAACAAAATGTACACAACCCAATTTTTTTTTTTATAAAACTTACCGAAATGAATGTACATATGAGCTTACCAAGTTAATTAACTATTTCGGTGTACATATGCACTATTCGAAGTTTAATTTTATTATATTTTGTGTGTAATACAATAAAAAAATGGAACTTCGCGAACAAAATTATACAAGGCTGCTTTAAAATCACAAAACTCTGCAAGTCAACTTGTGTAGTTCGTAAAGAAATTAGTTCAATTAAACGATTCAATACTTTGAACATTCTAAACTAGTTTATAAAATTCAGTTCTTTTCATTCAATATGCCTAATATAGCTCATTTGCTGCAAGGTCATTATTTAAAAAAAAATTATGGTAGCCCTGTTTTTTGCAGAACGGATTAAGATTTGGATTAACTTTATTTAGTTAAAAATGGGCCAAATCAAGTCCAGATTTTTTTTTTATAATTTTTTTCTGAAATTACATACAATTAGTAAATATAAACAGAAAACAAATTAAGCTTTGTCCAAAATGCAAAGAATGAAAAATAAATTAAGTTCGGCCAAAAACGTCATTTAATCAAAAATTTGGTATTTGGGAGTACTTTTAACAACTTTTTTTCCGGGAATATATCTAGAACCGGGAAACCGGTTCCAGAACCAGGAATACCGGGAATACCGAGAACCGGGAAATGGGGGCACTAGTTTAAACTGAAAAGGGCCCATAGGTACTTGCTATATTTACTTCTAAAGTTTATTTAAGTAAGTAAAGATTTTATTGAGACTTCATAATAAATAACAACAGGATTATTTTTTTAACGTTAAATTAGAGTGTACTTAGAACTATGTGTATTATTCTAATGAAGTGGAAAGAGAACGCGTCTTGCTAGCTTAACGTAAGAGTGTGGTATATAATATAGAGGATAAATATATGTTTAAGAAAGTGCTTGCTCCCGGCACTACGGTATTAGGGTGGCCACGGACCAAAAAGCAGAAAAATAAAAAAACTTAAAACTAAGAACTAAACATAATATACTTAAAACTACTTAAAACTATTACAAAAAAACCCGCCATGTTCGTAGAACTATGTGAGCCCAATTACCGACCCCTCAAAACGGACTTCCCACGGAAATTCGAATGATAGGTTAGATCCTAAGCTCCCACACTCCCTACGAACATAGCAGACTGTTTATAAGATGTGTTTATTGAATTATGACGACCTTGCAGCAAATGAGCGACCACATAATACCCAACGCCAGTTTTTGCCGGAAAAAGGGTCCCAAGTTCAAGCATAGACCGTTTGGATTTATAGATCTTTAAAAATTTGCCTGGACCCACCCAGGAAGAAATATACGATGGGGCCGACATTGACATTTATATTATTACGACAGTCATAAAATAAACGTCATAAAATCATAATGAATTACAATAAATAATGCTTTTAGTGGGGAAAAATAATTAAAAGATTTTCTGAAACAAATTTGAAAAATCTGAGACACAAAAATTAATGTTTTGGTGTAAAAAAATGCGTTTAGGAAAAAAAAAATTTGACAAATTTTGAAATTTTTTTGAAAAAGTCCCGAAAAATATTTTGAATAGGTTTAAGGTTTATTTAAGGGCAGTTTACATGTTAACTACCCTTGATAGATAAGGGTAGTTAACATGTAAATTGCATTTTAAAGGTTGATTTACATGTTAACTACCCTTGACCACCCTTATCTACTATTTCCCAGTATTGGGGATACGATTTTCCGGGTTTTAATAATTTTGTGTGAAAAAATATTTAAATTTGACAATTGAACAGTTCATGCGAAAAAGAACGAAAGGACCATTTGTATAATTTTACAAGTTTCGATAAAAATGCAGAAAATGTATAAAAACTAATATAAACTGTCCTTTTAAGGTTGATTTACATGTTAACTACCCTTGACCACCCTTATCTACTATTTCCCAGTATTAGCGGATAACAATTTTCAAATTCAAATAATTTTCATACAAAATTATTTAAACCGGGCAAATCGTATCACCAATACTGGGAAATAGTAGATAAGGGTGGTCAAGGGTAGTTAACATGTAAACTGTCCTTTATTCTAGCTCGAGGTAATTTTTCTCTACTTAATTAAAACTATGATATTCTCATAGAATAATTTTCAAGAAAATTATTTTTTTCGTTTTAAATTTATTTACATATCGTCGTCTTATTATTGTTTTGCTCCATACGCCATTTTTGAAAAAAATAAGTTAGGAATTGAATATATACCCAGCAAAAACATGGTAATGACACACAATACAGCAGCAAGCAGCAGACAGCAAAATTTTTACATGTATTTTGTTGTTGCCGCAACAACAAAATACATGTAAAAATTTTGCTGTCTGCTGCTTGCTGCTGTATTGTGAAGAAACACTTATATGGTGTTTCTGTTAAACGGACGAAACAATACACGAACGAACGCTACCCGTACGAATTCGTAATGATATCAGTTTCCATAACATTTTCGTTTGATTACGTTATTTTTTTCGTTAGTTACGTTTGTCTTGACCATTTGTCAAATTACAGTATTGCCACAAAGTTTTTTTTTAGTTTTTGTTTATTTTTTTCATACAAAAATTATCTAAACTAAATGAAGTGGCAACATCAACACATCAGCTAAAGAAGCTGATCAAATTTCATGTTTATAAAAAAAAACACAATTATAATCAAATCAGATTTTTTTTTTATTTATTATAGCTAAAAAGTTAATACTACTACAATTTTAATAAAAAACAAATGAAAACAATAATTTGTATGATGACCCGTGGCTTTTAAATTGTTAATATAAATTGGTAAAATCTGTCTTTTTTTCACTGATTTGTTTTAATATACATTTTTTTCATAGCATTTAGTTATAAAACATTCACATTTTTTAATTTTATGAATTAATCCTACTTATTTTTGTTATAAATTCACATTTTTCACTTATTTTGTTAAATATTACACAAAAAACTCCTTAACGAATGGTATTTTTCATTCGTGTGGTTTTGGCGTTTTTGACATTTCAATTCGTGTTGTAGAAACGGAAAAATATGAAGAAAAATGACAACTTTTACGTTTTCGTTCGACTAAAATGACATCCGCAATACAGAACCTCAAATTGGTTTTCTTATGCCATTTGGACGAACGAAAATGAAAATTCGTAATAGAGAAACTGGACATTAGTCTGTGGTAATGACACAGACTAAATACAGACACGACAGTAGAGTTTTACAAGAAAAAATGGGGAAAAACTAATAGATTTTAGGAGAAAACACAGCGGTTTTTAGTCCGTTTTACGCTAACATGGCAACACTTTCTACGACTTAGGAGTGAGTGAGACAACAAAAACCGATCTGGCATCCATTTTTCTTATGGCGCGTTACATAGTGACATAGTAGTCCATCGACCGTTTTGTAGATCTGGCATCACCAAAGATAATTGGAAAATTCTGGCAATGCCAAACAAAAGTTCAAACGCAAAGCAAAGAGAGACAAAAAACAATCTGCATTCTCACTGCAAAACTGGTATCTTTCATTTCGCTCACATTTCGATTTGTGCTAAATTTCGTAAACAATACCATATGGTTTTTGTTTACTACTTTTTCAAACGCCATTTGTTGGACTACTCTATGACTCTGGCGCGTTATACCAGTTTTCTCTTTCAAACCTAAGTGTGCAATTACAATTCTGGCGTTGGCTTTGAATTTTGCTTGTTTCAATACATTTTGTGTGTAGAGCAAAATTCAAAGCCAACGCTGGCGTTTTTTGCTCTACATACCAAACGTATGGGAAAAAGCTAAATTCAAAGCCAACGCCAGAATTGTAATTGTACACTTATTCGTAGAATAATTTGAAAATATTAACCATATGGTTAGAAAATACTTTTTTGACATCTGTCATATTTGTCGAGTCTGTATTAGTATGTGGTAATGAGTTGTGAAAAGTAATCATTACCAAGTACATTATTTATAATAAGTACCCACTACCACAGTGGCGTATACAGGGGGGGGGGCCCGGGGGCCCGGGCCCCCCCGAAATGATTTCACAAATTTTTATTTGGTATTAAATATTATGTACAATGTAAAAAGACTTCTTAAAACATTTTAGAATCTGAAAATTTTTCTGAAGGAAAATATTTCGAATCTGAAAATTTTTCTGCCAGAAAATGTCTCAAAATCTGAAAATTTTTCTTTAAGAATTTGGAACGTTTCAACTTAAAATTCTAATGGAAAATTGTCTCAGAAACTGAAGTTTTATGTATACAAAAATGGGATCTAATTGTAAGTAATTTGTAGTAATAACTTAAAATTTATTATTGTTCTTCTCAAAATCTGGTATTTATTCTGACTTTTTCTACAGAAAAAATTTCTTAGAATCTGAGACTTTGCCTTTAATAAAATGTTCCAGATTCTGAGACTTTTTAGTATAGTATCTATGTAGATAATGTCTCAAAAAATTAGACTTTTACTCAGAATCTAAGATTTTTCTTTAGCAAAAGTCTCATAATCAGAAGCAATATTTGGAAAAAATATCTCAAAATCAGACACTTATGCTATCTAAAACTTTTTTTTTATTTTAAAATGCCTTAGAATCTGAGACTTTTTCTTAGGAAAAATGCCTAAAATTCTAAGACTTTTTTACAGGAAAAATGTCTCAAAATCTGAGAATTTTTCTATATGAAAAATGTCTTAGAATCTGAGAAATTTTCTTTAAAAAAAATGTTTCAGAATCTGAGATAAATGTCTCAGAATATGAGACAAATGTCTCAGAATCTAAGAATTTTTGTAATAGGAAAAATGTTTTAGAATCATGAAATTTTTTATAGAAAAAATGTCTCAGAATCTGTAATTTTTCTATAGAAAAAATATCTCAGAATCTGAGAATTTTTCTATATGAAAAATGTCTCAGAATATGAGATTTTTTCTGTTGGAAAAATGTGTAAGAATCAGAAAATTTTTCAATAGGAAAAATGTCGCAGAATTTTAGAATTTTTCTTAAGGAAAAATGTCTCAGAATCTGAGCATTAAAAAAAAAAAAAAAAACTCAGAATATGAGACTTTTTTAATAGGAACAATATCTGGGAATCTGATACTTTTTCTTTAGAACTTGATGGTTTTTGCTTAGGAAAAATGTATCAGAATCTGAAACTTGTTCTATAGGAAAAATGACTCAGAATCTAAGACTTTTTCTATTTGGGAAATATCTTAGAATCTAAACTTTTTTATAGGCAAAATGTCTCAAAATCGAAGACTTTTTCTATAGAATAAATGTCTCAGAACCTGATACTTTTTCTAAAGGAAAAATGTCTCAGAATCTGATATTTTTTCATTAGAAAAAATGTCTCAGAATCTGATACTTTTTTTTAGGAAAAATGTCTCAGAATCTAAGACTTTTTCTATGGACAAAAATCTGAGACTTTTTCTATAAATTTTTTCTTAGATACTGAGATTTTTCTAACGAAAAGATGTCTTAGAATCTGAGACTTATTCTATATTATAAATATCTTAGAATCTTAGACTATTTCTACTTGAAAAATGTTTCAGAATCTGAGACTTTTCATATAGAAAAAATGTCTCATAATCTGAGAATTTTTCTATAGAAAAAATGTCTCAGAATCTGATACTTTTTTCATAGGAAAAATTTTTCAGAATCTGAGGCTTGTTCTATAGGAAAAATGTATCAGATTCCGAGACATGTTCCATAGGAAAAATGTCCCAGATACTGTGATTTATTCTATAGGAAAAATGTCTCAGAAGCTTAGACTTTTTCTATAGGAAAATTATCTTAGAATCTGGCACTTTTTCTATAGAAAAATGTCTTAACTACGTACATATCTTAAAAAATTTAAAATTTTTGGAAGAAAAATTATCAGAAAAAAATGTTGGGCCCCCTGCGAAATAAAATCCTGGATACGCCCCTGCACTACCATTAACATTATTTTAAGCCCAAAAGTAACTACTTTTCAGTAATATGTTATAAAAGCACTTCTAAAGCCGCCCAGAGACACAATACATGTTGGATGACTTGTTAGTTGACGAAAAAATATTTTCAAAATACACTTATCCGACATATTTATACACATGTTGGATGACCGCTCATTTTTTTAGAATTCTTGAAGGAGTAACATGAAAATTTTTTTTATTTTTCAACTCTTTTTTATGTTTTTTTAATATATTTAGGTTAAAATTTACTTTTTAACATCATTGCTTTATACAAAAACATTACTTTGTGAAAAACAATAACAAATAATGAATTAAAACGTCTCTGTTCGTACAACGGTCGGATGACAAGTCAATACACCATCCGACATGTCATCCAACTTTTCATCCGACCATCGAAAAATCAAAACTTTTTGATTTTTCATCCGACCAGCCATCCGACCATCCGACAGCCCCATACACGAGAAAAATTACATTGGTCATCCAACAAGTCATCCAATTTGTTTGAAATGTATGGGAGCCTTAAGTAATAATATCTCCTTGCACTTGCAGTTTTTAACCATTACAATTCAATTAACTTAAAAAGTACTTAAAAACTTAATAAAAATTACACAATTTTTAAGTTTTAGTAAAAACAAGTTAAATTTAAAATATTTTAATTAACTAATTATTTTACTTCTTATTGGTAATGGGTTTTTACTCCAAATTAGTAATCCGAGTCAGTAACTACTTATTTATCTCCATACTCTTCACTTCTTATTTTTGTCTCACGCCCTTGTTAAAATAATTAGTGTTTCATTCAATAAGTAACTACTTATTAACATCTGTTTCGGATTACAAAACCCATTACTAGTAATGACAATTTTTGCTGGGATATAATATAAATATCCTCTTTCTTATTCCGAAGTCCGTTTTGTAAAACCTATTTTCAAATTTGAGATAACCAGCATTTACTAAGAAAAAACACACCATTTTGACGTTTTTTGAAAATTTGCCTTATAGAAAAGGCTCTAGATTATTTAAAAATTAACGGATCTTGCATATTTTTATAATAAAGAATAATTATGTTGGTACTATTCTACGTACCAAATTTTAATACCGTAACTTCTAAACATTTCAAGTAATGACACATTTGCCATTTAGGTTGTGTGGGAGGTAGGCGTGTCCATTGACCGATCATCCCCATTTTTAATACCATGCAACTATATAAGTGTTCTAAATACCCAGTTTTATCGATCTAGCTCTTTTTGTTTCATTGTTATTTTGTTTGGCACTGAGAACACATTTGCTCCATGTCATATAAAAGTCCCAAATGTGTAAGCAAAATTGGATATGGAGCATAATACCATAAAATCTTATTTTCTTAAAAGTTTAAAATCTTTTGATCTATTGTATGTAAAAGTCTGCAAACTAAAAAGCTTTGTTTACAATATATGTAGCAACAAATGGTAAACATTAAAACAAAATCCATCGATTACTTTTCGAGAAAATTTGTGGTAAACCTATTTTATCGTTTTTCTCGAAACCGAGTTGTTGGCGTATGGAGCAAAACAATAATAAGCCGACGATATGTTTTTCAGTTTTGCAAGACTTAAGGTATGAACAGAACAAGCCCGGCACGACTTTTTCCATACGATTTGACAGTTAAAAACCGTGACCGGCACGACAAAAAATTAAAACTTATTTTATTTTATCTCCGGGTTCTCTCAATCTCTCTCCCTCTCACACTCCAGGGTTGCCGCATTTTCACAACAATTTTTAATTTTTTCATTCACAATGGTGTAACAAACGTACAGTAGTGCCAACTTAATCACATTGACTATGTGACAAGCGATTTTTCCCCGTAAAATTACTCTAATTTTATTAAAAGTTGGCACCACTGAACCAACAAATGACATTTTTTGCCGTCGCCGTCCCCCGTCATTGTTTTGGGCCTATATTCTCCGGCAACGGCAACCGTCCCCCGTGCCGTGCTTGTTCTGTTTCTACCTTTAGCCGACACGTGTTTTGGAATTTGTCAGATTCCATTGTCAAGACTATTTAGCAAATATAAAAACCCTATACTACAAGTAGCATAGGGAATTTAAATAACAAATCGCTAATGTTCAAACAAAAATAATATATATTTAACCCTACCCACATTGAGAATTAGAAGAAGAAAGTTGTATAGTCTCTTAGTTTGATCACGACCTATTAAAACATATTTGCATATAATTACCCATTAGGTAATACTATATGCGAGTTGTTGTTGCGAAGCTCAAACATATTTGACTACAGACTACACAATTTTCTTCCTCTAATTTGATAAGAATTAAACGATTTTATTTAAAAGAAATAAAAAAAACATCCACATTTAAAAAGATATTTATACCTATTACAAGTAAAAACAATCAGCCTTACCACAGAAAAATAAAATCAATATAAAACCGACTTTTAATTTTATTTCCATACAAATTGTTTTTGTTTTTAAAATCGACTTTCAAAAAATGTATTGAAAATTTGAAATTTAAAATGAAACTTTTTTTAAAATAGACTTTTTGTTTTCTTGTGGTAAGGGCCAATAAATACAAAAACTCGAAGTGTCCAGTTAAAAAATAATAAATAAAATTACAAGAGAAATCATATAATTAAATTAAGAAAGCTAATGAAATTTAGATTCCATCATTGTCAGCATCATTATTTATTTTTTCTTGTTTAATTTCAATTCCGGCTTCATCAGCTTCTGTCCAATTATAGTAGCTAGTCGTATCCATATTATTATCATCAGTCATATTATCCATAGTTAAAATATCACCTCTGCTATTATCTTCGGCAGCATTATTAATATATGATTGATCTTGGGACTTTTCTGCATCTAATTTTTCTTTATTATCTCTATCACGTCGAACACGTTTCATATTGGAATGTTTAATATAAATTTTACCACGCTTTTCCGTTCGATAAAATTCCAACTTTTCTGTGGGAAACATTTTCAATATTTGCCATTCCAAATTATGGCTCATGTTTAGAGATAAATGATAATCATTGTCATGAAAGAACTCAACAATAATCTGAATTAATTGATAACGATGAGTGTTGGTAAAACGTTTATGTTTATTATAATGTTTAATGAGCGATAAGCCACGAGAACCAGATGTCTGTAAAATTTGTGATAGAGTTGCTTGGCATTTATCGGGGACATTTTTTGATGGAAACTTTGAAGGTTCTTCTTCGGCTAAAGATGTTGTTAGTAATTCTGCTAAATTTACCAGGGTTTCATTTTGAATTTCGTTTTCATAATTATTCTGATTTTGTTGGTGGCCTAGTGATGTTAAAACGGGAATAGGTGTTAAATGGGGCATTTCAATCAAAGGTTGTAATGGCGCTACATATGAATGATTCGAATTTGTTGAATGTGGGGACACAGGAGACGACTGAGAATATTCTTGCTTCATGTGATCAGACGGCATATTACTCTGTTTTCTAGTAGCTGTTGTATCATCGTAAATTGATTCTGTAGATTGACTGGATGCAGGACAATAATACTTGTAACAATTGTCATCATCAGCTGGAAAGCGTATGCCAATTTGCTTACGCCAATTTTCCAAATGATGTTCAAAACGTATTCTTATACCCATTTTATGACTTTTCAATAGATACTCCACATGACGTAGTTTTATTATTTTGAGTTCCTCTATAGAAATGTCTTCCGCTACAAATACATATTATAAAATAAGAAAATGAAAACAAAAAACAAGAAAAGTATAATTTGACTTTGGCGAAAATATTGTAACCGCCAAAAATGTAAAAATTTGGTTAAAGGAAATTATTTTCACATTTTTTTTAATCGCGGATAAAAAATGTTCGTGGAAAAATGTTTTTTGTGTAAAAACAAGTGAGAGTGTTAATATTTTTTTATACCCTCCAACATGTTAAAAAAATGCAGGGGCGTCTTTTTTGGGGTGGTAGATTTTTTATCTACGCCCACAATATGGGCGAATCAAAATAAATGACATTTTCTAGTCACCCGGATCCAAATGCAGGCCTTTGAACTTCCTGTGACATAAAATTGTTTCATTTGCTTAGTAAAATTTTTAAAAAACCAGTGAAAAATTGCGTTTTTTCAGGGGTTAGTTTAGTTCATAAAGGGGAAATTTTTTGCCCTGATTCGATTTTGCCCATTTCCGAACCCATTTTCGACGTATTCGAGCCAAACTTCAGGAGTCTAGCTCGTTTACTTGGGACTATTTCGTGTCTTCCACAGACGGGCATAGCTAGTATGTCTTAGAATTGATCACTGATCATTAATATATATAATTTTGGGGTCCTAGACCGATATTTCGATGAGTTACAAACGGAATGACAAAGTGAGCATATCTCCATTTTTTGGTTCATGCATTTTTTTACGAACCTCACAAAATATGCGGTTCTAGCGTTCGAAATCGAAAACTCGGGCGCTATCCCACCCCTACTGTTTATGTAAACGGTATTCCGACTGTTTTGTTGGTTCATATCAAACCAAGTGTTTAAGTAAAAAATTAAATGTTTTATATTTATTTTTTTTATTAAAAATTAACAAAAGAAAACTAAAACATATTTTTTCCAATATTTAAAAATCAAGTTCTATGTTGATCCAAGAAAATTAAATAATTCATTCATCGTCATCGCATATTGTTTCTTCCTTAACTGATATTTCGGGATCTCCAGTCTCAGTAAAAGTATAATAACTACTAGTATCCATATTACTATCTATCATACTTTCATTTGTATTATCCATACTATTATCTTCTGCAGTATTATTATTATATGTTTGATCTTGGGACTTTTCCGTATCTAATTTTAATAATTTATTATTTCTATCACGTTTATGACGTTTAATATTGGAATGTTTAGAATAAATTTTACCACGTCTTTCAGTTCGGTAATATTCTAACTTTTCGGTGGGAAACATTTTTAATATCTGGCTTTCCAAGTTATAGCTCATGTTTAGCGATAAATGATATTCATTATCATAAAAGTACTCAGCCATGATCTGAATTAATTGTGCACGATGGGTATTGGTGAAAGTTTTATGTTCATTATAATATTTGAGGAGCGCTAAGCCACGAGAACCAGATGACTGGAATATTTGCGATATACTAACTTGGAATTGATCGGGTATAGATTTCGACGGATACTTTGAAAGTAGATATTTTTTGTGTTCTTCTGCAGCTAATGATGTTGATAAAGATTGTTCTAATGTTGCTAGTTGTTCGTTAATAGTCCCTTCATCTTCCTCTTCGCCATTTTTAGAATTTCGTTGTTGGGCTGATGGTGTTAAAGTGGGCATAGGTGTTAAGAGGGGCATTTGATTTGGTGCTACATGATATGAATGATTAGATTTTGTTGAATGTTGTAAAGCAGGGGATGTCTGATTGCATTCCAGTTCCAAGTGATCTGTAGCTATATTTTTCTTAGTTCCAGTTGTTGTTTTATCGTTAATTGGCTCTGTATTTTGACTGTTACAATTACAACAACACTTGTAGCGATTATTTTCATCGACTTGAAAGGGTTTTCCGATTTGTTTACGCCAATTTTGTAAGTGATGTTCGAAACGTATTCTAACACCCATTTTATGATTTTTCAATAGAACCTCCACATGACGCAATTCTATTATTTTAAGTTCCTCAATAGAAATGTCTTCCTCTATTAAGATAAAAAAAATAATATAAATATGTTAGGAGATGTGATTTATTTACAACTTATTGTCGCTGCTTCGGTAAAAACTTCTACACTCAAAAAAAAAAAACAAATTTGTAAAATTACTAAAAAAACTGTAATTTTACGTGACTGGTTTTGTTTAAATAGTACAAGCAAAAATCCTTGTAGTTTTTGGCCCGTAGAAGTCGATTTTAAAAAACAAGAACAATTTATATGGAAATAAAATTAAAAGTCCATTTTAAATTTGTATTTAAGTTTAATTTTAATTGGATTTTTAAAAATTAAAAAAATAAAAAATATGTCTTGCGACACATCATTAATTTTGATGCGCTGAACACGATAATAAAAGAAAATTAAAATCGGTTTTCGAGATATCGTCAGAAATTTTTTTAAAAAAATCTCAAAACTTCTTTTAAAGAGCTTGAGACAAACCTTCATTTAAAAGTAAAGAGTTTCAGAGTTTTTGGTTACAATAGGTTGAAATGATCGGATTTGACTAACATTAAGTTTAAATGAATGACTGTCTCAAGCTCTTTAAAAATGTAAATGGAAAGAAATTTCGAGATTTTTTTATATTATTTCTTGAACGTAGAAAAAACAGTAATTTTTTACAAATTCCAAAGAGCGATATCTCGAAAATGTTTTAACCGATTTTTTTTTTTTTTTTTATATTCGTGGTCATTATATTCATTTTCAAAAATCCAAAATGATTGCCGGGCGCCACGGCTTAAGTTAATCCGATTGGCTTAACATTTGTACCACATAAGTTTAAGGCCTAGGAGAAAAACAATTTGCCCGAACAAAAAAAATGCCAGTCATACGACTGTAAAAAAAATTTTTGGTAAGTTTTCACGATAAAAATACAAGACATTTTCAAAATATATGTAACGCATGGAAATATCAGTCTGAAACCCCATAAAGCCGTACTCTCGACAAAAAAATCCTATATTTTTTACAAATTTGTTTTATAACTCAAAAATATTAGTGACTTAGCAAACTTTTTGTTAAAATCAAATTTTAAACAACGCTTTAGTAAACGTTTTCAACAATCAACTAAATATTTGCAGTTAATTTTACTAAACAAATATTTTTTTAGATAATTTAATAAAAAAAAAATAAATTCAAATTGATCCTCAGTGGGGCGAGAATTTAAGGTTAAAATTTAGCGCCATAAAGTATAACAGATTCAAAGACATTCTAGCAATGTCTGTCCGTCTGTGGAAAACACGATGCAGTTCAAAATAAAAAAGCTGGAACAAATAAGAGTTTTGGTCATAGACTGCTTAAGTTCGGAGATGGCCAAAATCAGACCAGGGGAAACAAGTTTCACCTTGAAGAACTAACCCAGTATCTAAAAAACATTTTTTGCGGGTTTTCTATACTTTTATTAAGCAAACAGGGCCGTCTTAAGTCATGGCGGGACCCTTGGTTACACAAGAATTTGAAGCCCCACTGGGATGTAAAAAGTCACATGACAAGAAAAATCTTTTTTTTCTGATTTTATATTTGTTATCGTTAATTCTTCAATTTTCTGTAGGAAAAATGTCTCAGTGTCTGAGACTTTTTCTATACGAAAAATTTTTCAGAATATTAAATGTTTCAGAGTCTGAGACTTTTTCTATACGAAAAATGTCTCAGAATCTGATAAATTTTCTTTATAAAAAATGTCTCAAAATATAAGACTTTTTCTATACGAAAAATATCTTAGAATCTGAGACCTTTTCTATACGAAAAATGTTTCAAATTTGAGACTTTTTCTTCAGGTTGCAAAATATGAGGCCCTGTGCACTTGCCCCGTGTGCACTAATGGTTAATACGGTACTGTAAGAGAATTAAACATTTTTATGATTTTATACCTATTTGTTATAGTTAATTGCTTTATTTTTCTGTAGGAAAAATGTCTTAAGAGTCTGAGACTTTTTCTATACGAAAAAAGTCTTAGAATCTGAGAATTTTTTATTTTTTAGAAAATGTTGTTTTGGTCGGCCCGCCCCGTTTTGTTAGCATGGATTTAGCAAATTTATTTTAAATATATAATGAAAACTATATTTTGTGAGGATGTTTATTCTGGCTCGAGGTCATTATTTTCTTTACTAATTAAAACCATGATATTCTCATAGTATAATTTTCAAGAAAATTATTTTTTGTTTTAAATTTATTTTATTTATTAATAAAAATTAATCAGAATTTGAATATAATGAAAACATTTGGGGTTTTCACAGTGACGATTATATTTGCCGTTTTTAGTGTGGTATTTGGCAAATGTGCCAAACGTCAAAAAATGCCAATTTGAGGGTGTCATATTTTTCTTAAAATCATTGGCGTAGATAGCCCTGTCTGGGAATTTTAATCATTCACAATTTTTTTTTAATAATTTAATGATTTCATTAATTTTTGCAACAATAAATAATAATAATGAGGCTTTAGGACTCGTTATGATTATTCTAGATATAATTGTTTTTCCCATTGAAAAATAGTCTGAATTATTGAAAAAAGTTTTTATATGAATCTGATGTTTTTGTCAGTAATAAAAACTTCACCGAATCTTACACTCAAAATAATTACTCTGTTAAATACTCTGTAAAATGACTGTAATCTCAATTCTACAGATATTTGACAAAGTTATCTGCCAAAATACAGATTTTAAGAAAATACTTTGCATTTTCTTGTGACCGAAAATTTAAAAAACTTCCAAATATTTCAACCCCTCTTTAAAAAGCGTCTTAAATTACAATAAAAGCTGGTAAATTTAACGAGGATGTCGTGTTAAATTGGAGGTACACGTAAAAAAAATCGTAATTTTAACCAAAATAAAAAAATTAAAATTACAATTGGAAGTATTAAAGCGGGCAAGCAGTAGTATTAAAGCGGGCATTTCCCAATTTTCAACAAAACTTGCACATTAAGAGATGAGAAATTGATCAGGAATCAAATAGTGACCGTTGTGGAAAAGCCATATCAAGCGCATTTAAAAGATATATAAAAAAAGTCAAGACATTGTTAAACTATTACCCTTTAATTTTATAAAATTGTTTATTGGAATGACCGCGTTTAAATGTGGAACTGAAAATGAGAGGCTTATGAAAAAAAAACTTGAGAACATTTAGCGAGTTTATAAATAATTTCTACAAAGTAAAACATTCGCATGCGAAACATTTAAGCGGGCGCATTTAAATGATGAGTCAAGTTATTACTTATCCATGCTTCTTGGTAAAATTCTGGTAGCTTTCATCAACATTTTACATATAATTCTGTTAATTTAGAGTTTTTTTTTATGGAAATCATTTTACACAGTTTTTTTCGTAAAATAACAAAAAATCTTGCTGGTTGGAAATCTATGGTATTTTCTGCTGGCTTAGCATAGTATCTCTGTATTTTAACAGAGTGATTATTTTGAGTGTAGGGTTTTACCTTCAGGAAAACATTTCAACTTCTTTGATTTAAAAAAGTTTATACATTCTAAGGGATTTTTTTATAGACAAAAGTTATTGGAAGAAAGAATCTGAGAATTTTGACTAATTATCATCAACTTTTGCAATCATCAGAACTTTTTCTTAAAAAAAATCATAGTAATCTAATGATTTTACTATAGGAAAAACATTAAAAATCTTTCATTCTCAAAACATATCTGGGAGTTCTAAATTTCCAAAAAATCTTCAGAATCAAATTTTGTTTAAAAAAAAAATATGAATTTTTAACCGCTTTCGGGGGGCATTCGTTTCTAGAACACCTACACGCATCTTAAACGCTTCAGAAATAGGTCTCGGTTTTTCTATTAAAAAAAAAAAAAAATCAAAAAAAATCTAGGGTGGCTTTAGCCCCCCCCCCCCAGAAATGTTGGCTTCCTACGCCAATGCTTAAAATGCCCAACTCAAACCTTGACTAAAAAGAAAATGACAGAGTGCAAATAAAAAAAATAAAAAAGGAAACAGATGTAATTGTTTATGCTGAAATTTCGCATGCTGCAACAAAAACATTTAACCAAAAAGAAAAATACAGATTTTTTGTGTTTATTTTAAAATTGGGAATGTAAAATGTTAATTAAAGTTATTTTGTGCAAATTATTAACAAAAACTGCGCTAACGATATGTAAAGAAAAAATGGAAAAGAAAAAGACTGGTCAATCCCCCCCCCCCCCCCCCAAAAAAAAATACCATGCAAATTTTTTTTTAATTTTTTTACATGTTGGAGGGTATAAAAGATTCGGAACAGCCGGAATTAACACTCTCAATTGTTGTTTTTTTTTTTTTTTTTTATTTTTGCTAAGGTAGTGTTACATCTGTAAATTTTTTTTTTTTTTAATTTCTAAGATTCCTATCAAGAGTGAACCCTCTTTATGTTTTCTATCAAGTATGAAAACCGTTTGTTTTTTGTTATTAAAAGTGAAACCCCTTATTGTAATCCACTTTACACAAATAAAAATATTTTTACTCTTTCTTACCTTTAAATAAGTTGTAGAGAATTTCCACATTCCAAGATGTTAACATTTTTTTAAGGTCTGTAAGATCTTGCTGATTATCACTCATGACGAATGTCTAAAAAACAATTTAAGTTCAAAAATTCATCCAGAACATTCTAAACTTTATAAAATTTACCTTTAATTTTTCCAAAGAACAAATCAAATCGATTAATAAATTATTTTTTTGTTCATTAAAACAACGTTTAACATGATGTATGCATGCACAGAAAGCAAAACAAGCCCAGACACAGTGAGTGAAAAACCTTAACTAACAATCAAAATCTTTCGATATTTTTGTTCATACTTGTTCATTAGTTCGTCTCTTTTTTCGTTCATTCCTACATATTTACGTAAAAATACTAAAAAAAAATACACAA
Source organism: Pegoplata infirma (assembly GCA_963921195.1). Lineage (NCBI taxonomy): Eukaryota > Metazoa > Arthropoda > Insecta > Diptera > Anthomyiidae > Pegoplata > Pegoplata infirma. The sequence goes on from OY992538.1 coordinate 66,724,696, forward strand.
TAACAAAACGTTCATATCTGTTTCATTCGTGTATGAATGTATGTAACCTACATATATTTGATGCACACAAATGGATACACATGTACAGTTTTACGTATTGTAAATAAAAAAAAAAAAACAAGTTTGTTTTCCTATACATTGGACATTGGTTCTTAGTAAGGGAGTCAGTATAATGAATTCATCATTTTTATGAAATTTTAGTGCTCTGCACTAGCAATGGAAATCTTCTCTTTTAACGAATATTTTTTTTAAGAGAACTCAAATTTGTCTGTTTATTATTTTATTAAGTGCTGCCAGAATTATGTTTAATCACATCCCCATTCTGGAAATTAAATTACCCAAATTCCTTTAATTGTCCCCAATAAATACATAGTGACATAGTAATCCATCGACCGTTTTGTAGATCTGGCATCACCAAAGATAATTGGAAAATTCTGGCAATGCCAAACTAAAGTTCAAACGCAAAGCAAAGAGAGACAAAAAACAATCTGCATTTTCACTGTAAAACTGGTATCTTCCATCTCGCTCACATTTCGATTTGTGATAAAATTTCGTAAACAATACCATATGGTTTTTGTTTACTACTTCTTCAAACGCCATTTGTTGGACTACTCTATGACTCTGTACATTATTTTTTAATGCATACACTAGAAGTAAAACGAATGCACTTTTTTCCTTATAATTTTTTAAATTTTAATTATTCGATTTCAACTTCGAATGAAAACGTTATCAACAAAACACTAAACTTGATTTCATGTGATTCGGAAATTTTCATGTGAATTGAAAAGTTGTGAAAGACAGAACAGAGGCCTTGATTTCAACTTCGAATGAAAACGTGATCAACAAAACTCTAAACTTGATTTCATGTGATTCGGAAATTTTCATGTGAATTAAAAAGTTGTGAAAGACAGAACAGAGGCCTTAGTCAGTGGGTATCAGGTTGGTTGGCTACCATTTAATTTCCTCTCTCAAAAAGTTGGTTCTCTTAGTGTTGCCTATGCTATTGCATGTAAAAGCTCTCTTAAACATTAAGAGAACCAATTTATATAAAGTGACATATTGTTTTGGGGCCTATCAAAATCTCTGATATATTCTTTACTCTATGGCCTTAGTAAATGATTTTGTACCAAAATCTACTAATTCGTTACTAATTTTAGTATCTTCAAAGTACTAAAATTAGTAATTTTAACTGGGTTTGAATAATAATAGTAAAAAATTTTAGTATTGGTTACCAATTCCTGCACTAGGTCCTTTTGGACTAAAATTTAGGTTAATTTTTAGTATTTAATACCCACGTTTTTTTTTGGGTGTAGGTATTTTTTATTTTCTACAAAAAAAATAGTCTCCGAATCTGATTCTTTTTCTATGAGCAAAAGGTCTCAGAATCTAAAATTTATTTTATCGAAAAAAGGTATCAGAATCTGAGACTTTGCTATAGAAAAAAGATTTCAGAATCTGAGACTTTTTCTATAGTAAAAAGGTACCAGAATCTCAGACTTTTTCCATAGGAAAAAGGTCTCAAAATCTGATTTTTTTTTATAAGAAAATGGTCTCAGAATATGTGTCTTTTTTTCTGAAAAAAGGTCTTAGAATCTTAGAACTTTATCCATTGGCGTAGATAGGCCTGTATGAAATTTTTTAGCCCCCCCAGAATTTGAATCGCTTAAATTTTATGTTCTTAATTTAATGTTTTTTTTTTCATTTTTGCATTTTTGCAAAAAAAAAAATATCTTTTTAAATAGAAACTTTAAGACTTGATAACATTTTTGTATGAGAATCTAATAGTTTTTCCCATTAAAAAATTGTCTTAATCCGATTTTTTTTAAAGAAAAAAGTGTTCAGATCTGGTTGTTGTATAATGGTGAAAGTTATCTAAATCTAATGTTTTTTTTTTTTTCAATAGTAAAAACTTCACAGAATTTATGTTGCAGAAAATTATATAAATCTCATGATTTCCTATACACCCAAAAAAAAACTTGGGTATTCAATACTAAAAATTTAACAAAATTTTAGTCCAAAAGGACCTAGTGCAGAAATTGGTAACCAATACTAAAATTTTTAACTAGTATTATTCAAAACCAGTAAAAATTACTAATTTTAGTACTTTGAAGATACTAAAATTAGTAACTTATTAGTAGATTTTGGTACAATATCAGTTACTAAACCGTTTACTCTAGAACAATGGTTCCCAACCTTTGATTCTCGCCCCACTGGGGGGCAATTTGAATGTTTCAGGGGGGCAACGAGCAAATTTTTAAGATTTTTTATGTTAAAAAACTAAAAAATTATTATTTTAGTTAAATTATTTAGTTGGTTGTTGAAAACTTTTGCTAAAAACTTTGTTTAAAAGATGATTTTAATAAAAAGTTTGCTTAACTACAAGTAAATTTTGAATTTTAAAACAAATTTGAAAAATTTACACATTTTTTTTGAGTGTAGGGGGGACATTTTAGTTTTTTTAACTTAAAAGTGGGGCATGGCCCAAAAAAGGTTGGGAACCATTGCTCTAGAATTATTTTGAGTGTACACTCAACCAAAAATCATTGTATTCCCAAAGAAAATCGCTGTAAATTCAACAGAAATCATTGTTGATTTTGACCCTACAAATATTTATGTTGATTTCAATAAAAATTATTGTCAGTTTTTGTAAATGTTGATCAACTCGTTTTTTTGTAAATCAACTCTTATTTTTTGTAAATTCAACTCATATTTTTGTTAATATAAGAAATTTTATTAATAAAAAAAACTTGTTATTTGTTAATATTCTTTTATTAAGCATAAATCACAATATTTTTGTATTATCGTCGGCTTTTTAAGATTTTCACAAAGATTTTCACAAAGATTTTCACACACACTTCGTTTATTCATGTTATGCACTCATAAGTCATTCTCCAGTTTTCTGATGATACCAAACAAAATCCTTAGAAAAAAAAAAAGTTTTAATATAGTATGAATACATAAAGTAATCAATAGAGGTATTCAGAGTCTTGTTGCCACCCCTGGCAATGTAGCAAAAGAGTACTTCTTTCAAAAAATACATGTATTTTGAAAAGTAATTTTGAAAAGTGCTCTTTTACCACTAGTGCCAGGGCTGGCAAGCAAGACTCTGAATACCACTAATGTATTTTTTTACTTACCAAATATTTACAAATCAGATCCTTTTTTTATTTATTTTTATAATATTAAATATTTTTATAAAAAACAAACACATAAAATAATTTTATAAGAGATAAACACGATTCACATTGCTACCAACTCACTCGTCACTCGTTAATAATAAAAAAAAATGAACGAACAGGGTTGTTTTTTCTATTTTGGTTTATCTATTGAATTCTGTATAAGCGTTGTAAAAAGTTGATTCAACTTTACTGATTATTCAACGATATCAACATTAATTTTTGTTGAATATGGCATTATTCTGTAAAACTTGATCTACAATGGGTTTACTAATTTTTCTACTAAGATATTTCTATGAGTGTAGGAACCACATTCAATTTAAACGGAAATTTTGCAAAGGTAATAGCCCTGTTTTTTGCAGACCGGATTAAGATTAGGATTAACTCTATTTAGTTCAAAAATTGGTCAAATCAAGTCCAGAATTTTTTTTATATTTTTTTTCTGAATTTACATCCAATTAGTTAATATAAACAGAAAAAAAAAATTAAGCGTTGTCCAAAATGTAAAATGGTATAAATAAATTTGAGTTAATCCAAGGATTTAACTAAATTTATTTTTCATTCTTTGCATTTTGGACAAAGCTTAACTTGTTTTTCTGTTTATATTTACTAATTGTAAGTAATTTCAGAAAAAAAATATAAAAAAAAAATTCTGGACTTGATTTGACCCATTTTTTAACTAAATAAAGTTAATCCAAATCTTAATCCGGTCTGCAAAAAACAGGGCTAATATCTATACCTACAACGAAAGAGTTTTTCAGTTCTAAACATTTATGGGAAAAGGTTCTCAACTGCTAAAAAATTCTCAGAATTAAAATTAAAAAAAAAAATAATTTTTAAACTGCTTTCGGAAGGAATTCATTTCTAAGCACCACAACTCAAAACTTGAATGCACATTTTTGGATAGTCTTAGAAAAAGGTCCTGATTTTTATTTTAAAAAGTTTTTTTGATAAAAAAAAATCTTGGGGGGGCTTTAGAAAAATGCTCTTCCTACGCCAATGCCTTTATCTCTATATTAAAAAGGTGTCAGAATCAGAGATTTTTTCACGAATTCCAGCAAAGAACACAAAAAAAATAAAAAAAATAAAAAAAGTATGATACTTTAAAGAGCCATGTCTTCGAAAGTATTTATCCGAATTCTACCATTCAAAAAGCATTCGATTCTTACAATCGTCCTTTTTTATTTCAAAGCACTCAACAAAAATATTTATTTAAAAAAGTACGTTTTTGATGCAAATGCAATTTAGTGATAGAGGGTGTATAAAAGTTTGTCATTCCGTTTGTAACACTTCGAAATATTGGTCTAGGACCCCATAAAGTATATATATTTATGATCCTCGATCGATTTTAAGTCGATCTAGCGTTGTCCGTCCGTCTGTCCGTCCGTCCGTAGAAAACACGCTAACTTTGGAAAGACTTTGCAGAGGCTGCTGAAGTTTGGCATGTATGTTGGTCATTTACCTGGTCGGGTTGGTATTGCAATCCAGCCAAATCGGTCCAGTGGTTCAAAAGTTATGAGCAAAAGAGTAAATTTCGGCAAGGGGTTTTCGCGAACTTACAAGATAAAAAAAAACACGCTAACTTTTGAAAGACAACAATATTTCAATAGGTATTGAATTTCAGCTCAATCCGTCCAGTGGTTCAAAAGTTATAAGCAAAACCATGAATTTCAGATTGGTTTCATTTCATCTAAAATGCCACGTGTTTAACAAGTTTTAAAAGCATTTGTGATAACTTAACAATGCTTTTCAAACTTGTTTAGTTTTAAAGCAAAGCTTTTTAAACTTGTTTAGTTTTAAAAGCATTGATAACTTAAAAATTACACTCGAAAAAATTTTTTTTTAAAAGCACGTAAAAAAACAAAAATTAAAAAAAAAAATTGCAATTTGGACAATTACACTGTGCTACACCAAAAATATGCAGGGGTTCTCATATAAAAATTCGGGTTGGTTGGAGTCCATAGAGTACTGATATACTCATAGTTTTTCTGGATCACTTCGTTAAGTACGTTTTTTATTGGCAAATGTGTTGAAAAGCGGAAATTCTTAAATTACAATTTTAAAAAATTATTACTTTGTTAGTTTGCAACCGATTTTCGATTTTATGGATTTGTTTTAAAGGTATAGGTCTTACCTTTCAAACAAAACAAAAATATTAAAAATCGATCAAGAATTAGCTGAGCTACGATCGCTTAAGTAAAAAAAAACGAATTTTTTGAAAAATTTGTCATATTCTTTACACTCTAAGTTGAAAGTGCATCATTAAACAATTTTTTTGAATTTTTTGTAAAAAGGTATAGTAAAGTAGCTTTCCAAAACACCAAAAAACATAACAATCGGTTTAAAAATGAATGAGTTATGCTAAGTTTTGTGATAGGGCATTTTTAAATTTTTTCAGAAACGCTTGTAATTCAAGCATTATTCATAAATCTTGTTACTAGTAGTAATTTTATGCGCATATGCATATAAACTAGAGATGGGAACGTAATTAGATTTGTGCGTGATTCACACATGATCAGAAGTGAGCGTGATTGAAAATTAATTTTTCTCACGTGGTTGTTAGTGAGTGTCAGTGTGAGTGGAATAAAAAAATGGGCGTGTCAGTTACTTCCAAATCCTATTTATAATTTTTTGGGTTTGTTTAAAAAATATCAGTGTAACTTCTTAAACAAAAAAATATTGAGAATAGGTTAAAAACAGGCTAAGGTGCGCTTGTTTAAGTAAAAAGCCTTTTTTGAAGAGTTTTACCTGCAACATTTTTATGACAGAAAAAGCTGTGCGCTTGCAAACATGTTTTTTTAAAACGAAATTGCTAAAATTGTGGGATCATTTGATGGAAATTTTACCTGTTTATAAATATACATGTGAGGCATTCCACACCAAATGTTCAGTGAGAAAAAAATTGTGTACCAAAATTTTTTCAATGGGTCCCGGGTAAAAAAGTTTTTTATTTTTTTGGTGAAAATACATATTTTTGCATATTTTGATTTTAAATGCATATATTGTGCATATTTCGAACTTTTAAGTGCATATTATTGCATATTTTGGCATAAATTAGCAAAAACACAAATTGAAATTAATTTTTTTCAAAAACTATTTTAAATTTTAAAAATTTATTTTGAAAATCAGAAAAATTACTTTTTTTTCTTCTTAATTTTTTTTTATAGATTTTCTTAATTTTTAAAAAAATCTTGCTAGACAAACATCTAATCTTTAAAAAAAAAAATTACAAAAAAAAACAAAAGTGGCCGGATTTTTTATAAATTGACTTTTTTAAAAAATGGAAAATTTCAGAACGGGTTCTGAAAATTTTCCAAAAAAATTTTAATCGATAGCCGATACAAAACTATACAAGAATGTAAATTTTTGAGATTTTGGTGCATTTCGTTTTTATTTTGATATATATTTAAACAAGGCAACTTGACACAAACTTGACCATTTTTCCAATATTTGACCACGCCTCCTAAGCCCAGTTTTTAAAAAATTGAACAACCAAAAACATAATTTTCTTAGCTCCATATATGAGGCATTCCACACCAAATGTTCAGCAAAAAAAAAAAAAGTTGTGTCGTGTCAATATGAAATCATTTTCAAAGTATTCGCTCTTAGGGTACTATTGAATAACAAAAATAAAATTTAAGTTTTTTCAAAAAGTGGGCCTTGTAGGCGTGGTCAAAAATTGAAAATATCTAACTTTTTTGCCTGAGCATCTTTACTTCAATATTTATGCAAATTAAATGAAACACAGTAAAGTCTTAAAGACAAAAGCTGTTTATAGATTTTTGAATGGGTTATCAATTAAAAAAAATAAAAATTGGAACATTTTCAGAAGAAGTTCTGAATTTTTTAAATTTAAACTTAAACTTTATTTATCAAAAAAACATGCCGCAATTTTATTTGTTTTTTATTTTTTTAAAAAAAGTTAAAGGAATTTTCTATCTGATCTGAAATTTTTAGAGATGTGTTTTGCCTTGTTTTCGAAAAATCAAAATTCAAAAACTGCAACACGCTTATTTTATACAATAATGGTATTTAAAACGTGTGGGTATGAGTAATATCAATACTTAAAAAATATTTTAAAAGGCGATGGTAGCGTGAGTGAGTTTTTAATAACGATTACGCACGCTTATGAAAGAAAAAATTTAGTCACCCACGATATTTTATTTTGCTCACGCTCATTCACGCCCACGTGAGTAGAAAAAAATAAGTTACGGTCACGATGTTCACGTGAGCGTGAGTAAAATAAAATATCGTGCTTGAATATTTTTTTTTCTTTCATTAGCGTGCGTGATCGTGAATAAATACTCAGACAAAAAAGTTTGATATTTTTAATATTTGACCACGCCTACAAGGCCCACTTTTTGAAAAAAACTTAAATTTTATTTTTGTTATTTATTAGTACCCTAAGAGCGAATACTTTGCAAATGATATCCCATTGAAACCACTATGGTTTTTCTGTAGTGGAACAGTTGGTGTGGAATGCCTCACATGGCTATCCATACAACCCATTTAAAAATTTACGGTTCACATGTTTTTTTTTTTCGCTGAACATTTGGTGTGGAATGCCTCATACGTATATTTATAAACAGATAAAATTTCCATCAAATGATCCCACAATTTTACCAATTTCGTTTCAAAAATGTCAAATGTTTTTTGTCATAAAAATGTTGCAGGTATAACTCTTCAAAAAACGTTTTTTACTTAAACAAGCGCACCTTAGCCAGTTTTCAACCGATTCACAATATTTTTTTGTTTAAGAAGTAACACTGATATTTTTTAAACAAACCCAAAAAATTATAAATAGGATTTGGAAGTAACTGACACGCCCATTTTTTTATTCCACTCACACTGACACTCACTAACAACCACGTGAGAAAAATTAATTTTCAATCACGCTCACTTCTGATCATGTGTGAATCACGCACAAATCTAATTACGTTCCCATCTCTAGTTTATATGCATATGCGCATAGAATTACTACTAGTAACAAGATTTATGAATAATGCTTGAATTACAAGCGTTTCTGAAAAAATTTAAAAATGCCCTATCACAAAACTTAGCATAACTCATTCATTTTTAAACCGATTGTTATGTTTTTTGGTGTTTTGGAAAGCTACTTTACTATACCTTTTTACAAAAAATTCAAAAAAATTGTTTAATGATGCACTTTCAACTTAGAGTGTAAAGAATATGACAAATTTTTCAAAAAATTCGTTTTTTTTTTACTTAAGCGATCGTAGCTCAGCTAATTCTTGATCGATTTTTAATATTTTTGTTTTGTTTGAAAGGTAAGACCTATACCTTTAAAACAAATCCATAAAATCGAAAATCGGTTGCAAACTAACAAAGTAATAATTTTTTAAAATTGTAATTTAAGAATTTCCGTTTTTCAACACATTTGCCAATAAAAAACGTACTTAACGAAGTGATCCAGAAAAACTATGAGTATATCAGTACTCTATGGACTCCAACCAACCCGAATTATCATATGAGAACCCCTGCATAAATTATTTTTGGTCTTTTGTAGCACAGTGTTATTGAAGAAGTTATGAGTAAAAGAAGTTTGAGTAAAGAAACAAAATGCCAATTTTAAAAAATTCGATATCTTTTGAATGGGTAATCAAAAAAATCTAAAAATTTACCACGAAGAAATTTTCGAAGGGACCTAAAAGCTGTAAACAAATTGGAAAAATCTAAAAAAAAAATTATTCAAAGTGTCCGATTTGACATGGAATGCCCCATATACTTTATGGGGTGTTAAACCAATATTTCAATGTGTTACATACGGAATGACAAACTTATATATAACCTCTATCACCAGAGTGGAGGGTATAAAAAAGGTACAATAGTTTTTATTCAGTGATCAAATAATTTTTCCAACAACCCAAACAAACAGTGAAATTTTTTAACTACAGTAGAAAAATACACATTTTTTGGCCTCCAATTCTTTTGACCACCAATCTATATATCGTCGAACTATATTCAATAAATGCCAACTCGAAAAAGCTTACTGTTCAGGAGAGCTAAAAAACTAGTTATTTCGCGTATTATTGCAAAAATAAACAATGTACCTTCCACAAGATGGTTTAAATATTCAAAACAATTTTTACCTATGCAAAAATTTTCATATTTTGCATATTTTTCAGAGATGGCATTTATTACTATATCAAAAAACAAATATTTTTTTAGAGTTGGCATATTTTGTCGGAAAATAAAAATAAATTTTTTTTGGAAAAATTTAAAAATTTTTTTTTTTTTTGGTTTTTGTTATCCTTTGTACGGTAATTGCAAAAACTGAACAAAAAATTACAAATCTTTGAATATTTTTAAAAGTTACTAGCTCCGAAAGCCTTTTAATCTCAGGGCGGTCAACTTTGGCACTCTGTAACTCACGCTGTATTGCAATAGGGTCACTCCAAACCAGCTATTTTGAAAGCTTATATCATTGACTTTATTTGCCCCACTCATAATGTTTCAATCTGATAAATAGTTTGAAAGTTACATAAATATAAGCAATGTTTTTTTTTGCAAACACTATTTATCGATATTTTTAAAATGGCAATATCTCGAGAACCAGTCATTAGATATCAAAATCTTTACAAGATTCGTGTTTAGCATGGCAAATACAATAAGATATGTGGTCTAATTTTTTTTAAAAAATTTTTTGAAAAATTTTTGGAAATTTACAATAGGAGTTGGCATTTATTTCCACTAGAGATGGGCGCTGGTCACGTGATTTGCGTGATTCACGTGAATCACGCGTGAATTGCGCGTGAGTGTGAGTGATTTTCATTTCAATCACGTGATTGTGAGTGAGTGTGAGTTGAAAAAAAATCTGAGTGAGTGATTAGTGAGTGAGTCATTTATTTTTTGCGTGAGTTTGCGTGATTAGATTTTTTGATTTTCCAAATTTTATTTTAATTTTATTGTAAATTTTTTTTTTTAGATTTTTTTTCATTTTGGTAAGAACATTTTATTGCGTGAGTAGATTTTGCGTGACTCACGCGTGAGCGTGATTGAATCTGGCGTGAGTCACGCGTGAGCGTGAGTAAGTTTTTTATTACTCACGTGAATGTGAGTGAGCGTGAGTAAAAAAAAAAATTGCGTGAGTGATTAGTGAGTGATTCGATTTTTTTTTGCGTGAGCGTGAGTGAGTGTGAGTCAAAATCCACTCACGCGCCCATCTCTAATTTCCACCAAAAAAATATGTACTTTGAGTTAGCAGAATAACAAAAATGGATATAAAACGACAACAAATTATTTTTTTGCTCTGAAATTTTTATGGCAGGTAGGTATTACATAGGGGAGCTATTTTCCATCGGAAACTCATTTCCGTCAAATTTGAGTTGGCATATTTTGAATATAGGTTCACGATATATAAAAGAGTAACGTGACTGACTGACTGACTGATTGACTGACTGACTTATTGACTGATTCATCATCGCCCAGCCCAAACCGCTGAAGCTAGAGACTTGAAATTTGAACTGTAGGTTCATCTCCCGGAATATAGATCCACTAAGGCTGGATTTTTGCCAATGTTGATTCTAAGGGGGTAAAAAGGGTAAAAAACTGTAATTTTGGTACTTTTTATATCTCCTGAAATAATGGTCACAGAGACTTGAAATTTGGACTGTATATTCAGCTCCCGGAATAAAGATCCAGTTAGGCTGGATTTTTGCCAGTGTTGATTCTAAGGGGGTAAAAGGGTTAAAAAACTGTACTTTTGGTACTTTTTATATCTACTGAAATAATGGTCATAGAGACTTGAAATTTGGACTGTATGTTCACATCCTGGAATATAGATCCAGTAAGGCTGGATTTTTGCCAATGTTGATTCTAAGGGGGTAAAAAGGGTAAAAATCTGTACTTTTGGTACCTTTTATATTTCCTTAAAAAATTGTCACAGAGAATTGAAATTTGGACAGCATGTTCACCTCCCGGAATATAGATCCCCTAAGGCTGGATTTTTGCCAATGATGATTCTAAGGGGGTAAAAAGGGTAAAAATCTGTACTTTTGGTACATTTTATATTTCCTTAAATAATGGTACCAGAAACTTGAAATTTGCAATGTCGGTTCACTTCCCGGAAAAAAGATTCACTAAGGCTGGGTTTTTGCCAATGTTGATTCTACGGGGGTAAAATGAAAAAAAAGTGTACTTTTGGTACTTTTTTTTATTTACTGAAATAATGGTCATTCAAACTTAAAATTTGGAATGTAGTATCCTTTAGTGAAATGAAACATTCAGGAACAAGTACTTTTCGAAAATTATGTACCGTTCTTAAAAAGTACCTTTTATAAAAAGTACCTTTTATAAAAAGTACTTTTTATAAAAAGAACCTTTTTTAAAAAGTACCTTTTATAAAAAGTACCTTTTATAAAAAGTACCTTTTATAAAAAGTACTTTTTATAAAAAGTACCTTTTTTAAAAAGTACCTTTTATAAAAAGTACCTTTTATAAAAATTACCTTTTATAAAAAGTACCTTTTATAAAAAGTACCTTTTATAAAAATTACCTTATATAAAAAGTACCCTTTATAAAAAGTACCTTTTATAAAAAGTACCTTTTATAAAAAGTACCTTTTATAAAAAGTACCTTTTATAAAAAGTAACTTTTATAAAAAGTACCTGTTATAAAAAGTACCTTTTATAAAAAGTACCTTTTATAAAAAGTACCTTTTATAAAAAGTACCTTTTATAAAAAGTACCTTTTATAAAAAGTACCTTTTATAAAAAGTACCTTTTATAAAAAGTACCTTTTATAAAAAGTACCTTTTATAAAAAGTACCTTTTATAAAAAGTACCTTTTATAAAAAGTACCTTTTATAAAAAGTACCTTTTATAAAAAGTACCTTTTATAAAAAGTACCTTTTATAAAAAGTACCTTTTATAAAAAGTACCTTTTATAAAAAGTACCTTTTATAAAAAGTACCTTTTATAAAAAGTACATTTTATAAAAAGTACATTTTATAAAAAGTATCTTTTATAAAAAGTACCTTTTATAAAAAGTACCTTTTATAAAAAGTACCTTTTATAAAAAGTACCTTTTATAAAAAGTACCTTTTATAAAAAGTACCTTTTATAAAAAGTACCTTTTATAAAAAGTACCTTTTATAAAAAGTACCTTTTATAAAAAGTACCTTTTATAAAAAGTACCTTTTATAAAAAGTACCTTTTATAAAAAGTACCTTTTATAAAAAGTACCTTTTATAAAAAGTACCTTTTATAAAAAGTACCTTTTATAAAAAGTACCTTTTATAAAAAGTACCTTTTATAAAAAGTACCTTTTATAAAAAGTACCTTTTATAAAAGGTGCCTTTTATGAAAAGTACCGGAAGTACACTATTTTGGAACTTTTTTATTTCCTGAAATTATATTTATAGAAACTTTTTATATTTCCTAGAACCTTAAAATTGTAATGTAGGAGAATTCGGTAAAAAAAGTAGTTAGTAGTTTAGTTAGTAGTTTAGTAGCGTAAAATGGCTAAACAAGTTTATTTTCGGTACCTTTGATATTTTATGACGTAATGGTTCTAGAAACTTAAAATTAGGAATGTAAAATCCTTTTTGTACTTTTAATGATCCAAGAAAATTGAAATATGGAAAAAAGGATCCGTCGGTGAAGAAAAAAACATTCTGGAAGAGGTTATTTCTTGAAATTCCGTTTCTAACGGGCGGTAAGAAAGTGTACTTTTGGTACTTTCTTTTTGTTCCTTTAATAATGAAAAAGTGTAAATTTTGGTTATTCTTATATTTAAATTTTAGTTATTCTTATTTAATGGTTCAGAAAGTTGATATTTTAAATAAAGGATCACCTAGAACAAAAAAAAAACATTTTTTGGAAAATATAATTTTAAGGGGAAATGGTTATTTTTACCTATAGAACTATTAAACTAAAAGCCCTAGAAATAACCCCCAAGAGAAGAACATATTATAAAATTTGAAATTTTAGAACGGGAACGAAATGGAATAGAGAGGGAACAATATGGAATGATACCTTTTACTCAAATTGTTCGTATTTAACTTTTTTGACTCCATATTTTTTTTCTCTATATGTTTTTTCATTCCAACTTCCTATTCCTATTCCTATTTCCTTATTCATTGAGATATATATTCACTCAAAATCCAAAATCCCTATAAAACGGCTCGAAATAATGCAATTTTATTGTCTAAATTATACCCCCCCCCCCCCTCCATCCAAAAATTCTGGGTAGTGATTTGGATGGTGTCTGTTGCGCTGATTCCAAATCCGGAGCCCAAATTTGTCTATCACATCAGGATTTTGAGTAATTCGCGGTTAAAGGGCCGAAAAAGGGCATTTTTGACCCTTTTTAAAAGCTTATAAAATAATATCCTGACATGCAAATGACTTGGTATCAAGCTCACTCGAAAGCCTGTAATTTTCTCTTAAAGATAAGATAAAATGTTCTAAAAATTTAATTTTCTAAAATGGTAAAAAAATCATTAGCAAAAAACCTTCCATTTTTTCAATGTTTAGTTTATTTACACAGTGTTTTTTAACAAATTTCCATACAAATTCATACGTAAATTTTAGATTTATAGCACTTGTGGCTAATGATTTTTTTACCATTTTAGAAAATTAAATTCCAAGAAGATTTGATCTTGTCTAAAAGAGAAAATTACACACTTTCGAATGAGCTAGATACCAAGTCACTTGCATGTCAGGATCTTATTTTATAGGCGTTCAAAAATGGTCAAAATGGGAATTTTTTGACACTTTAACCGCGATTTTCTCAAAATTGTGACGTGATATAAAAATTTGAGTGACCGTTTTGGAATCGGGGCACCAAACTCTATCAACTTTTTTTGGTTTCATCCAAAACGCAGCGACAAACCTCAGATTTGTTGAGCGGTGTTATTGATAAATTTTTTAAATTTCATACAAGCAATTTGACGTTTAAATAATACTCGTTTTATAATAATAAAGTTTAGTATTGTTAACTTTGTCTTTAACAAATTGCATCTAATATAAAAAAATTTCCAATATATTATCGCCCACTATACATGTAAGTTCGTCATTCCGTTTGTAACACCTCGAAATATTGGGCTATGTATGACCTTATTTTTGATATTTGTCTATGGGACAACGCACTATGCATCGGTTCAAAAGTTATGATCGAAAATGTAAGGACACCTCGAAAATGTAGGAACATTCAACATAACCTAAAAATACGAAATGCTTTAATTCGGCTGCTGGTTGACAAATGTGAACAAAATTGGATAACGAATGGTATTTAAACAAGTTTAAACATATTTTTTACGAAAACAAAAAAATGTCGCAGAATTTTTTCTTCCAAATTTTTTTTATTACATTAATGTACCCTAATTAGGGTATCAATACATTCGGCAAGCCCGAAATTAACTTGTTTCTTTATTTTTTTTTTCTTTCTGGGAAAATGCAGTTTTAGTGTATCTTGACAAGTTAATTTTAATTGATATTTGTAGAAAAATTGATTATAATTACTTGAGGCTATGTATAGTTGTATGTATAAAAATGTTAGTTGATTAATAATAAAAATACAAAAAAAATATAGTTTTGCATTTTTATACATATATATGTACAAAAAGTATCTAATGGATACATTTTTATTGACTTTTGTTGTTGACGATGGTGATGATGATAATGTTGTTGCTTTATTTGTTTTTTTTTTTTGTAGCTTTGCAGTTAAGTCGTCATGTTTTCTAATTTCAAAAACACAATCTACTTTAACCGAATCTATGGTATGATGTTGCTGTGCTTTTTTTTAGTTTTTTGCTGTTGTTGTTGTAATTATAAAGGGGGAATGAGGAACGACACACACACAAACGCCAAACAACAAATAAAAACGACATGACAACAACGTCAGAAGTAGTAGTTGTAGAAGTAGTCAGAGTAGTGGAAAAAAAAAACAGAAAAATCAGCAACAGCAGAAAAAAAGCTTTTTCTATAATAAATAGGTCGATGTGTTTTATTTTTTTCTTAACTAATACTTTGTATAGAAAAAAATGTATATAAAATTTTATATACAAGAGAGTGGAAAAGGAGAGAGAGAGAGAAAAAATGCAATAGGGGAAATTAAAAAAAAAAACAAATTGTGTACACATGTGTAGGAAAAAAGTTGTTGTAAAGTTTATAACTTAACGAGAATATACAAAAGCTTTAAAAATATTTATATAGATAAAAAGTTGTTTATACATACATATATATTTTTATAATAAACTTCTTTAAAAAAATTTTTTTTTGAATTTTTTTTTTTAATAGTGTTTAATTATAAAATATATTTTATTAACTCTTTTTGTTGTAATGTAGCCCCTTCCCATAAACTATTTCCCCTAAAAAAAGCTGTTCTAAAGCTTTTTTGTTTATATACACAAAAGTATTCTCCTATATTAAAACTTTTAAAATACGTATTTAAAAAAGCTTTAAAAACTTAATAATTTTATCTCTCGCTCTCTATCTTTCTTTTATTATTTCTCCTCTTAAACAGCTTTTCAGTCCCCATTTCCCCATTAGTTTACAAATTTATTATTTTATATTTATTTTTTCTATACACATATCTATTCTTCGTTATTTCTCTTCTTATTCGTGTTTCTCCTTAATTTTGTATTATTTTTTGTTAGATTTTTTTTATTGTTGTTATTTCATATCGTTTCTTGTTTTTTTTTCTATTCTGTATTCGTTGTTATTTCTTTGTTTAAGTTTGTTTTTTTTTGTTTATGTATTTATACATACACTTTATGTTTATGTAAAGGGAAAGTAGGTCAATTGCACGTGTCACTGTATATTTTTTTAATTCAAAGCTTTTTTTTTGTTTCTTTTTTATCTATTTTGGAATTTTCATGTTTTTTTTTCTTATTGTATGTAGGTATGTATCAGATACAAAAAAGTTGTGGTTTTTTATTTTGTAATTTTGCATTTTTTCATTAGAAAATATTCTATGAAAAATGAAATCATTTTCTTTACATCATTGCAGGTGTTGTATTTAATCTAAATAAAAGGGTGGCATGAAAACAAATTCAATCATTTTTGTTTTAAACCAAAATGACCTCAGTAGTTAACCCTTTCACCCCCCTTGTACACTACAGTGTACACTAGGGTGGCTCGTTTTTGGGCTTTTCTCTCTGATCAAATTCTAATACCCGCCAAAAGTGTCGGTCCCCTAAGGGTAACTCACATGCAAAATATCACTCCGATCGGAGTTTATCTTCTGTCTCCACTTTGAGCCTCAAAATTGGGGGTTTCGCAAAAAAGGACTTTAAAAAAAATAAAAAATTATGTTTTTTTATTAAAATAATTAAAAAATTATTTTTGTATAATATTTGATCGTAAATATGTACTTAAATATGAAATTTAAAGATTTTACGGTATCATTAACCCGTTCAAACTTGATACCAAAAAAATGGTATGATTTTTGGGACGTTCTCAAAACACCTTTTTTCAAAATTTGAAAATTTTACTAAAAAAAAATTTAAATATACAATTTTTTCTTTCTGAATTCATTAAGAGCACCTTGGAGAAAAAAAATTGTGAAATATGGCAGATATACGTCGAGCCACTTTTCGGGAATCGCGGGGGGAAGTTAGCGGATTTAAAGGAAATGTTGGTTTTATCAATAATTTGGATTAATAAAATCTTATAAATGTCATTTTTATGCAAATTAACGTTTTTTTTGTGTCGTGGCATTCTATTAGATAACTTTAAGTCTGTCATGAAATCTTACCGATCTAGGACGTCTTTAACCCACATTGGCTGGGGGTGAAAAATGACCCCCGCAGGAAATTTGAAGTTTAGAGCTTAAATTTTGTTCAATAAACACGTATAAAACGGCTTTTGTGCTTTTTACCCCAACTATTATTTCATATTAATGTATTATCTTTAAAAAAATCGTTAACCCTTCTTGGTAGGGGGTCAAAAATGACCCATTCAATAAAAAATATATATTTTGTTAATATCAAAAAATTTAAGCACTATGCCTAAAAGTTTTTGCCGGGGTCATTTTTGACCCCTGGCCAATTTGGGTTAAAGATATCTTAAATATGTGAGATTTAAGGGCTGATTTAAAGTTATCTAATTGATTGCCACAAATTAATTTTATATGAAAAATATATTCTTTTTATTGAATGGGTCATCATTTTTGACCCCCTACTTAGGGAGTGGAGATAGGGCGTAGGTATGTTTTGAAAAAATGTTGTAGGGTAAAAATAAATGGGGGTCGGACTCACTAATGACCCCTCTCGGACGCACCATTGGACCGGTAGAAGCTGATTAAATAAAACAAATTTACAAAAAATAAAAAAAATTGTATGGGGACCGCCTTAACAGTTAAAGATAGAGGGTAGGTGTGTTCAGAGAAAATGTTTGGACTAAAAAAATATTGTGGGTCGGTAATACATTTTGTTGCTCTAAGGGCACTATTAGGGCAGTTAGCGCGGTTGGAACAAATTTTAAAAAATGTCGTTTTGTGTGGGAGCCCCCTTAGAAATTGGAGATAGGGTATTAGTTTGTTCCAAAGAAATGTTAAGACGTAAAATTAATGGGGGTCGGTCTTATAAAGGACCCCTCTATGACGCACCATTGGAGCAGTAGAAATGATTTTAAGATTGAAAAATTACAATAAAATTTTTTCAAAAAATTTTAAAAAATAGTAATAATCGTTATCCCACGATCTTCCTGGGCAAAAAATTTGTAGAATTGATAGAAGTTTTACACAAAAAAATTTAAAAAAAATCGAAGAGTACAAACATTTTCAAAAATGAGATTTAAATTTTAAAACTTAAAAATCGCATACTAGAGCGCTTTTCAGAATTTCTTGGGATTTTTTTTTAGAAAGTACGTAAAAAAACAAAAATTTTGAAAAAAAAAAATTTTAAATTTGGACCATTATTGAAGAAGTTATGATTAAAAGAAGTTTGAGTAAAGGAACAAACTACCAATTTTTAAAAATTCGATAACTTTTGAACGGGTCATCAAAAAAATCTGAAAATTTACCACGAAGGAGTTTTCGAAGGGTACTAAAAACTGTAAACAAATTGGGAAAATCTAAAAAAAAAGTTTTTCAAAGTGTCCGATTTCACATGGAATGCCCCATATAGAGCACCCATATATGCATAATTGTTTTTTTTATCGCTCCCCGCTCATTTTCGGTTGAGTTGGGAGTAAAAAATAATATCTATCCAGAAATTGGACTTCTAGGTTACAAACAGACCAAGCAGTTTGAACTTTTGACCTCAAAAATGGGCTAAAAAACCTTTATAGATTAATTTGGCTGTAACTCTTAAAATAAAAGTTTTTCGCAAATTACTTTCATAACAATTTTTTTGTAGATTCCAAATGCAAAGATTTTTCTCTCATACAGTTTTGATTTTTGTGTTTTTAGCGATTAAAGTCGAAATTTGGGTGAGAACTTTTTTTAAAAAATTGTCATAAATTTTTAAATTGGGGAAAATTTTAGCTCTTTGCATAATTTAATAGAGTATTAAATGTAGTTTTCCAAAAATTTTTTTTTGCAAAAATATATCGACCCTTCCATGAAAAATTGCCAAAATCCTACTCTGAACCACAATTTTTTTGACATCCAACCACGTTATGGGGGTATATTCACTTTGTAAGTGCGTGTTTTACGCAACGAAAGATAAGTCTAGGATTCCACATAGTATATATGGGGTATTCCACGCCAAATCGGACACTTGGAAAATTTTTCATTTTATATTTTTTCAATTTTGTAGTACCCTTCAAAAACCCATTCCAAGTAAATTTTGATATCTTTTTTGATAATCCGTTCAAAAAATATGGAATTATAAAAAAAACACGATTTTTTCTGTTTTTTACTTATCACTTCTTTAAAAATGGTCCAAATTCGAAATAATTTGTTAAAATTTTATCTTTTTTTCGACAAAGTGTTTTAATAAAGATTGGAAGACAACAAAAAAACTCAAAAATCGCTGAATATATTAATTACATTTTTATTTTTAATTCTTTTTTATATATTACCATAATCCCACGATCTACTTAAGCTTATAACTTTAAGAAAATGTTAAGAAAATGTTAAAAAATTAAAAAAAATCAAATAAAAAATTTTAAGAAAAGATTGAAAAAAAAAAACAAAGAGTGCAATCATTTTAAAATCTCATATTAGAACACTAAGAAATTTTTAATAAAAAAACAAAAACTAAAAAAAAATGTTGACCATTTTTGAATTTGTTTTGATAGAAATACGGAAAACGATAGTTGTTTTTTTTTTTGAAAATTCGATATCTTTGGAACGGGTAATTTAAAAATTTTGAAAACTAACTTGGATGGGGGTTTTAATGGGTTTAACAAAAAAAAATAAAAATAATTAAAAAATCTAAAATAAAAATTTTCAAAGTGTCCAATTTGGCACTGAATACCCCATATATATTTAGGGAAATCCTAGACAGATGTTTCGGTGCGAAACTCACGGAATTACAAAGTGAGTATTCGCCTATATTGAGGTTGAATGGTAAAAAAAAGAGATTCAGAGAAGAACTTTGAAATTTTTTCATGGAAGGGTCGATATATTTTTGCAAAAAAAAATTTTTTGGAAAAGTAAATTCAATACCCTAGTCAATTGTGCAAAGAGCTCAAATTTTCCCCAATTTAAAAATTTACGAGAATTTTTTAAAAAAAAGTTCTGACCCAAATTTTGACTTTAACCGCTAAAACACCGCGATCGGACATATTTAGGTCTAAACAGTATGAGAGAAAAATCTTTGCATTTTAATTCTACATAAAAATTGTTATGAAAGTTAATTGCGAAAAACTTTTATTTTAAGAGTTACAGCCAAATTAATCTATAAAGGTTTTTTAGCCCATTTTTGAGGTCAAAAGTTCAAACTGCTTGGTCTGTTTGCAACCTAGAAGTCCAATTTCTGGATAGATATTATTTTTTACTCCCAAGTCAACCGAAAATGAGCGGGGACGCTTATTTCAAATTTTTATTCAGATTTTAAAAATTCAAAATGGCGGAACCAATATGGCAGATGATTTTTTTTTTAATTGTCGCATTTAAGGTACTAAAAACTAAAATCGGTTGAAAGTCAGCCAAGTTATTATAACTTCCCCAGGCATCTAGCGTGTGTCATACCACTTGATTAAAGAATACGAGTCCCTTTTTTTAAATTTATTGAAACTTTCTACTGTAATAACATTTTTTCATTATTCATGTTTCAGTGTAATATTTTTTTGGTTTTTCCAAATTTTTAAACAAAAAAAATTTTTTTTTTTTTTAAAATAGAGATTTCAAAAGGGTGTTGAAAATGCAGGCATTTTTAGCCTTAATTTAAAACATGTTAGCAAAACACAATATGAAAAATACTTGTCATCTTAATACATTTGAACTTGAAGAATAAAAAAATGTTATTACAGTAGAAAATTTCAATGAATTTCAAAAATCGGATTGTATTGCTTAATCAAGTGGTCTGCCATACGTTAGATGCCTGGGGAAGTTGTAATAACTTGGCTGATTTTCAACGGATTTAAGTTTTTGGTACCTTATTAGAGAGGCATTTTACTCCGTATTATAATTCTGTAACCACTTGAATTTAAACTTAACTTAAAATATCAAAAAAATTAGAAAACAGAAAAAAAATCATATTTTTCCTTGTAATCCGTTTTCTAAATTTCAAGGCCCCTGCGGAACGCCTTTTCCATGTCCGATCGTTCTTAATTTTTGTGAGGCGTATTTTTACCTCGAAATGAATATACCTAGGGTAAGTTAGGGTCAGTATCTACCAATTTAATTTTTTTGGAGCACCATATAAAATAAATCAGAGTGAAAAAATTAAAGGTGCAATTTTCAAATTAAAAAAAAAAAAATAGAACAAATTGCGATCACATCTCGAATTATGGCTTAAAAGTTGCGTAATTTAGAGTAGAACTTTAAGATGTTTTTAAAAAAAAAATCTAAGGTTTCGGACTTTTTCAAAAAGTCGATTTTAATTTTTAAACGTTAAAAATTAAGTGATAATTCCTTCGAATAATTTTTTAAATATTTTTTTCTAAAACTACATTTAAATCCCAACAAAACGTTGTTCAACTTTTTTGAAGATATCTATATTTTTAACTGGTCAAAATTAATTGAAAATTTTAATTTTTTAATTTTTTTGAAAAAATCGCCATTTTGAAAAATTGATTACTCAACACCATCTTGGAATAAAAGGCTGAAATTTGGTTTCCAAGTTACATTTAATAAGTACTAAAACATATCCAAAAATAAAATAAATCGAAAGGGGTCGGATCTAAAAGTAAGTGATTTGGCCTGGAATGCCCCATATACTTTATGGGGTCCTAAACCAATATTTCAATGTGTTACATACGGAATGACAAACTTATATATACCCTCTATCACCAGAGTGGAGGGTATAAAAATATTAAAAGTGCAAATAAAGTACAAATTTCACGACTTAAAAAAACCAAAAATTTTACTTGATCCCAGACAGATTTCGCGTGAGAGAGAAAAAAGAGAGTTGAACCAATTACAATCTCTTTACTTTATTCCTCTATGCCATGATAGAGCAAAACGGAGCCAACTTTTTGTCCATAGTATCGCCAACACTCTTCACACTTTTTGTCGTGTAGGCCAGCGGTTACCAACCTATGGTACGCGTACCACTAGGGGGTACGCGAAACTGTCCGCGGGGGTACGCAAAATTTTAGTAATTTGGACATTCGTTCTAGATTAACCTTTCAATGCAAAGTTTTCCATAACGTCAGGTTTTTAAGAAAGTTGAGGTCAAAGTTCACAAAAAACGTATTTTTGTGCAATTTAGAGAGCATTTTTTGCGATATTTTGAGATCTGACCACTTGTTTTCGATTAACCTTTTGATGCTGATTCCGAATATGGTTCTCAATTTTTTTTATGATTTTACTATGTTTTTAAGAAAATGCATGTCAAAGTTCTCAAAAAACGTGTTTTTGGGCATTTTTGAGACGGGTTGTGATATAGTGAAAATTTGGGTACCATTTTGTTAAGCTCAAAATGTCCTTTCATTGTATTTACGAGGGAGTTTCATTCAAAAAATGACGGAATTGTTGATCTGCCCTTGTATTAAAAAAAACATTTAAAAAAAATTAAAAAAAACATTATATTTCCGCCCTCTGTGATGTGTTTTTGGAACTTTTTTTAAGAGTTCAAAAAACGTCAGTTGTTTAAATTTTTGGTGTAGAAACGACTGGTGAAATCAGATTTGCAATATTTTCAGCTGTTTTTGCTCTTCAGAAAAATCAGCTCAAATTCCGCGTTTTCAGATGCATTGAAAAAAAAAAAAAATTTTTTTCAAAAAAAAAAACACCATTGTTTTGATCTCCCCTAAATCCTTCAAAAAAATTATAATACCCGCAGATCAAAAATTTAAAAATTAACTCTAGTATTTATGTGAGAAGTTTTTTGAACGAAAACAAAAAACTCGTTAGGTGGTACGCGGCTGACAACATTTAAAATTAGGGGTACGCGAGCCAAAAAGGTTGGTAACCGCTGGTGTAGGCAGTTAAATACTGTGTGATATGTGCATTTTTAAAATTTTCGGGAATACCTATTTTTTTGGATTCAAAATTAGGGCCCATTATATGTAAAGATGGTCGGCGATACTATGGACCAAAATTTTGCTCCGTTTTTCTCTATATATTTAAAAAATCGATTGCATTCGCAGTGGAATGATAAAAAATCGAATGCAATCGATTTTTCTAAATCGAATGAACAAGAAATCGAATGCATTAATTTTTTCCATTCAATCGAATGAATTGCAAGGACTGCATTCAATGTTGATTTATGAAATCGAATGCATTCACTGACTATGAAAATGGAATGGATTTTTTTGAGAATTCATTCGAAAAGGATTTTATTCTTCGAAGCTCTGACCATAGTGTACAATTTGCTCCACCCTAGTGCACAATAGGCAGGAGCAACTTTTCCTTTTTTCGAATTTAAAAATCGTCGGGGTCGGAAAAGTTGACCTTTACGGTCAATATTAACACAAAAAAATATTGCACCTGTAGAGAATGCTTTTGGGTTTCTTTTTTGACTTGATAATCGGAAAGATCCGAACAAAGTGAAAAACAGATTTTTTTAGTTAAAAATATTAGTTAATATTCGAATGTTACTAAAAAAGTGCTTTTAGGGTACACCTTTTTTTGGTCTGTAATTTTTTTTTGTTTCTGTTTTCTTTTGGTCCAAAAATTGCTGCACCCTAGTGTACACTAGGGTGGCTCGTTTTTGGGGTTTTCTCTCTGATTAAATTCTATTAACCGCCAAAAGTGTTGGTCCCCTTAGGGTAACTCACATACAAAATATCACTCCGAGTTTATCTTCTGTCCCCACTTTGGCCCTCAAATTGGGATTTTTGCAAAAAAAGGACTTACAAAAAAAAAAATAATTAAAAGTTTTTTTTATTTAAATTAATTACAAATTATTTTTGTATACTATTTGATCGTAAATACTTATACATATACGAAATTTAAATATTTTACGACATCATTAACCCGTTCAAACTGGTGGAGAATAAGAAAGGCACAGGGGCGTGGTAAATTTATTTCCATCTATTTTCTGTATAGATAATTTTTTTTTGTGTTTTTCTTATTTTTTGTGTGTACCCGAGTAAAAATAAACATATATAACAATATATAACTTGATGCAAACATAATAAATCATATATGATTATACATCGCGTGAGATATTTTCAAAATTTTTTAAATGCAGTCATATGTAGTTATATATAATTGAATCATGATTCGGATTAAAAGGTGTACGGTTGATATAATTATATAAAATTATATGATGGTCAATACAAAATTTGATTTTCTGTATAATTTAACATAAAATTATATATAGTTTATTCTGTTCCATATAAAACTACATATGTTTCCAATTAACCAAAAATTTTCTAAGATTTTTAGACAAAGTATAAGAAACTTTTTAAAATGTTCCTAAACATTTCTTTGTTAGGGTTATGTATATCACCTATCTGGTTCGAAGCGTACCCGAACATTTTTTTGTTTTAGAAAATTATATGTTTGGTGAATGTATCGTTGACCTGTGGTGTATCTCAACCCAAACCCAAAAACACCAGGATTTTATAAGTTTTCATGCAATTAGATCTAATTAGATCCACCAATATATGGGAATGTCTGGTCAAAACTCGGATGAAATCAAATCATATTTTATACAAGTTGATCTTTTTTAATGCAAAAACATCCACCATTATTCGGATCAAATTGCGTATAAATATATATTGTGTTACATATCATTATATATTGTATCATATAAAAATTTTTACTCGGGTAATGGACTTATAAGCTTAAAATTGACATGTATATAGTAAAACACCAGGGACAGATTCTTACGAAGCCGGATTTTTTGCCTGTGGGCGGCGAATTACACTCAGAAAATTATGTAAGTTACTACATGTTAGTTATTTGTATAATTTAGAGTAGTTAGTTGTTTTCAACTACAAAGTCAGTTGTTTTTGTATAAAAAATATCAAACAACAATTTCTGTTAGTTATTTTAAGTCGTTTTTTTGAACAACTAACAAAAAAGTACTGTGATGTAGTAACAGTTATTAAAAGTAGTTAATTTTATTTTTTTATCTCTGAAAAATTTTCAAAGTTTTTTTCCAAAAAATCAAAAAAATAATCATTTTTTGAAAAAAAAATTTATATATTGATTATTTAATTTTTACTACATTTTAGTTGTTTTAACTACAAATGTAAGTAGTTTTTACTACATAAGTCAGTTGTTTTTTGTCAGTTAAAATAACTAACATTGTTAGTTGATTTAACTGAAAAAGTAGTTGACCCCAAAACAACTTACAATGTAGTTATTTTAACTGACATTTTCAGTTGATTTTACTAACATAATTTTTTGAGTGTACGAGAAAATGGGGACTTGGCAAAATATTTTTTTTTGTAACATTTTAGAGTATTTTTAAGCTCCGCCCCTATGAATTAGGAAGCTGAAGTCCCTAACACGTAATCCTAACTATGAACCATTTCCTAAAGTAGTCCGATTTAACATTTTTGGAATGTAGACGGAGAGTTGAGGGGAAAAATGGACAAGGCAATAATGTGTTTTATTTTTTTTAATTTAACTAACTTTAAAGCCCTAATGACCTACGCAGCCGTAAATTGGCCAGCATATTGTCCTGACACTGGACCATATCCTAAAGTAGTCAGACTTACAATTTGGACTGTGGACGGAGAATTAAGAGGGAAACGGGCGTCGATACGAGTATAGTTCTAACGATGGAGCTTATCCTAAAGTAGTCAGATTTAAAAATTTTGAAATATGGACGGAGAATTATGAGAAGAAATGGGCGTGGAACCTAATTTTGAAGACACCTTATGACCTTGAAAGATGAAAATTAGGATGCATATAGTACGGACTATGACAAAGATCAACACTGACCTGGATATCCAGTGAAAGGGCGGAGATACAAAAAAAATCCGTTGTGAATTTCGTTCAGTTTATACACTCAAAATAATAACTCTGTAAAATACTCTGTAAAATGACTGTAATCTCAATTCAACAGATATTTGACAGAGTTTTCTGTCAAAATACAGATTTAAAGAAAATACTTTGTATTTTGTTGTGACAAAAAAACAAAGAGTCATCTGTTATATTACTTTTTACTTCGTAATCTTAATTTTACAGATAATTAACAGAGTTTTCTGCTAAAATACAGACCTAAGCAAAATACTTCGTATTTTTTTATAACCAAAAAAATTTTCTGTTTTGAGTAGTTTTTGTTACCAAACATCAAAATTTTATCTGTATATTTTTATTTTTTGAGAAAAAGTTTAAATAGTAGCAAAAAAAGTTATCAAAAAAAATTTTTCAGAAATTTTATAAAAATTTTACAAAATAACATGCATTTAACTAAACTCTGTAAATTTACAGAGTTTTTTCTGTATTTTTTTTTGCATCAAATGTATTTTACAAATATATGTAAATTTACATAGTTTTCTTTGCTAAATGGTGGTTTATTTAACCAATATTTTACTAGAAACTCTGTAAATTAACAGTTTTTTTTGTCCAAAGCATTTTACAGAGTTTAATAGTAAAATTACAGAGTTTTCTCTGTAAAAAAGCTTTCATATTTAACTAATATTTTACTACAAACTCTGTAAATTAACAGTTTTTTTCTGTCAAAATCATTTTCCAGAGTTTTTTAGTAAAATTACCAAGAAATGTTGTTAGCTGGAAAAGTATGGTGTACTCTGTTAAATTAGCAGAGTTTTTCTGTAATTTAACAGAGTTATTATTTTGAGTGTATATATAATCTGTAACGTAGCCGGATTTTCGGCCTCTAAGACAGGGGGAGTGGCGGAAGACGGCGAAATTTAGTTTTTAAACATCTAGGTAGTTATTCATAAAAACTAAAATATAACTAAAGTAGGTTTATTTGAGAGATATTGCAGGCATATTTGTCAAATAAACCTATAATAAGTCTACTATAAGTGTTATGAATAACAGCCTCAAACTATTTCTGAAACCCCTAATGACTAAGGAAGCTGAAAATTGTAAAGCATAAAGTATTGACAAAGGATCATATCCTTATGAATTCAGATTTTTTTCAGATATTTAAACTGTGTACGGAGAATTATAAGGAAAAATGTATGTGAAAAAATTGTGTTTTTTTGTAACATTTTAGCTAATTTTAAAACCCTTCATGACTAAGAAATATATAAATTTCCATGTATATAGGAGTGACGATGGGACATATCCACACGATGGATTTTTGATATCCGGTTTAAGGACGGAGAGACGAAATGGGCGTGCTAAATTTAGTTCTAAAATTTTATCAATAAAACCTTTTATACTCATTAAATTTTTTTCCAGCTTAGGAAATATATTGACGTAACTCAATGTAGCAATATTAAATTTTTTAAGAACAAAACATAATTTTTTATAATGTTTAGTAAAAAATTAGAATTATTAAGAAAAGTGATTTGGTGTTCCGCCTGGCAGGGACAGGCTATTCGACTAGTTTTTTTATAATTTCTTTGACCAAATTGGGTCCAAAATTTTATCAGGTACTAACAAAAAATTTTATCGTTTAACAAATCCAATACTTCAGGAGCAGCAAAAATCCGAAAAAAAACTAAAATAAGAAGCACTCTAGTAAACATTACTGGCATGAATTATACAAATTTACAGAAAAACCATATGTTATTATTAATCGATTAATCGGCATAAATTCTTCGATTAACCCTTTAATCGAAATTAGCAATTTTAAATTAATCGAACAATTATTCGTCTAAAATTGTTCGATTAATCGAACAAAAATTAATCGGTTGAACACCCTAGATACATGTAAACATGTATAAATTGGCTTCTGTGTTTTTTACCCCAACAAAAAAACACACAAAAAAAATTAAAAAATTGTACCAGTTTTTGGTTTAATTACAACCTATAAAGTGGTTTTGGATAACTTACCAAAGTTTTTGCTCTAAAAAACTTAGGTAAATTATCCAAAACCACTTTATAGGTTGTATTATCCCCAAAACGTACACAATTTAAAAAAAAAACTCCATTTTTTATAGGTTTTTTGTACTTTTGCTTAGCAAACAAAACTTTTTCTGCGCGTGTCATTTTTGACCCCAGATCGGTAAGATTTCATGACAGACTTACAGTTATCTAATAGAATACCACGACACCAAAAAACCGTTAATTTGTTTAAAATCAAGATTTCCTTGAAATCCGCTAACTTCCCCCTATATTTTAATTATTCTTTCCAAGGTGTTCCAAATGAATCCAGAAAAAAATTATGTATGTATTTTACATTTTTTTTTTAATAAAATTTTGGAAAAAGATGTTTTGAGAACCTCCCCAAAATCATGTAATTTGTATACCCTCCAACCACAGTATGGGGGTATACTCACTTTGTCATTCCGTGTGTAACGCATCGAAATATCAGTCTAGGACCCAATAAAGCATATATTTTATTGATCAGTGATAGATTCTAAGACATTCTAGCGATGTCTGTCCGTCCGTCCGTCTGTAGAGGACACGATACAGTTCAAAATAAAAGAGCTAGACTTCCGAAGTTTGGCACGAATATGTCTTAAATTCCTAGGCAGGTTATGTTCGGAAATGGGCAAAATCGGACCAAGGGGAAAAAAGTTCCCCCTTGAAGAACTAAACCAACCTAAGAAAAATCGCACTTTTTGCAGGGTTTTTTGTACTTTTGCTAAGCAATTGCAACATTCTTATCTCAGAAGAAGTT
Source organism: Pegoplata infirma (assembly GCA_963921195.1). Taxonomy (NCBI): domain Eukaryota; kingdom Metazoa; phylum Arthropoda; class Insecta; order Diptera; family Anthomyiidae; genus Pegoplata; species Pegoplata infirma. The sequence goes on from OY992538.1 coordinate 66,753,112, forward strand.
CAAATTCGCAAGGGGAAGGTGCCCCCTAACGTCTCCTACCAACCCCCCAAAAAGAAGACGCCCCTGGATGTTTTTATATTGTTTTTTTTACATTTTGAAGGGTATAAAAGATTCGGCACAGCCGAATGTAACACTTCACTTGTTTTGGTATCAAGTTTGAACGGGTTAATGATACCGTAAGATTTTTAAATTTCATACAAAAATAATTTTTAAATTATTTTAATAAAAAAACATTAAATCAGTTTTTGCAAAAGTTCAAATTTTGAGGCTCAAAGTGGGGACAATAGATAAACTCCGATCGGATTGATATTTTGCATGTGAGTTACCCTTAGGGGTTGAGCTTGCAAAGCTGGGTGTAGATAGGTTAGGAGCTTTTGTTCATATTGAACCCACGCACAGTGGGAAAAAAAATTACTGTTTTTGTCCAATTTTGCCTACACGTCGCAATTCTTAACCGATTTTGGTTTTTATTTTTTTGTATTTTAGCTAATAAAATTCTGCATCGATCTGTCATGGTGGATTTTTGAAAAAAAATTCGGATTACTTTTTATATTTTCCTAAAGTTCAGAAAATTTTAATTTTTTCAGTATTTTTGCAATAAAAAATGCATTAGACATGGGACTAGGGTTGCCAGACGGGCTTGATTTGGCTTGATTGTCAAGCTTTTTTAGTACGTGTCAAGAATCAAGCCAAAATGTCATTTGTCAAGCTAAAATCAAATTTTACACAATTTCCCACTAAATTGTCAAGAAAAATCAAGAAATATTTTTTTTTATAATCTTTAAATGTAAACGAATAAAAATTAAAGCTTGATTTAAAAAATACTTATGTTTTCACCACTACGTGTTCCAATATCAGCTTTATTTCATAAATAATAAGTCAGAAGAGTAATTTATGGAACTGATTTTTCCTATATCATTGAAGTTGTGCGATTAATTTTGGCTGTGTCGCTTTTACCAAATGACTGTTTCTTTCAAAACATTCAGTGAAAAGTATGGTTCTGAAACGCCACTAAAAAGTTTGAAATGATTAAAAAAACCTTAAAATTTACTCCAACATAAGCTAATTCCAAATTTGTTTTATTATGATTACTAAAAAATTTGTCAAAAGTTACTTAACTGAAATCAGTACACTCAAAATAATAACTCTGTAAAATACTCTGTAAAATGACTGTAATCTCAATTCAACAGATATTTGACAGAGTTTTCTGTCAAAATATAGATTTAAAGAAAATACTTTGTATTTTGTTGTGACAAAAAAAACAAAGTTTCCTCTGTTATATTACTTTTTACTTTGTAATCATAATTTAACAGATAATTAACAGAGTTTTCTGCTAAAATACAGATTTAAGCAAAATACTTCGTATTTTTTATAACCAAAAAAGTTTTCTGTGTTGAGTAGTTTTTGTCTTTGTTACTTAACATCAAAATTTTATCTGCTTTTTTTGTTGAGAATAAGTTGAAAAAGTAGCAAAAAAAGTTATAAAAAAAAATCTTGTCAGAAATCTTATAAAAATTTTACAAAATAACATGCATTTAACTAAACTCTGTAAATTTACAGAGTTTTTTCTGTATTTTTTTTTTTTTTGCATCAAATGCATTTTACAATGTAAATGTAAATTTACATAGTTTTCTTTGCTAAATGGTAGTTTATTTAACAAATATTTTACTATAAACTCTGTAAATTAACAGTTTTTTTTTTGTCAAAATCATTTTACAGAGTTTTTTAGTAAAATTACCAAGAAATGTTGTTAGCTGGAAAAGTATGGTGTACTCTGTTAAATTAGCAGAGTTTTTCTGTAATTTAACAGAGTTATTATTTTGAGTGTAAGAAAAATTTAAGTCTTAACAAAAATTTAGAAAATTTTTGCAGATCGGATTTAATATTTGCTGAAATTAACAAACTTTTTAGCGAATTTTTCGTAGAACAGTGATTTATTTGATCGTCAAGTCCAGACTTTATTATTGATTTTCCAAGTCCCGACACCTTTTTTGATACACTCAAAATAATAACTCTGTTAAATTACAGAAAAACTCTGCTAATTTAACAGAGTACACCATACTTTTCCAGCTAACAACATTTCTTGGTAATTTTACTAAAAAACTCTGTAAAATGATTTTGACAGAAAAAAACTGTTAATTTACAGAGTTTGTAGTAAAATATTAGTTAAATATGAAAGCTTTTTTACAGAGAAAACTCTGTAATTTTACTATTAAACTCTGTAAAATGCTTTGGACAAAAAAAACTGTTAATTTACAGAGTTTCTAGTAAAATATTGGTTAAATAAACCACCATTTAGCAAAGAAAACTATGTAAATTTACATATATTTGTAAAATACATTTGATGCAAAAAAAATACAGAAAAAACTCTGTAAATTTACAGAGTTTAGTTAAATGCATGTTATTTTGTAAAATTTTTATAAAATTTCTGAAAAATTTTTTTTGATAACTTTTTTTGCTACTATTTAAACTTTTTCTCAAAAAATAAAAATATACAGATAAAATTTTGATGTTTGGTAACAAAAACTACTCAAAACAGAAAATTTTTTTGGTTATAAAAAAATACGAAGTATTTTGCTTAGGTCTGTATTTTAGCAGAAAACTCTGTTAATTATCTGTAAAATTAAGATTACGAAGTAAAAAGTAATATAACAGATGACTCTTTGTTTTTTTGTCACAACAAAATACAAAGTATTTTCTTTAAATCTGTATTTTGACAGAAAACTCTGTCAAATATCTGTTGAATTGAGATTACAGTCATTTTACAGAGTATTTTACAGAGTTATTATTTTGAGTGTAAGCTTTCGAAGACCGCTTTTGTATAATTTAATTTAAATAAAATTGGTTTAAAAGTAACTTTTAAAAAAATATAAAAATTTCGCATGTCAAGAAAACTCAAGCTTTTTTTTCTTAATGTCAAGCTTTTTACCATTTTCGATCTGGCAAGCCTACATGGGACGAATATGCTTTATAGACTTAATTAAAGGTTTTGGAACCCTTTATCAACGACGTGATTAGTATTTGAAAATATATTATTATTTTGATTTTTATAACCAGACAAAAATTCAAGAATTTTCACTTTTAAAAGCCTACACTCAAAATAATCACTCTGTTAAATTACAGAGATACTCTGCTGAGCCAGCAGAAAATACCATAAATTTCCAACCAGCAAGATTTTTTTGTGATTTTACTATAAAACTCCGTAAAATGGTTTGGACAAAAAAAATTGTAAAATTACATAGTTTCTAGTAAAATATTAGTTAAATGGGACCACAATTTTACAGAGAAATACTCTGTAAATTTACATATATTTGTAAAAACTCTGTAAAATTATTTCGATAAAAAAACTGGTAATTTACAGAATTATCTGTAAAATGTTGGTATGTGACCAGAAGTTTATAGAAAAAACTCTGAAAATTTACAAAGTTTTTGTTAAATTTATTTGATTTTAAATTTGAACACATGAAATAATTTGGAACAAAAATAACAACACACACATTTATAATAAACTTTATTGTTTAACTTTGCGTGCATGACTCCAAAACTTCTCTGCTTCAAAAACATTAACAGTCTGACAAGACATAAAAATTATTCTTTGCGTATTACGTATATTTTAAATTATGAAAGCTCACATATTCAGTGACGCATTTAAGAGGTATGCGTTCACCGGGGTTTTTAAAATTTATAAATGACGATTTGAGCAGGGGCTATTTAAATGTGAAAATTGTGTTCTATTAGTACTTTCATAAACTTGGAGAAAAACTAAAATTTTAATGTGCCTTATTAAATGCATTACCAATTTTAATGGTGCGCACACGAAACGTTTTTTTTTTTTAATTTCTTATTTAAATAAATTTTAATGTGCAAGAAGCATTGATAAGTAATAACTTGACACAAATGCGATCATTTAAATGCGCCCGCTGAAATGTTTCGCACGCGAATGTTTAACTTTGTAGAAATTATTTATAAACTCACTATTTTCAGTGCCACACTTGAGTGGGGTCTTTCCAATAAACACTTTAATAAAAGGAAATCGTTTTAGAATACCCTGACTTTCTTATATATTTTTTTAATGCGCTTGATATGACTTTTACACCACGGTCACTATTTGATTCCTGATCAATTTCTCCTTCCTTAATTTGCAAGCTGTGTTGACAATTGGAAAATTCCATCGTGTAAATTTGCCCGCTTTAATGCTTCTAAATTGTAAATTTACTTTTTTTTTTTATTTTTGTGAAAATTACAAGTTTTTTACGAGTACCTCTAATTTTAGACGACATCCTCTTAAAATTTACCAGCTTTAATTGTAATTTAAGACACTTTTTTAAGAGGGGTTGAAGAAGAGATTTTTATTTTAAAACTTTATTACAGAGCAATAAGTAAAGTTACAGATGAAATTTAGTATATTGGTTAGGAAAAAAACAAAGAATTTTTCTAAAATCTGTATTTTAACAAAAATTTCTGTTTATTATCTGTAAAATAAAGATTACAAAGTAAAAAGTAAAATTACAGATTAAATTTTGTTTTTCAGCCACAAGAAAGTTCAAAGTATTTTCGTTAAATCTGTATTTCGGCAGGTAACTTTGTCAAATATCTGTCGATTTGAGATTACAGTCATTTTACAGAGTATTTAACAGAGTAATTATTTTGAGTGTATATCTTTAAAAATAATGTACCAATTTCAATGAAATCTTTTTTAGATTAAAACTTGTGTTTTGCTTAGTCATAATTGTTACACAAATTTAAAAAAATATTTTATTTTTTGCTTAAATTTTACCTTATGATTTTTGGAATTTTAATATTATTTTATAGTCTGTTTAAAAAAAAAAAAAGTTGTTATATTGTAAATTCGAAAAAAAAGAGTTAAAAAATTTTGCAAAAATACTTTATTACCAATAATGGTTAAGAAAATGATAAGCTTTAATCTAAAAAAAAATTTCATTGAAAATGGTACATTATTTAAAATGATATAGGTACTTAAAAGTAAATATTTTTAAGATTTCATATGTTTATAAAAACCAAAATAATAATAAATTAACAAATGCTATTAATGTCCCCGAGTAAAAATAATTTATTATGATCTTATATACTTTCATATATGTAGTAATATTATTTGATATATGATCATGTGTGACACTATGTATTGCAAGATAAATTTATATAATAAATTTTGATGTGGAATTTTTTTAAGATATCACCATACATAACTATATGTTGTAACATCTGCATCATTTTAAATTTCTAAGTGTTTTATATAAAATTTTATATGCCTCCATTATTTTTTAATTTTTTTAAAGGTTTTCCAAGAACATATTTTTGTCGTAAATATTTTCAAAGTGTTTTATATAAAATTTCATATGACTTCATATTTTTTTATTTTTCTAAGATTTTTTCAAACACCACTTTTTTATCACGAATATTTTCTAAGTGTTTTATATAAAATTTTATATGACTCCATCTTTTAAATTTTTTCTAATAGTGCATTCACATTGGCATCGAAAGCCCGTTTAACGAGGTTTCGCCTCAAACCTCATTTGAAAGTACGTATTTTCCCATACAAATTGAAAACTTTTTGTTATGAGTTTTCAACGAAAGTACGTTCGAAAGCTCTTAAATTTCATAAAGAAAATAAATTAAAGAAAGTGTCAAAAATAAAAAATAAAAATATTTAAATATTTTCATAAAAAATATCATTAAATCAAAAGATTTAAATAAATTATTGTAAATTAGTGCGAAAATTAATTAATTGTGTGCGATTAATGTCGGGATGTTCGCAAATTTTATTCGGTAATTTTCAAAAACGTGATAACCGTCAAAAATTTCGGGTGTGAACGGTTATGTTTTCAAAATGAAAGTACGTACTTTCAACGAGGTTTCGAGCTGAGTGTGAATGTACTATAAGTTTTTTTCAAGGAACATTTTTTTTATTCTAAGTGTTTTTTATAAAATTTTATATAACTCCATTTTTTCAAATTTTTCTAAGTTTTTTTCAAAGAACAACTTATTTTTATTATTTTAATTTTTCAACTTTTTTTTAAAAACTAAAAAAAAACATCCGATTTATAAAATTGTATAAATTTTAATATAATTGGATATAATTTTATATCATTGGATTAGACCAAAACTCGTATCAAAGTCGATATAAAGTTATATAAACTGATATTATTAGATATTATTCGATCAAATCTTATGAAACCATTTTTCGTATAAGATTATATCAAAATAGACACGAACCCATATTAAATTATATATTGCGTCATATCAATTTTTTTACTCGGGTCATTTATAACGGGTTCAAATACATTTAATTTTGTCCATACAGCTTATTCGTCCCCTGCCTATTACATATTTTAGAGCAATAATTCTAAAAAAAATAATATTTTCTGAACTTTAAAAAAAATATTCAAATAAAACAAAAACGAAAAACGAAACAGACCGATGAGGAATTTTATTAACTAAAATTCAAAAGAAGAAAAACTAAAATCGGTTAAGTATTGCGACCTGTAGGCAAAATCGGACAAAAAATTACAATTTTTCCCCACTCTGCCACGATTCAGTACTACAGATAGATAAGTGATTGCCAGGCGGAGCAGAACCTACCCTGAGTTCCTTTAATTAGGAAACGACACATACACTGAAAAAAATAACTATACTGAAATTAAATAAACACTGTAATTAATTTAAGTAAACAAATTTTTTTGAATTTACTTCAACTTATCTTAATATAAGGTGGTTTTACTTAAAACAAAGAAAATAAACTTGAATATAGTACATGCATATACTTAAAAAAGCACAAGAGTTTTCCTTAATTTGTTTTTTTAAATTAAGTTAAATATTCTTTACATTTATGGCGAATTGATTGCATTTAAGAAAAAAAGCGTTTATTAAAAAATTTTGTTTTACTTAAAAGAAAAAAATTTAAATTGTGTGCAAAAAAAATAAATAAGTACGTAACTTACTTAAAAATAGTATAGACATTTTCAAGACATTAAATCAAATAAGTACTATTCTTTAATTCCAAAACGCATTTTCTTTAATTTAATCAATTTTTGTTTTAATTTAAGAACAAAATAATCTTTATTTTATTGATTTCATTGACTTTATTTGAATTCATATCTTCATCACTTTAAGAAAAAATTTACTTAACTTAAGGAAAAAATACTTTAGGTATTTTGGGGACCCCATCTGGGGGCCCCATCTGGAGACCCCATGAGACCCTAACTTTAAATCCAAATTTCGATTTTCGCGGAATTTTCAAATGCCTATAACTCTGCAAATACTGCAGATACGAAAAAAATTCTAAAGGCATTTTTGTAGTCCTTAACTTGTAGAATAAGACCGCCGAAGACCCGAAAGCCCTCCGAGTTATAGTTTTCGAGTTATTTAATGATCAAATTTCTCAAGACCCCATTCCTATATCTCGAAAACTAAGCAAGATAGAGCGATTCTGACCAAAATTTTGGATCAAAATCAGTAGTGACCCTTTAATAGTGTACGCCAATACTCATGGGCGGACCCCATATATTGGGGCCCGTGGGATCCTCACATTGGGACTCCATAGGGTCCACAGAATCCGTAAGTTTAAGGAAATTTTTACTTATTTAAAAAAAATATTTTTCCTCTTGATAAAAACAATTAAACTTATATTAAGTACAATTTTACTTACTTTTAAGATATATTTAAGTAAATGCATTACTATGTTTTAGGAAAAAATATACTTTGAACAAGAATAAATAACTTTGGAGCCCTCGCATACCCTTCTTTTTTTAAGTTAAGTTCAACATGCTTTAAAAATAGTAAAATTTTTTTTCAGTGTACTCGTTGTTTAATTTCTATCTCTAGGATTCCAAAATCCTTCTGATTCAAGATTTTCCGGTTGGTATAAACTTTCACTTTTAATGATACGTTCTACCTATTTAGGATCACACTATTCAGAGAGTGGACAACCGCTAACAAATAGCTATTTTTGTTTTTAAATATTTACAATATTTGCAGTAAATTTTATAAATTTCTTTAAAATCCATTAAATTTTTTTAGTCCTTCATTTGTTGATTATTAAGTAGTTATGAACCCACAAGTAAGGAATCATAAAAACTAGGCCATTTTATATGTGTGTAAATTTTCTATACATATAAAAAACCTATTCAATGTATATGATAGAATTCTATGATACTAAAGGACTTTTAACTATAAAGGATATATTTATCTGTATACCAATATCAACGGTTTAGATGTATGTGTATATGATTCCATTACAGTTACAGTGGAAAATATAAAAATTGCAATACATACTTTGATTGGACGGACTTATGAGCGAACGAACAGCGCATGATGGGCGTATAAAGGAGCAAAGAATGTAATACTTGTCGTACAACAAAAACTGGGTCAATCGATAATAAGAAAAAAATTTCGATGGTATACACAGTAAATTGAAAATATCATCATAAAAAAGATGTGTATATAAAAAAAAAATCCACCCTCTAACGGAAATTGGGGCTCAGTTGATATTATATACTACAAAATTTTTTTGTTCATACTTTGGATTTTGGGTGGTTTCGTACACATGCGAACTAGTTAAATTACTCGAGTTTCCAAAAGGAGAAGGGATATGTATATGAAAGATAAAACTTATGTTTTGAGAGTGACACGATATCTATGTAAAATAAAGTCCTTGCAGGAGTAACTAACTGTATATACACACCTATATATTTTACATATACAGTAAAATATGATGTCAGTTTGATTGGAGATACTTATCCAAAAAGGTGTCAGCCAGCAAGAGGGATGACGTTTTCCATATATTTTTTGTTGTCAATGGGGTGGAGTTTTTTTCTAGGCTTTCTTAAAGCTTCTCAAAAAGCAAAAATAGATTTTTTTCTTTTTCGAAAATTCGTTTGGTTTTTTGCAAGTTTTCCAAATTTTTTTCATTTGTCTTTAATTAAATTTTTGATAGGATTGTGTTGTTATGTTTCTTTCCAAGAATTATATTCATGCAGGTATATAATTTTGTTATAAGTTTGCGCATGTAATTTGTAATTGTATATAATGTAATTTTTATGTATTATGTAATATAATCATCATCGCCATCATATAACTAACATTGTATATGACTTGAACTGGATTTTTTCTTTTTGGTTTTTTTTTTTGTCATTATATCCAGGGTGGAATTTACTTGGTAAAATAGTTAGTATGTATCATAAGTTTACTTATGTTAATGTTAATCGACCAAAGGACATGTTATGTCCAACTTATAGTTTGAAATTTCCCTAAGGGAAACAATTAAGTTTTTTAAATTGTTTTCTAATAGAAATAATAACCTAGATTCGAAAAAAGAGACTGCAAATACTCCTTCCTACCCGCAGTGAAGAAAAATAGTGTGAACTTAAAGTTAGCTCTCATCTGAACATGTAATATGATTAAAGTCAATCATCGCTGAATGGGGCCACGCTAAGGCCTCACGCTACGCGACAATGGGTACACCGCAAGGCGGAGTTCAGCCACCTTTACTCTGTGGTAGACCCTATCCTGAAGAAACTGGGAACTTCAACCATCGTTTATGCGGATGATGTCGTGATATTTTCTTGCGGAAAGTATCCGGACACGATATCTGATTTACTTGAAGGGTCATTGAAGATGATGTGGAAGTGGGCATCAGATAACGGACTCAACGTAAAGCCGAAGAAGACGGAAATAGTACATTTTACTAGAAAGTAAAAGATCACAAATTTTAGGAGGATTAGAATCGGGGGAGTTGAAATTCCACTATCACCTCATGCAAATTTTTTTGGAGTGATTTTGGACAGTAAGCTCTCTTGGGAATCTAACACGGTTGAGAGAATTAAAAAGGCTAACAATGCTTACTACGCATGTAAGAAAATGTTCGGTACGACATGGGGATTAGAGCCTAGAGTTACGTATTGGATTTATACTTCAGTGGTAAGACCCATCTTACTTTACGGAGTGTTAGTCTGCTAAAAGGCACTTGAAAGGGATGCGATACTAAACCAGTTTCAAAGACTTCAACGGCTTATGGGACGTAGTATCACAGGCGCTTTAAGAACAACATCGGCCAACTCTATTGATGCGTTATTGCACCTTATACCAATTGACGTATTTGCAAAAGGTGAGGCTTATAAGGCCTGCCTCAGACTTAAAGAATCAAATTGCTTCAAGTTTCTCAACTTTGGACACAGTAACATGGACAGTATAAACAGTATTGACTCGGATTACATAGTGCCCAAACTATTTTTCGACCGGAAATATGAAGTAAAATTTCCGACTCGAGAATATTGGTCCGACTGGCAGGACACCCCTGCAAACACCATAAATATCTTTAACGATGGATCTAAACAAACACATGGAATAGCAGCTGGTTTTACAAACGTGCATCTAAACCAGAACTTTTCGTTTAATCTTCCTTTGGACTCGAGCATATTTCAAGCTGAAATAGTTGCAATAACTAAGGCTGTGGAACATATGGGGAAAACCAGGGGAGCAACCATAATTTTTTACGTGGATAGCCAGGCCGCTTTAAATGCACTTCAAGGTTATTATATCAAATCTAAAATAGTTTTCCAATGTTACGAGAACTTGCAGACGTTGTGTCAACACAACCAGGTTAATTTATTATGGGTAACAGGACACAACGGAATACAGGGAAATGAAAGGGCAGACGAACTCGTGAAACTTGGAGCTGATGGTGTAGGTACCACGGTGCTAGTTTTACCACCGCTCCAACAGTTCAAACAAAGACGAGATTCCATAAATATTGCAGTAACGAACAGGAAGTGGAGACAACTAACAACATGCAAAATCAGCAGAACTTAATGGCCAACTTATGACCAAGGGAAACTAAATACCTTTGATCACTTACGAGAAGGGAATGTCGAGCTCTGACGGGAATAATAACTGGTCACTGTCTCATCGGCATTCATGCTAAGAATATTAGACTCATCCCAGATGCCAGTTGTAAAAGATGCGCCTCACAAGCAATGGATGAAACGATAGAACACATACTTTGTCACTGTCCTGCGGTGGCAAGGAGTCGCCGATCGATTACTGGTCAGCTTTAATACTTTGAAGAATATAACGCGAATGGATCTTAGAATATTAAAAAGATTCGCAATGTCTTTGAACGTGTTTAACTTGCGCCGCTAGCGAAAAAAAGTTTTGTGGTATCGCTATGGACCAAAAGGTCTATACGAGGTGTAAATCGTACACCGCTACCCTAACCTAACCTAAAGTCAATCAGATTTGATTAAAAAAAATTAAAGAAATTACTATATTCTTTGTAATGCGTTGTGCGGTATACTGGGCACAACGATAGACAAGCGAGTAATCCGCACAGTCTCGCGGGATCAATTCGCTTATCTCAGCAAAACACTTACCATGGTAACATCGATAGAACAGTGTTGCACAACCCACATTCCGACGATGCTCCAAAGAGTCAATAGGGTTGAATACCCTACTATCATTGATTAGCTTCGACCCCTCCTTTGAACACGGTCCAGAAACTTCAAATTAGACTCTGAAGCCCCTGTCCATATATGGGACTTGTATTCCATCTTCGTCCGCATATAGGTTGTATAAATATTAGGGAGATCGAGAGGAGTGAAGTAATTCTTGCAACGTTTTAAGAAACCAAGACACTTGAATGGTTCTTTATAGTGCATTTACATTGGAATTCTAATCTAGTTAAGTGCGATTTTAATCTATTTTGTAATCTGTACCGTTTACATTGGCATTTTTTACATTTGAGAAGATTAGGATTGGCATTTAAAATAACAAGTTGGTAATAAATGTGTGTGACTGCGTCAAAAGACAGCGACGGTAATTAGTCGCCGTATGATTAACAAGGACAGTGACGGCATTTACAACTAACAATGTCGGCGGCATAAACATACTTTGCGGCGTCATCAAAATGACAGGCTTTGTGTCGGTGTTTTTCAGTTTTGGAAAATGAAAATAACAGAAATACAGAGTTGTATCAAACTTTGCCGATTTGCGTTTGGCGATTAGAGTCTTATACGGCGTTCACACTTGCTGTTTTGACGTGTTCAAGAGTGAGATGTTTAAAAAAGTCTTTGTTCTGTGTCCATTACGTTTTTATTCTGCTACTGGTGTTTTGTTGAACAACTTGTTTAAGGTCGCTAGTGTGAACTCCATATTAACTACTAGATTGAAAAACTAAATTTGTATGGGCAATCTAATAGATTGAAACTAGATTGGAGCCACAATCTACTTTAAGCTAGATTAGAAAACCACTGCAAACGCACTATTAGACACTTGGAAAACATGTTTATTCCAACGGACATCACATTGAATTTTCATGCCCAGAACATCAAGAGTAGGTTAGGTTAGTGAGAATGAAGCCAATTCCAAAAACGGAAAGTTTTTGGGGGATGACATCCATAGAGATTAAGGTTTGGCCCATTATGATTCCTGCTATTGTTCTCCTTCCACCTCTCTGTCTAATTTAGTCTTACCTTAAAAAAGGAATTATTATGTTTCCCACTTCGACAGTTTAATGAATGATATTAGTAGCCAAGTCCTGAAAAACATAAGTACCAAAGCATTTAAGGGCGGATTACTCAATGAAAAGTTAGCTACTAACTGCCGATTTAACGGAGCCTTATGTCAAAATTTGTATGAAAAAGTTGAATTTAACGGAGAGTTATTTTATAACGGAGCATTGAGTAATCCAGCCTAAATCTCCTAAATGATAAAGGTGGGCATTCACATAAGAAATAAAAACTGTCCTCGACAGATTCATTGCACCATCTGCAAGTGTCGTCTGACATTCCCCCTGTTTTCACCAAGTGTTTCTCGAGTTTATTATGACCCTTGATAAGGTTTATTACTGCTCTTAACTGTCTTCAATCCATGTCCAGAAGAATTTTGTTGTTACATTGTAATTCTTCGTCTGCATGCTGTTATTTGAAGTCGTTCATCTATTTATCCACTTATTTCTAATGTCTTGCTTGATTTTCCGAAAAATATGGGAGATTGGTAGAAAAACTTCCTCATTGGCGAGCTCAAGTGGAAAGCTTTTACCTGCCTTCGCCAGCACGTGCGAGTTTCCGATTAATCAATACCAATACTACCCATAGATACAGAAGACGAAGTCCTGATTAAGAGTGTCATTCATATTCTATTACACTAGCCCAAATTCTACAAGTCTTGGGCTATGATAGAAGGAAAATGTATGATAAATGTTGATGTCGTCTGCAAAAGAGTAGATAGGGTTGAAAGTTTGACTAAAAATGTCATTAATAAAATAAGAAAAAGAGTAGGAGAAAGAACAGCACCTTGCGATACCCCTAAGTTTAATTGAAACATATGCGATGACACCCCATCTACAACAACACGTATACTTCGGTCTCTGAGAAAACTCGATACACCAAAAGCAATACGTTTAGATACAAGTGTGTAGTGCCACACTCGATCAAACGCCTTGGAAATATCCAAAGGAATCACGTTACTTTCATCAAATTGGTGAATGGAACGACTTCAAAGTTCCGAAAGGAACGCCATCTCCAGTAGAACGACGTTTACGGAAGGCAAACTGCCGGTCATTGAAAAGTCAACAAGGTGATGATTTACCATGCTCTCCATCACCTTCTAGAGCGTATAACAAATTGATATTAGGGTTTAAAGACGCACCCATTTTTGGGATTGGCTGAACGTTGGCCACCTTCCAGCAAGAAGGGTAGATACCCTTATCCAACGTAAAGCTAAAAAGACTTGCCAACAGACGGGCTAAGGCCGAGAAGTACTGCTTTAGCACAAGTGCTGGTATGCCATCGGGTCCCGGTGACTTATTTACTGTCAAAATTCGCGGAATGTTTAGTACAGTAATGGAAAAATATTTAAAAAGTTTTCATGGAATAATTTTGGTCCACCAGAGCATTTTAAGATAAAAAAATCTAAATTGTTATCAAAATTGAACTTTAAATTTTTATATTCAATCAAGCTCAAAAGGATACTTTAAATCGTCCATGTTCTTTTAGTACCATTTTAAGCCACTTAAAAAAAAGTAAAAAAAAAATTAATAAGTGGATTAAATTTCACCATGCAAATATTTTTCCCTTAATGTGCTCCACATTCTTAAAATTTTGACACCAATTGCAGCCAAAACAAAATTTTTTTTTTTTTTTTGACAAAATAAACTACGATTGCGAACTTCAGCCGGTTGTAGTTAGGCAAAGACAGACTCTAATTTTGTATACCCTCCACTCTAGTGATAGAGGGTATATATATGTATATAAGTATATATATTCATGATCCTCGATCGATTTAAAGTCGATCTAGCGATGCCCGTCCGTCCGTCTGTCTGTCTGCCTGTCCGTCCGTAGAAAACACGCTATCTTTTGAAACAATTAACAGAGGCTACTGAAGTTTGGCATATATGTGGGTCATTTACCTGGTCAGGTTGGTATTGCAATCCAGCCAAATCATTCCAGCGGTTCAAAAGTTATGAGCAAAAGAGTAAATTTCGGCAAGGGTTTTTCGCGTATTAACGAGATAAAAAACATTCTTACTTTCGAAAGATAATAATAAGACTGCTGAAGCTTGGCATATATTTTTGCCAATCCCCAGGTCTGTTTGTTATTGAATTTCAACTCAATCGGTCCAGTGGTTCAAAAGTTATAAGCAAAACCCTGAATTTCAGATTGGTTTCATCTTTAATGCCACGTGTTATACAAGTTTTAAAAGCATTGGTGGTAACTTAACAATGCTTTTCAAACTTGTTTAGTTTTAAAGCAATGCTTTTTAAACTTTTTTAGTTTTAAAAACTTTGGTAACTTAAAAATTACACTCGAAAAAAATTGTAAACTCAAAAAAAATTTTACACTCAAAAAAAATTTTACACTCAAAAAAAGTTTAGTTTTTTTTTTTTACAAAAATTACAATATATTGTGTACATACGTACGTGCATTCACTCATAAATATTTTTATAGTAAAAAAACGCTCGAAAAAATTTTTACACTCAAAAAAAAATTAGTATTTTTTTTTTTTTTAAATGACATAGATTCGGCAAAGTCGAATTTAACTTTTCTACACTCAGAAAAAAAACTAACTAAAAAATGGGAAAATTAACTAAATCCAAGGAAAATTGATAATGATTTAGCTCCATTGCCATGTATTCCTACTTTTTAGTCCACATTTTTCTTTAAAAGAAAGACCAATTTGAACTAGAAAATGGGAAAAAATTTCCAATTTTTTGGTTAAAAAACATTTCTGATAAGGAAATTTTTCCTAAAAATTATTCAATTTTATATTTTTTAATGGTTTATTTATAGAATAGCGTGCGAATACACACATAATTCTCATTGAGTACATATTTTATTATAAATATAAAGAAGCTTTTGTTTCTTATAGTCAAGTAATAAATTTCATTAGTTTTTTTAGTTAAATTACAACAAAAACTTTGTATTTGACGTTTGTTCCCAGACTATGGGAAAACACGCCAAAGCCAAGGTTGTGATTTAAATATTATTTTTTTTCTAACACATACAAATGTAGAAAAAAAATGTAAATATTAAATTTATTACTTGTTAAAACAAGATCAAACTTTTTGTATTCATGTACTACAAATAATAAACAAAATGTGAACTACAAGCAAGCATGAAAAAAAAAAAATAAATCAACAAAACAATTTCATGTTATGAAAAATTTACTAAACTTGTGGAAAAAACTTCCTCAAATTAAAGAAGATAAATATGATGAACTAACTGGTAGTAAATTACGTCCTAAAACTGATTTTTTTGAACTAAATCTTGTTTTAAGAAATATGTCTTAAAAATAAAGATTTTTTTTTCAATTATTTAGGGAAAATTTCTTTGGCGGTAAGAATTTCTTCCACGTATTAGGGAATTCCATTTAAGGAAAATTATGGCCTATTTAACAGTCCATGAACTAAAATATTTTCCTAAAAGTTAGGAAAATTTCCCAAATTTTAGTTAAATTTAACTAAATTGTGGAAAAATTTATAAACTATTTTGAAGAAAATTTTTCCAAAGTTTAAGTTTATTCTTTTTTTTTGAGTGTACTTGTATTGGATTATTTTTCCCATTATCAGCTTTTGAAAGAGCATTGTTGATTAGCTATTACCATTAATAAAAAATAAATGCGTTATTTGAGCTCGAGGCCAATTAACGCATTTATTATTTATAAATAAAAAGGTCGAATAAAAACAACTTTAATTAATTATTACCATTAATTTTAACGTTCAGGCTACCGAACGGGTTTCAATTAGTGCCCCCCATTTCCCGGTTCTCGGTATTACCGGGAATGCCGGTATTCCCGGGTCTGGTACCGGTTTCCCGGTTCTAGATATATTCCCGGGAATGCCGGTATTCCCGGTTCTGATCCTGGTACTGGTTCTCAAAAAACAAAAAAAAATTTATACCATAAAATATTTAAATTACACCATTTAATCAGTATTTCAGAAATATTTAGTTGGGTTTGTAAAATTATTTAAAAATCATGTAGCTATTTTTTTTTCTTTAATTCATAAAAAAATTGGAAATGGTGTTTTTCACATGTTTTGTATTTTTTTTTTGGCAAAAGTAAAGAAAAATTTTTAATTATACAAAATTTTAAAAAATATACATACCGGTAGTCCCGGGAATACCGGTAATACCGCCAAAACCGGAACCGGGATCACCGGTATTCCCGGGAATACCGGGAATAATTCAAAAACCGAGAAACCAGTACCATTTCCCGGTAATACCGAGAACCGGGAATACCGGTATTCCCGGTACTACGGTACTGACCGTAGGCACTAGTTTCAATTGGTTGGTTTCAAAATCATTGGTTTGTATATTTTCGTTTTTTTTAAAAATTATAAATGTAAACATCAAAGAATGGTTTTTAAAAAATATGAAAATGTAAAGACAAAAATCAAAACGCAAATGATAAATTTTAAATTTTGTGTATAACAAAGGCAATCAACGTGTGTTTGGTTTTTTTCGACGTGAAAAATTTAAATACAAAATAACAAAGAACATATATTTTCAAATATTAACGATTTTGGCGATATTGTGACGACTTTTACTAATTGTAATTATTTTTTTAATTGATGCCATACACACAGAAAAAAAATTTCCAAATATCCAACTGAAATTCAGTTAATACAACCAAAAATGGGTTGATACATTTACATATAGGTCGTCCCAATTGAATATCGGTATTATCAACTAAAATTCGATTGATACAGCAGACATTTAATTGCAACAACAACAAAATTCGGCTTTTAAACTAGTGCCACAGACTAATACAGACTCGACATAAGTGACAGGTGTCAAAAAAGGAGTTCTTTACCATATGGTTAATTTTTTCAAATTATTCTACGAATTAGGTTAGAAAGAGAAAGCTAATATAACGCGCCATTAGAAAAATGGATGCCAGATCGGCTTTTGTTGTTTCACTCACTCCTAAGTCGTAGAAAGTGTTGCCATGTTAGCGTAAAACGGACTAAAAACCGCTGTGTTTTCTCCTAAAATCGCTTAGTTTTTTCCCATTTTTTCTTATAAAACTCTACTGTCGAGTCTGTATTTAGTCTGTGCTAGTGCCCCCCATTTCCCGGTTCTCGGTATTACCGGGAATACCGGTATTCCCGGTTCTGGAACCGGTTTACCGGTTCTAGATACATTCCCGGGAATACCGGTATTCCCGGTTCTGATCCTGGTACCGGTTCTCAAAAAACAAAAAAATACTATACCATTAAATATTTAAATTACACCATTTAATCAGTATTTCAGAAATATTTAGTTGTGCTTGTAAAATTATTTTAAAATCATGTAACAATTTTCTTCTTAAATTCATAAAAAAAAGTGGAAATGGTGTGTTTCACATGTTTTGATTTTTTTGTAAAAGAAAAGAAAAAATTTTAATTATACAAAATTTTACAAAATATGCATACCGGTAGTCCCGGGAATACCGTCACAACCGGAACCGGGAATACCGGTATTCCCGGGAATACCGGGAATAATTCAAGAACCGGGAAACCGGTACCATTTCCCGGTAATACAGAGAACCGGGAATACCGGTATTCCCGGTACTACGGTACTGACCGCAGGCACTATTTTAAACCAAAAAATGGAAGCGACAATCGAATTATGAGTTGATATAACTAAAAAATTCGATTGGAAACATATTTTTCTGTGTGTACCAATGGTAATTATTTTTTTAATTTTAATTAGTAATTAAATTGCCACAACCACTACCATTGATACAACCAATGGTAATGAAAAAAAAATTTCATTACCATTGACATCAATTAAATGGTAACTAAACTATCAATTAATTGGTCACTTTTATTAATTAGTCCCATGAATGGTCTTTATAAATATTAGTTTTTGGTGTAATCGAAATCAGGGGTGTATTTTTTAGGAAATACCAGAACCAAAGTAAAAACTAAAAAAGTTGTAAGCCAACCAGTATTTTTAAAAATACCAATATTTTCTTAAAAAAAAAAAACAATGTTATTCGATATAAACTGTCATAATCTTTTATAATTTGTTCGAGCTCTTTTTCCCATCTATGCGATTTTCGTGAGAGTGCACAATGCCTACTTTGTTACAATAGAACCCCTCTGTAATAAAGATGCAGCCAGTGGGTGTCAGATTATATGGGGTCGAAAAAAATGCACTCTTTTTTTACAAAGGAAAAAATGGTTCTCTTAATGTATGAAAATATCTGCAAATATTTAAAAAATGCTGCAAAATCAGGGGAAAAATTAGAAAGAATAGGCAAAATGCTCCAAAATCAGGGGAAAAAGTAGGGAAATTAGTTAAAAGAGAATTTTAATAACGGAAATAGTGGTAATATAGATGGGTAATCCTCTCAATAACACTGTGCTACAAATGACCAAAAATAAAATATGCAGGGGTTCTCATATGAAAATTCGGGTTGGTTAGAGTCCATAGAGTACTGATATACTAATAGTTTTTCTGGATCACTTCGTTAAGTACGTTTTTTATTGGCAAATGTGTTGAAAAACGGCAATTCTTAAATTACAAATTTAAG
This sequence comes from Pegoplata infirma, assembly GCA_963921195.1. Classification (NCBI taxonomy): domain Eukaryota; kingdom Metazoa; phylum Arthropoda; class Insecta; order Diptera; family Anthomyiidae; genus Pegoplata; species Pegoplata infirma. The sequence goes on from OY992538.1 coordinate 66,772,144, forward strand.
AAATGATTACTTTGTTATTTTGCAACCGATTTTCGATTTTATTGATTTTTTTGAAAGGTATAAGTCTTACCTTTTAAACAAAACAAAAATATTAAAAATCGATCAAGAATTGGCTGAGCTATGATCGTTTAAGTTAAAAAAAATCCAATTTTTTGAAAAATTTTTCATATTCTTTATACTCTAAGTTGAAAGTGCATCATTAAACAATTTTTTTTTAATTTTTGTATAAAAGTATAGTAAAGTAGCTTTCCAAAACACCAAAAAACATAACAATCGGTTAAAAAATGAATGAGTTATGCTAAGTTTTGTGATAGGAAATTTTTAATATTTTTAAGAAATGCTTGTAATTCAGGTATTATTGATAAATCTTATTGGTAGTAATAATTTTATGTGCCTATGCATATAAACAAGATATGGTAACATAATTAGATTTGTGCGTGATTGACACATGATCACAAGTGAGCGTGATTGAAAATCAATTTTACTCACGTGGTTGTGAGTGAGTGGAATAAAAAAATGGGCGTGTCAGTTGCTTCTAAATCCCATTTATAATTTTTTGGTTTTGTTTGAAAAATATGAGTGTTACTTCTTAAAAACAAAAATATTGAGAATAGATGGAAAATAGGCTCGTTTAAGTAAAAAATCTTTTTTAAAAATCTTTTTTGAAAGAAAAAGTTGTACGTTCGCAAACATTTTTGACACGAAATTGGTAAAATTGTTGGATCATTTGATGAATATTTTACCTATTTATAAATAAACCTATGAGGCATTCCACACCAAATATCCAGCAAAAAAAAAAAACATGTGTACCGTAAATTTCTGAACAGGTTGTATGAATAGCCCTATATGGAGCTAAGAAAATTGCGTTTTTGGTTTTAAAATTTTTCAAAAACTTGACTTAGGAGGTCAAATATTGGAAAAATGGTAAAATTTGTGTTGAGTTACCTTGTTTAAATATTTAAAAATTAAAACGGAATGCACCACAATCTCAAACATCGATTAAATTTTTTTTTTTTTTTTTGGAAAATTTTCAGAATTAGTTCTGAAATTTTTGCATTTTTAAAAAAGTCAATTAATCAAAAACCCGGCCACTTTTTTTTAAGCTTAGATGTTTGTCTATCCACACAAATAAATTCAGACATATGTTTTTTTGAGAAAATCGCATTTGAATATAAATTTTCATAACAATTTTGTAATTTGCTTGTATTTTCTTGTTTCAACGTAGCGAATGACTATTAAATATTTGCATTAGTCATACGCTATGTTGAACCAAGCAAATTACCAAATTGTCATGAAATTCAAAATTCAAATGCGATTTCTCGAAAATAACGAAAAAATCACATTACAATTTTTTTGTGTGGATAGACAAACTAGAGATGGGAACATGAGCAGATAAGAGCGTGAGTGTGACTGAATTCAATTTTACTCACGTGATTGTGAGTGAGTGTGAGAAAGATTATTGCGTGAAAGAGTGAGCGTGGGTTGATTTTTTGCGTGAGTTTGCGTGATTTATTTTCTCTTCATATTTCCTTTCATTCCAAAAAAAGCAACAAAAAAAAATGTAAAATTTTGCTTAACTTCAGATTTCGTCCCGAAAAATCAAAACAAATGTAAAATTTTAGATTTTGCTGAAAATTTTGAAAGATTTTTGAAATTATTTTTAGTATAAATAAAAATATCGTGAGTGTGAGTCAACGTTAGCGTGAGTGACTCTTGCATCGGCGTACGTGAGTGTGAGTTGTATTAAATTAACACACGTGATTGTGAGTGAGTGTTAGAAGAAAAATTATGCTCGTGATTGAGTAAAAGTTAAAATTCACTCACGTGACCATCTCTTAGACAAACATCTAATCTTTAAAAAAAATTAAAAAAAAAAAAACAAATGTGGCCGGATTTTTTATAAATTGACTTTTTTAAAAAATGGAAAATTTCAGAACGGGTTCTGAATTTTTTTTTTATTTCACTCACACTCTTTTATTCCACTGACACTTACTCACAACGACGTGAGTAAAATTGATTTTCAATCACGCTCACTTGTGATCATGTGTCAATCACGCACAAATCTAATTATGTTACATCTCTTGTTTATATGCATAGGCACAAAATTACTACTAGCAATAAGATTTATGAATAATACCTGAATTACAAGCATTTCTGAAAAAAAATAAAAATGTCCTATCACAAAACTTAGCATAACTCATTCATTTTTTAACCGATTGTTATGTTTTTTGGTGTTTTGGAAAGCTACTTTACTATACTTTTATACAAAAATAAAACAAAAATTGTTTAATGATGCACTTTCAACTTAGAGTATTAAGAACATGACAAATTTTTCAAAAAATTGGTTTTTTTTTAACTTAAACGATCGTAGCTCACCCAATTCTTGATCGATTTTTAATATTTTTGTTTTGTTTAAAAGGTAAGACTTATACCTTTCAAAAAAATCCATAAAATCGAAAATCGTTTGCAAACTAACAAAGTAATAATTTTTTAAAGTTGTAATTTAAGAATTGCCATTTTCAACACATTTGCCAATAAAAAACGTACTTAACGAAGTGATCCAGAAAAACTATGAGTATATCAGTACTCTATGGACTCCAACCAACCCGAATTTTCATATGAGAACCCCTGCATATTTTTGGTGTAGCACAGTGTAATAGTGGTAAAATTTACTCATTTTCTAATACTCTTTGATCTTTTTACAAAATTTTTAAATCTCTGCAATACATTAAGTTTACCAATTTTCATAAACTTGCAGACTGATTTTGGGTCCTTTCAAACTCTCTTACTTTCCTTACTCTATGGATGCAACAAATGATTCTTCTTTTTACTGTTCACTACACCATTTACAGATGTAATTCGTAAAAGATCAATTGTAATTCGAAGATTTCATTTGTAATTCGACGACTCCATTTGTAGTTCGAAGATTCCATTTGTAATTCGAAGATTATACTTGTAATTCGAAGATTCCATTTGTAATTCGAGGATTTCAATTGTAATTCGAGGATTCCAATTGTAATTCGAAAAATATCAACTGAATTTCCATTGGTATTTTACGAATTACAATTGGAAACTTCGAATTACAAATGGAATCTTCGAATTACAAATAGAATCTTCGAATTACAAATAGAATCTTCGATTTACAAGTAGAATTTTAGAATTACAAATGGAATCTTTGAATTACAAATGGAATCTTTGAATTACAAATGGAATCTTTGAATTACAAGTAGAATCTTCGAATTACAATTGATCTTTTACGAATTACATCTGTAAATGGTGTAGATTGATTAAATCAAAAACATATATAATAATGATGCAGCAAATGCTTCTTCTTTTTACTGTTCACTTCTTTTTACTGTACAACTGTTTCCGGCAGTTTATTAAAATTTCTTAATTTTATTTGTTAATGACTGAAATCTTGATTACCACAAAAAAATCAATAAAGCAAATAAAGACAAATCGTTTTTACACTTCTTTGGTTTTTATTTGTTTATTTTTCTAATTATTTTTTTCTTCTCTTCCGTTTCCGGAATTTTCTGAACAAATAAGCATACGCCATCTATACTTACACTGCGCATACAAACGCGAGGGTCTCATTAAATGTAATGCAGTGCCATATAGGTGCAAGATTTTCATTGCACCGTATTATCTTTCTGTATTCAGATTTTTGTAATAAGAAGTTCTATAGGTTGGCAACTTACTAGTTGGAATATGTGCTGTAGACACAAACCGGATGAGAATATGCCACCACAGTGCTGCCACTGGGTTTCGATTACAATTAAAAAATTGCGTACTGTTTTTAATCGACAGACTTGAACATATTTAGAGGTCGCCGTTACTTTTAAGCGAACAATTTCATTTTTTTTTTTATTTTATTTTTTTTTAAATAAAATTTTACATCTTAAAACAGACAAATATACTTTCCAAATATGCACGTCTAAAATCATACACATCAATTAAGTATAAGCAGACTTATGGCACTTTTTGCAGCTTTTAAGTTTGTTAAAAATGACGAAACGCGATAAATTCGTAAACCTTTTTGAAATTTTTCGGAACCAAAAACAATAATAGAGGACGTCTATGCAAAAATTATGATACACTAAGAAAAGTATGTCATTAACTGTTTGTGTAGGTTATTTAAAAAAGGAATCAGTAAAGTTATTTTAAAAGAAAAATCATTAATTTTATAAAGGATTTCTTGTTTTCTACTATTTCTGTAGTTTAAAAAAAAAATGTACTGTCTTAAAACTGAATTTTCTGTTACATTCAATTTCGGCAGTAAAAAATTTCTTCTATAGTTTTACTGTTTTTCAATACAAAATAAGTGAATATTCACTAGTTTTTTAATGTTTTGGTTAGTCATTAAATTAATATTTAAAATTGACTGTAATATGTTTTTATTTTAAATGAAAAAACAGTGGAATGGTTTTTAAATAAAATTTCATTTGTTTTAAGTGAATATTCACTGGAATGTACCTACATAATTTAAGGGTTTATGACACTAGCTTTTTGTGTATTAATTTGATATTGACGGCATGTAAATCAAATTAGATAACCGCATTACCGGGGTCGGTAATTCTAAATTGATGAAAAAGTGTCATCAAACTTTATGAAAAAGTTTCATTATATTGATGATGCGTGTCATCATCAAGCTTGTTATCAATGTTGTTATTGATGACACTACACTAAAAATGATGTAACATTTCTTCATATTGATGTAACAATTTATCATTACGATGAAGCTTTTTCTGTGAGTGTAGTAGCAATAAAAATGTTTGTTATTTAAAAAAAAAATTATATACTTTTATCCCAAATTTTTTTTACAAGCATATAGCAAATGCAGTCATACCCACATGTGGAGGCGGTGCACAAAGGGTTGAAATGTACCAAAAGGGAGGATTAATTCAAAAGCTGAACTTTATCATATACAGTCATGATTGGTACCGGGTGAAAGGTAATTAAATTCTACATCAGTATTTGCCAAAAATGTTTGTTTTGCGTAAATTACTCTATTGACTGTTAGGGGTCAAAGTTAAATAATGTTTACAAGTCTTGCGTGCCGTAGCAAAAAGTGAAAATTGAGATATTTCGAGTAGAGATGGGTGCGTGAGTGAATTTTGACTCACGCTCACGAAATAAAAATATTGCTCACGCAACTGTATTTCCATTGATATTTTTCGAATTACAATTGGAATCTTCGAATTACAATTGATCCTTTACGAATTACAATTGATCTTTTACGAATTACAATTGATCTTTTTCGAATTACAATTGATCTTTTTCGAATTACAATTGATCTTTTTCGAATTACAATTGGAATCTTCGAATTACAAATGGAATCTTCGAATTACAATTGGAGTATTCGAATTACAAATGGAATCTTCGAATTACAAATGGAATCTTCGAATTACAAATGGAATCTTCGAATTACAAATAGAATCTTCGAATTACATCTGTAAATGGTGTAGAAGCCAGCAGGGAGCGGTAGGAACTGATTTCTAGGGGCACGCTATTCTTGTTGTAAGCTACTTATATATTAAAGAATCTATGTTTGCTTTGGTAGGGACTACAGATGTGTGCACTTTTTTTCCCAGGGGGGTACAGTTGAAATTTGTGGTAAAAATGACACAAATTTCAACTGACACATTTTTTTAAAACTCACGTTTTTTTTTAAACTCATCTAACAATAAGTGATGTTGCCTTTCAGATCAATCAAAAAAATGTACATGTTCTAAAACCTTTATGCTGCAAGCAAAAGAATGTTGGCACTTTTTGGGCAAGAAATCACTATTTGTTTTTATTCAAGTTTGAAATAGTCTAACTTTTTAACAAAAGTAGAAATTTTATTGGTTATAGTTTTAAAATATCACAAAACTATTTAGTTAAAATTCAGGTTTGAAAAAATCGTTGTGTGACCTGAATTGGAAATAAATTACAAATGTCCACATTCAAATGGCTGTAAATCAGAAAGTAATAGAGATAACGACTACTTCAAGCATGATGGTCGCGTGAGTAAATTTTGACTCACTCACGCTCACGAAATAAAAATATTGCTCACGCTCGGTTACGCACGAAATTTCCTTTTTCTGCTCACGTTCACGCAAGCTCACGTGAGTAACTAAAATTTTTTTCACGCTCACGAAATTAAAATAAACTAATTTTTATTTTACTTTTTTCAATTTCTTGCACAAAAAGAATTTAAATTTCTAAAAACAATCATAAACACTTATTTAAATCACAATTTAAAAAATACCCTCTAAATTCAATATTCTGACGATTTAATTATGTATACATGTTTTCTGTTTCAGACAGCACAAAACAATCACGCGCGCTCACGCACGAAACTATTTTTTCTAATCACGCAGGAGTAAAAAAAAAATATACTCACGATCACGCGTGATTCACGCATGAATCACGAAAAATTCGTGTCACGCGCGCATCTCTACTGTGGAGTGTAAAGAAAAAAAATTTTTGGAAAAAAGTATGTGTTCTTTTTTACTTAAAAGACCGTAGCTCAGCCCATTTTTAACCGATTCCTAATCCTTTTAATTTGTTTAAGAGGTAAGAATAATATCTTTTAAACCAAAAAATGGAAATTCATTGTAAAACAGCAGCGTTATAATTTTTTGAATTTTTAAATTAAGAATTTCGGTTTTTCAACATATTTGCTAATAAAAAAAAATAATAGTAAACAAAGCGATCGAGAAAAACTTTGAGTATTTCCGTACTCAAGGAACTCCAGCCAACCCGAATTTTCATATGAGAACCTCAGCATATTTATTTTGTTCCTTTGTAGCACTGTGTTATTAACACTTTTTAGTAGAGTTGTGCTTACTCGTTAATTTCAGTGCGCGAATATTTTAGTTCAGTACATCAAAAAGATGTACTGAACTAAAATAGTTCACTAGTTCATTTTGAACTATACAGTGTATCACAAAAGTATTTTGCCTATGCAAAATATAATGAAATTTAAGTAAAAAAACGCTATAAAAAATATTTATTTTTAAAAATAAATATATGTTTTATTTAATATTAAATAAGGGAAGATTAAACTTTAATTCTGTATCTTTAAACACTTAATTTTAATTTTTCATACATGAGATTTTAACGAAATATCAAATTATCACTCATTTTTCAGCTCACAAAAGTATTTTGCTTTTTTAATTTTACTATATAATTTTTTTAATTTATTAAAAAAATTTTCAATTTTAATATTTTTAATGGTATTTATTGTTAGCCAGAACTAATTCCAGGCGTCTAGGCATTGATTCCGCTAAATTTCAAAAAATTTTGAATAGGTATTTTGTACCACTCTACTTCTGGTGCTTGTTTTAAAGTAGTTTTTTATTGAAATGTTGTGTTACATGATTTTTTCGTCTAATAAGCCCAAAGATTTTCGAGAGGATTCACGTCGGGACTTTGTGGTGGTGTTGCCGGATGTTTGGCGTTGTATAAAAACCACTTTTTAACGTCAAAAGCTGTGTGTTTTGGCTCATTATCACGCTTGAAGTAAAACCCTTTTCGCGATAGCCTTATTTGGCCAGCACTGGTAAGTTAATTTTTCCTCGAAATGGATAAATCTCTACATGACTATCCATAGTTTCATTAATAAACACTAACTGGCCCATTTCAAGGTCGACATAAAGTCTTAAAAGACCAGAGAACCACCACCATGTTTTACCGTTGATTTTATATTTTTTATATTTAAGGATTTATTTGGCTTTCGCAAGACCATACGTCGTTCATCACACCCAAAAATTTTGAATTTGGTTTCGTCGCTGCTCATTTGAGTTTTTCAAAACTTTATTGGGTCAGATGGACGACGTATGATCTTGAGAAAGCCAAATAAATCATTAAATATAAAAAATATAAAATCAACGGTAAAACATGGTGGTGGTTCTCTGGCCTTTTAAGACTTTATGTCGGCCTTGAAATGGGCCAGTTAGTGTTTATTAATGAAACTATAGATAGTCATGTTGAGATTTATCCATTTTGAGGAAAAATTAACATGCCAGTGCTGACCAAATGGGGCTATCGCGAAAAGGGTTTTACTTCAAACGTGATAATGAGCCAAAACACACAGCTTTTGACGTTAAAAAGTGGTTTTTATGCATCGCCAAACATCTGGCAACACCACCACAAAGTCCCGACATGAATCCTTTCGAAAATCTTTGGGCTTATTTCGACGGAAAAATCATGTAACACAACATTTCAATAAAAAATACTTTAAAACAAGCACCAGAAGTAGAATGGTACAAAATACCTATTCAAAATTTTTTTAATTTAGTGGAATCAATGCCTAGACGTCCGGAATTAGTTCTGGCTAACAATAAATACCATTCAAAATATTAAAATTGTAAATTTTTTTATTAAATTAAAAAAATGATATAGTAAAATTAAAAAAGCAAAATACTTTTGTGAGTTGAAAAATGAGTGATAATTTGATATTTCGTTAAAATCTCATGTATGAAAAATTAAAATTAAGTGTTTAAAGATACAGAATTAAAGTTTAATCTTCCCTTATTTAATATTTAATCTATATATATAAAGTAGTTGCGTGACTGACTGATGACTGACTGACTGACATACTAATCACGCATCATCCCACAGCCCAAACCACTGAAGCTAGAGTCTTGAAATTTGGATTGTAGTTTCACCTCCTGGAATACATATCCACTAAGGCTGGGTTTTTGGAAATGTTGATTTTAAGGGGTAAAAATGAAGGGTTGAAAAAGGGGAAAAAGCGAGTACTTTGGTACTTTTTATTTTTTCTGAAAAAAATTAAATTAATTTGAAATTTGAAATTTAGGATCCTCTAACGGAAAAACATTCCCAAAAAAGAACTTTCTGGAAATTCGGATTCCTAAGGGTTGAAAGGGGTAAAAAATGGTACTTTGGCACTTTTTATATTTTTTGAAATTAAGGTCCTACAAAAATATTAAAATTTGCAATGGTGGTTCCAACAACGGAAAAAATTCTGAAAACGTACTTTTTCGAAATTCCGATTCTAAGGGGGGTAAAAAAACGAGTACTTTGGTACTTTTTATTTTTTCTGAAAAAAATCCTATTAATTCGAAAATTGGAATGTAGGATCCTCTAACGGAAAAACATTCCCAAAAAAAAGTACTTTCTGGAAATTCGGATTCCTAAGGGTAAAAAATGGTACTTTGGTACTTTTTATATTTTTTGAAATTAAGGTCCTACAAAAATATTAAAATTTGCAATGGTGCTTCCAACAACGGAAAAAATTCTGAAAACGTACTTTTACGAAATTCCGATTCTAAGGGGAGTAAAAAAACGAGTTCTTTGGTACTTTTTATTTTTTCTAAAAAAAAATCCTATTAATTCGAAAATTGGAATGTAGGATCCTCTAACGGGAAAACATTCCCAAAAAAAGTACTTTCTGGAAATTCGGATTCCTAAGGGTAAAAAGGGGTAAAAAATTGTACTTTTTTACTTTTTATATTTTTTTAAATTACAAAAAAATTAAAATTTGCATTGTTGTTTCCAAAAATGCAAAAAATTATGAAAAAGTACTTTTTCGAATGTAGGATACTCTAACGGAAAAACATTCCCCAAAAAAGTACTTTCTGAAAATTCGGACTCCTAAGGGTAAAAAGTGTTAAAAAAATTTACTTTTGTACTTTCAAAATTTTTTGAAATTAAGGTCCTGCAAAAAAATTTTAAAATGTTAGTTCCAACAACGGGAAAAATTTTGAAAAAGTACTTTATTTGAAATTCCGATTCTAAGGGGGGTAAAAAAGTGTATTTTGGTGCCTATTATAATTCCTGAAATAATGGTCCTGGAAACATTAAATTTGGAATGCAGGGTCATTTAGCGAAAAAAGATTTCTAAAGAAGGCAAAGAATTTTTTGTTTTTTAGCGCATGTAAGCGCATATTTGGAACGGAATGAAAGCCACATGGGACTAATCGGAATGGAACAGGAAACGAAATGGGGACTTGAAATTTGGAATAGAGGTGCGCCTCCCGTAGTATAGATCCTTTAAGGCTGAGTTTTTGGAAAGGTTGATTCTAGGGAATAGGGGTAAAAAAGGTATTTTGGTACTTTTTATATTTCCACAAACCACTAAAGCTAGAGACTTGAAATTTGGAATATAGTTGCACCTCCCGGAAAATAGGTCCACTAAGGCTTGGGTTTTGGAAATGTTGATTCTTTTTATAGTTCCACAAACCAATGAAGCTAGAGATTTGAAATTTGGAATGTAGCTGCATCTCCCGGAATATAGATCCACTAAGGCTGGGTTTTTTGAAATAATGATTCTATGGGTGTAAAACGGGTAAAAAAAGGTATTTTGGTACTTTTTATGTATATATACTTAAATAATGGTTTTATTAGCTTAAAATTTGGAATGAAACATCCCATGCTTAAATAAAAGTCATAAAAACTTAAAATTAGGAATGTAGGATCCAACAACAGAAAAAAACTATGAAAAATGTACTTTTTGGAAATTCCAATTCCGATCTAAGGGGATAAAAACGAGCACTATGATACCTTTTATATTTTCTGAAATAATTATAATGGAAATTTGGAATGTAAGATTGTCTAGCGAAATAAAATATTCCCAAAAGAATAACTTTTGGAAATTCTGATCCCTAAAGAAATTAATTAAAAAAGGGAATTATATATTCTTAAATAATGAGCATATTAACTTGAAATTTGGAATGTAGCATCATCTAACGGGAAAAAATCCCCCCAAAAATTACTTTTTGGTACTGTTTATATTTTCTTAAATAAAGGGCATAAAAACTTAAAATTAGGAATGTAGGATCCAACAACAGAAAAGAATTCTGTAAAAAGTACTTTTTTCGAAATTTCGATTCTAAGTAGGGCTGTCAATCCCGAAATCCCGAATCCCGAAATCCCGGGATTATTGTCATAAAATGAATCCCGAATCCCGGGATTTTTATGCTCAAATCCCGGGATTTTTGAAAAATTATAAATGTGTGAAAATTGATTTTTAAAAATACAACTTTGTTCTATTATTGTTACATTTACATAAACAAATTAAAACTAAAACTTTTTTTAATTTTTAACGTAGCTGGCCACGAATTTGGCTGAGCTGAAAATTTTCTAAAAAACCAAAACTTTCGATTGACCTCAAATTTGTACCACATAAGTTTTAGGCGTAGGAGAATAAAAATTTTCCCGGACGTTCAAAATTGCAAGAAAAACTTTTTTTATACAAAAAAAGTTCAAGTCTAATGTTTTATATTATTACTTTTCTCCTTTAAAAGTTTTTATTATTTTAAATTTTTTTTAAATTTTAAAATTATACAGTGCAACAACCAAAATCGGAATGTGATGAAACCAAAAGCAAATAAAAGTTGTCATTTTCCATAACAAACCCCTCAAGGCTTTTTTTAGTTCATTGATAAATATTTAATAATAATTACTTGAAAACTGCATAAGTGGCGTATACTTAATTTTTTAATTGCCTTTAAATAACAATCAGAATAATTAGAAATATTTTTTTTACTAATTTCGTTGTAGCGAAATCGACCCAAGGGTTTTCGTGGGAATCAAACCCACGACTTCCTGCTTAATAGGCTAGCACGCTACCAACTAACCCACAGTAGCCCCCTTAATATGCACAACAAAATTGAAACCTACTATTTTTTTACTTTTATAATCAAAGAAATTTAATCCCGAAATCCCGAAAAATCCCGGGATCCCGAAAAATCCCGTAATCCCGAAAAATCCCGGGATCCCGGGATTTCGATTTTCAAATCCCGAATCCCGGGATTTTAAAAAACCGATCCCGTTTGACAGCCCTAATTCTAAGGGACTAAAAACGAGCACTTTGGTACTTTTCATATTATTTGAAATAATGGTACTGGAAACTTGAAATTTGGAATGTAGGATCGTCTAGAGAAAAAAACGTTCCCAAAAGAATTTTTTTTTAATTCTGATTCCTAAGGAGTTAAGGGGGTACTTTTTAAATTGTCTGAAACAAAATAAGGGGCAAAATGATTCTTTTTAATTTAATGATCTTATCCCTAGAAACTCTTTTGTTCTTTAACGGATACTATTCGAAAAGGAATGAACACCACATTGAACGAAACTGAATGGAACAGGGAACCAAATGGAATAGAACAGGAAACGAAATGGAATGAAACTGGGAACGAATTCAAATTAAAATGTTTTCAATTTATTTTTTTTTTTCATTTTTTTTTTACTAAATTTTTTTTTTGTACTAAAATTTGTTTATCAATTAATTTTTCAGTAATTTTTTTGTTTCATTCATACATATTTGTTCATATTTTTGATAACATAAGACCGTCTTAAAGTTGACGTAGTACTTATTATATCAACTGATGTATTTGGTATTTTATTGTAAGTGTTGTGATCATCATAAGCACAGTTTTTGTAAAGGCTTAAGACATATATATATAAAGATTCCATAGCGAAAAGTTAAAAAAATGGGTCATTTTTAACATTATAAAATTTTTTTGTATTTACGGGCAACGAAACCCTGCGCACGCTAGTAAAACATATATTTACTTTTAAAAAAAAATTTTTTTATAGCGTTTTTTTACTTAAATTTCATTATATTTTGCATAGGCAAAATACTTTTGTGATACACTGTATGTTTTACAGTTCGCAAACTATGTTTTGCAGTTCGTTCAAAAGAACAATGAACTCGAATGACTTAACAAAAAGGAAAAAAAAACATCTGACAAGCTTATAATTTGGTAGGAAGAAAATGTATATGTATGTACAGAAAGAAGGAATAAGTAAATAAAATACATCTATTATTTTTTTAGTACCGCTGGAATTACAGGCTTTTGTATGTAGTAATAGAAAATAAATGGCAAAAAAAATGAAGGTTAAAAAAACAGAATGAACGAAAGAACTGAATTAAAAAAATGTCTGAATAAACGAAAGAACTAAATGAACAAAAACTCGTGACCTAGGTCTCATAGTTCAGTAAAGTGAAATAGATCTTTGAACTAGTTCGTTCATGAACGACACAACTCTACTTTTTAAAAATTTATCATTTATTTAATAAAACTAAGTACAAATATAATTACTTCTTTTTTATATTTTACGATTTTTTATTATATTTATTATATTAATTTTTCTACAAACGTATAGCAAATGAATTTAAACCCATATGTGGCGCTGGTGGATTAAAAATAGGTTTATTATTTTCATCAACATAATCTTTGTAGGCTATAAAACCAACACGTTCCATTCCTAAACGTTCACAGACTCCAGACGAATAAATACCGGTACAATCTACCGTCATTAATTTATAACCCAAACTTTTTCCCATAGCCATTAATTCGATTTTTAGGCGTGTTCCCAAATTTTTACCACGAGCACTTGCTTTAACACATGTCAAATATGAATAGAACAGCTTATCAACACCATAACGATTGAAGACATCCGCATTGCGGCTGGCAACACCCAACAATTTCAAAATTTGTCCATATTTTGTGTTTCCCTCTTTTTCAGCGGCCTCAAAATATTTCTCTATTGAAGATGGTCCTTTCGGTACGGCTAAATTGACTGCAATTAGTTCTTCGCCGTCATCCGTTTCCCGAACAGCCATAATGTTAGTATCATATTTAAAACATTGTAGTATATCATTTCGATCACTTTCACCGGGAACTATTTTTGGTTCAGTACTACATAATGGTTCATCTTCATAAAAATGCTGGAGTATAAATGCTACTACTTCTTCGCGATCTTCTTGTTTCACTAAACGAATTTTTATATTATTATTTGACATTTTTTTCCTTTTTAAATTAATTCGAATTAGGTGTTTAGTTTCGACTCTTATAATGAACTATATTTATTTAAAATTGTATTGTAACTGTAAACTACTGAACGTTTATCAACAGTTGAAATGATTTTTATGAATATTATTTATTTTTTCATATGAGACACATAAGAATATTTTATTTGATTAGATTTTTAAATAACAAATAGTCACAATAGAAATTTCGGCTGTAAATAAACCCTGCAAGCATTTGGAAGAAATATCGATGTTATTTTTATCGAAATAAAAAATAACACAGTCCACTCAAAGAAAAATGTTTCATCATATCGATTATAAGGTTACATCACTTGCTTTCATCAATTTTGATGACAAATTTCATATATTGATGAAGCTTTTCTTTAATATGATGAAACATGTCATTAAAATCAAAGAAACAAGTGATAACACATTTAATCATGTCATCAAAAAATGTATTTTTTTATCATACATAATTAAAATAATATTAAAATAAATAGAACTATTAAATAAGTATACAAAAAAAAAATAAAAAAAAAAAACAATAAAAAAAATTCCTGAGCTTGAACCCACGGCCTACCAGTTGTAGCGTTATTGTCGACGCCTTAGCTAGTTCAGCCACGCATAGAAGAAAATTTCGCACCACATCTTGCCACGTTTGCTAATATGTATATGGGGCATTCTATGTCGAATCGGACACTTTGAAAACTTTTTTTTTTTAGATTTTCCCAATTTGTTTACAGTTTTTAGCACCCTTCGAAAACTCCTTCGTGGTAAATTTTCAGATTTTTTTGATGACCCGTTCAAAAGATATCGAATTTTTAAAAATTGGTAGTTTGTTCCTTTACTCATGACTTCTTCCATAATGGTCCAAATTTCAAGTTTTTTTTTTTCAAAATTTTTGTTTTTTTACGTACTTTTTAAAAAAAAATCCCAAAAAATTCTTAAAAGCGCTCTAGTATGCGATTTTCAAGTTTAAAAATTTAAATCTCATTTTTGAAAATGTTTGTACTCTTCGATTTTTTTGAAATTTTTTTGTGTAAAACTTCTATCGATTCTACAAATTTTTTGCCCAGGAGGATCGTGGGATAACGATTATTACTATTTTTTTAAATTTTTTGAAAAAATTTTATTGTAATTTTCCAATCGTAAAATCATTTCTACTGCTCCAATGGTGCGTCATAGAGGGGTCCTTTATAAGGCCGACCCCCATTAATTTTTACGTCTTAACATTTCTTTGGAACAAACTAATACCCTATCTCCAATTTCTAAGGGGGCTCCCACACAAAACGACATTTTTTAAAATTTGCTCCAACCGCTCTAACTGCCCTAATAGTGCCCTTAGATCAACAAAATGTATGACCGACCCACAATATTTTTTTAGTCCAAACATTTTCTCTGAACACCCCTTCCCTCTATCTTTAACTGTTAAGGCGGTCCCCATACAATTTTTTTTTATTTTTTGTAAATTTGTTTTGTTTTATCAGCTTCTACCGGTCCAATGGTGCGTCCGAGAGGGGTCATTAGTGAGACTGACCCGCATTTATTTTTACCCTACAACATTTTCTTAAAATATACCTACGCCCTATCTCCACTCCCTAGTAAAAATTAATGGGGGTCGGCCTTATAAAGGACCCCACTATGACGCACCAGTACAAATGATTTTAAGATTGGAAAATTACAATAAAATTTTTTAAAAAAAAATAGAAATAATCGTTATCCCACGATCCTCCTGGGCAAAAAATTTGTAGAATCGATAGAAGTTTTACACAAAAAAATTTCAAAACAATCAAAGAGTACAAACATTTTCAAAAATGAGATTTAAATTTTAAAACTTAAAAATCGCATACTAGAGCGCTTTTAAGAATTTTTTGGGATTTTTTTTTAAAAGTACGTAAAAAAACAAAAATTTTGAAAAAAAAATTGAAATTTGGACCATTAATGAAGAAGTTATGAGTAAAAGAAGTTTGAGTAAAGGAACAAACTTCCAATTTTTAAAAATTTGATACCTTTTGAACGGGTCATCAAAAAAATCTAAAAATTTACCATGAATGAGTTTTCGAAGGGTACTAAAAAAAAACAAATTGGGAAAATCTAAAAAAAAAAAAATTCAAAGCGTCCGATTTGACATGGAATGCCCCATATGTAAATACTCAAACACTTTTGTCATATACACGTTTAACAACGTTTGCTAATGGGGATTTGTAAAGACTCAAACATTTTATAAATATAAAAAATCCGTCTCTTTCTGTCTCACAGCTTTTGACAGAGCATAGTTACATACCAGCTGGTGAGTGTAGTGTGTGTGTTACACCGTCCGACAAAAATGAAAAAAGTCGTTAACACGAACTGGATAATACACCTTTGAAACTAGAGACTAAATGTAGTAAAACTGCATTTACAGTTTTTCATTTCGTGATCCTGTTTCCTTTTAAAAGGACTTCAAAGTTTTAGGGAATTAAATTTTATAAAATATTTTTTTAATATTTATACTCGTCCTAAAATGCTACTATTGATAGCAAATAAAAGAGGAGGATCTCCCCTAATTTTCATATTTTATTATTTTTACATATCAGGAAAAAGAAGGTAAGTTACGTCCTTTCAAAAACATATCCTTCAATATCATTCAAAATTTTCAACAAAATATTTCGATACAGTTTTCAATTGACTTTATTTACATCTTCTTATCCTGATATGGCAAAATAGAAAAATGAAAAAGTTAGGGGAGATCCTCCTCTTTTATTTTTTATTATTTATTATTATTTTTTATAAAAATATTTTACAAAATGTATTCGTTAAAACTTTAAGGATCACGAAATGAAAAACTGTAAATGCAGTTTTACTCCATTAGATCTCTACTTTCAGATGTATATCATCCGGTTCATGTTTAATAGTGTTTATAAAAAAACCGGCATTTTGGATGACCGGTTTCTCGGTTAACCGAATTTCAGCTTTTTCGGTTAACCGGTTTTCTCGGTTAAACCGGAATAAAAAAACCTGTTAACCGGATTTTTTTTCTTTAACTGACAAACCAAAAAAATACTTTAACATTGCTAATTTTTAACATATTTGTTTCTTTCAGCAAAGTTAGCAACTGTTATCCTTTAAATATAGCGGTATTTAAATACTGTGCTTTATTTTCCCATATTCGCCGGAGCTTTAATTTAATTTTTATTGGTTTTATTAAAAAAATACATCAATTCGTTATAAATTGTAGTAATATACCGTATTGATGTTCTTTTATTAACATTTTCTCCATTAACAGGAATTTTAGTACCTGATTAACAGTCGCTTATTAAGTTTTCAATGAAACTGTGAAACCCTTAATAATATTTAATAAACCCTTAATATTTAATAAATATTTCGTTTAAATGTTAAAAAAAAACGGGTAACTGACAGAAAAAAACCGGTATTTGATGCACCGGAATTTTTCAATTTCGGTTAACCGGTTTGCAAAAAAACCGAAATTTTGGGGAAAAACCCTGTTTTTCGGTTAACCGGTTAATAAACACTAATGTTTAATATTGGCTGTCGGACGGTGTTACCCATCAAAAACTTCGCTTACCAAGTAATTAACTTAAGTGGTTAGCAAAAATATGAGTAACTAGTTACCTCCCAATTTCAATGTTAATTACTTTAACGCGGTGATGTCATTGGAGGTAACCACATTTTGCCTTTTTAAACCCATTTTCAGAGATGACAAAGTGAGATATTACGCCAAGTTAGAGATACAAATTTAAAATTATTAGAATATCAGAATTTTAAATCTTTAAGCAGCAGCGAAAGAAATGAATTAATACGTATATTTTTTTCGGATCTAAAATATTTTTGAGTGGAATTTTTTTTTAATGTAAAACTTTTTTTGAGTTAAAAAAAATTTATTTTCAAATATTTTTTGGCTTACAAATGTAATTCTCATCGTGTTTAGTGTATTTTCAGCATGCTGCTCAGGAAGATTATAAATGTATTTGCCAATTCGCATTAGCCTCAGAGTTGTTTTCTTAAAGTTTGTTTTCTACAGACAGACGGCCGGACAACGTAAGGTCTTCGGACATACTGATTTTTTACACTCTATGAGTTCCTAGACCGATATTTAAAAGTCTTAAAAACGGAATTTCAAACTAAAACCCTTTTCACTAATTGTAAGTCATGGGTATAAACAGTGTGTGTTTGAAACTAGAGTTTCTGTTTCGGTTAAAACCGTAACCGAAACCACGGTTATTGAAGACGAAAACCGAACCCGAAACCGTCCAATATATGTTCGGTTATCCGAATTTTATTAATTTTATAAATTTTTTACATTTTTTTGGCATTTAAAAAAGGAATTTAAATTAACAACTATTTATACATATTTTATGGTTTTCGTGTCCACCAGCATCGGTGGCCACTAACAATGCTTTTAGACAGCGGCTGACTTGTCATTGGGGACATTTCAAAAAATTGTATGAAGATGTCAGCAATTTTATAAAGGGATGGTCAGCAGTATGTCAGGAGTTATTTTTTTTTTTGCCGACTGGGTATGAATGAATGGGCAAACACTAGAGGAACGCGGCATATATCTGTCAAAATCCATGAACGATCCAACGACAAATTTTACAATTTTGGGTCTATACTAATTTAATGTTCACGCAATTCGGAAAAAACACAACAAAATAGTCGAGACAAGTTTTAGAAGTTTAAAGTTTCAGATAAATTAGATTGTTCGTCTCAATTAAAATACAGTTTATAAAAACTTTTATATCCAGCTGATGAAGAATTATCCAGTTCTGAAGATGAGGAACCACTTAATCTTTGGAAGATAAATTCAATTCTGCTTTTTAAAAGACATAAGCGGAAGCTAAACCAAAATGGTAATTTAAACTGAATTCGATTCTAATAAAAAACTATTTAAAAATAAAGTTGTTCCACCTGAATAAAATTTTTACTGATAACCGAAAATAACCGAAACCGATCGGTTATTCAATTTTTGATAGCCGAAACCGCGGTTACTAAATTTATCGGTTATTCAGAAACTCTATTTGAAACAAAATATCTGGCAAAGTTCATTAATTTAAAATCTTTTGGAACTCAAAGTACCTTAATACTTATTTCAAATTTTGCTGCTTAATGTATGCACTTCGATACATGGGTATTCAAAATCAATGTACTGTTTTTCGACTGGAAGTACTATTTTTTCCTATTTCAAAAATGGCAACCATAACCTACACCCATACTGTGGTTTTTATGTATAAAAAATAAAGAAAAAATTGTTATTACTGAACAAACTAATAAAAAAAATTGGGGGAAAAAGAACTGAAATTTCGCGTACCCCCTCGGGAAGTTTCGCGTACCCCCTAGTGGTACGCGTACTATAGGTTGGTAACCGTTGGTTTAGGGGATTATTTGACAATATTTTGTATGTATAATTTGAGTGATATCTTCCAAATGATTGTCTGACAATATCGCCCAATTATCTTCCAGTAGAATTGCTTTCGAATCTCTTAGACGTATTGCTTTCGGGACACCATTTCAAACAAAGGGTGTTTCTGCCGCATTACGAAGAAGATATTCCTCGCAATAAAATTTATCTTCCAGGCGATACGCTTGGGTATCTTTTTCGTATCGAAATGCTTGCAGGGAATATACACAATAGGATGGTGCGTATTCCAACGAAGTGCTCAGATAAACTATTATATATATCCAGGGCGAATATTCAAAGCTTGCTATTTACATAATAAGCATTTTTTATAAGATCAAAAATAACTGTTATTTTTAGCTGATTCTATGAGTTATTATTAATCTTTTTTCTATAATATAATTGGAGGGCTTATTGTAAAAACTCGATAAGCAACATTTCATTTTATGGTGGTTTTTCCTTAAAACTTTTAAAATAATGTAGAAAATATAACTTTTGCAGAACTTTTATCCTCAATATACTTGTACGAAGTCTTAAAGCAAATCTTCTGCCAAAAATCTATCAATGGAACATCAGCAGAAGGCGAAAAACACGAAAAAATAAAATGTTGCTTATCTAGTTCTTGCAGTAAGCCCTTCAATTATAAACAATTGTTGTTGACATAAAATTTCAGCTAAAAATTAGTTTCGTAGATGACAACCAATTCTGTGAAGACATTTCTATCGAAAATTCTCTTTCGAAAATATTGCAGAAAGCAAGTTTTGAATATTTGCCCTCGATATGTTCCCCTAACTTCCACTGGAGCATAGGGTGCCAATAATTACAGATCTCCATCTGATTGGGTTTTGAGAAATAGGCCTTAATTCGTTCCAAGGTACACCTAGTTGATTCATTTCGGATTCTGTTGAACGCCTTCATGTTCTACGCGGACTGCAACTTTCTCTACCATTGAAATTGGTTCCATCTAGGAGCTTGTTACATTCTCATCCATTTCTCATCCACTGCCACTTTTCTTACATATCTCAGTTGCTACATCCATTTGTCCTGCTTTTAATAAAAAATTCGGCATTCGATATTTTTCGAGGCCAAAAGATGCGTAACGTCCTTTTGGGCAGCGGTTGACAAATGTTTACAGACGTCTTGTGATGCTGTTGGTAACCTTCCAGGTTGTACACTAGGGAGTCCCGTAAAAACTAAACTTTCATGGGAAAAATAAAAAATTACTCAGACCTCATGGCACCGAAATTTGTGTTTTTTTTTGTAAAGTAGTGTTTTATCTTGTACCAACTTTTCCGCACTATTAGTCGTTGATCTGAGCACTTTGTCGGAATACGCACCAGCCGAATACACAATTTATTAATATAGAAAATTAGGCAAACCACCCTAATAGAGAATTAAATAAACACAATTTTATTAATATTTTCTACGAATGCCAGATATAAGGGCCCAGCAAAACCAAAAATATGAGTAAGTTGTTACCACCCAATTTTAATGTTCATTTATGCGGTTTTGTGCGCTTAATATATGCGACATAAAAGGGAAAATATGCTCTAAAAAGTCCAGTTCTTCTTCAAAAGTTTACAAACGCTGGAAATACAAAAATTTGTTTAAGTATTATTGAAGAAATAATACAAACTTCTATTTTGAAAAGGATAGTGGAGAAAAAACACGATGTTGCGGTTCCTACAAATAAACTTTCATCACTGTAAGCCAGCATCACTTCCACTTTTGCTGCGCCAGGCGACAGGGCAGTAAACTTGGTTTTTATCCAAGAGTGGTTGGGTTGGGTTTGCGGATTAAAGACTCCTGGGTTTAAGTTGATGGTTGCCAAGGGTAAGGGCAGAGTTATAGAGTAACGAATCTTCAGAAATAACAAATATTTCAATCTGGGCGATTAAATGTTTCAGGCCCTTTTAATCCCCTGGACCGATGATATAATCCCGGGTGAGATGCAGCAAGTATCGGGCTATATAGCCCCTTTGCTGAATAATCTCTACACAATATGCATTAATGGGTAGTATACTCCTTTAAAATGGAGGACCACCAGTCGTCTTTACCCGAAGGCTGGAAAGAATTCCCACACATTTTCGAAAGATTTCAGACGATTTAGTCTGTCTTCTTTTCTGTTAAAGACAATGAAACGAATGATAGACTCATATTTGCGTAGAGTGATTGACCCGAGGTTGCTTTCGAAGCGTCTACCATATCTCGATTTGTCAATAGGACACAGCACAGAGAGGTGTTCTTTCGCCACTTCTTTGGAACCTGGCATTAAATTAAATGCTTCTTTCTCTAGAAGCACGTAGTTGTCATGTTGTCGTATAGCATATACGACAACATGACAACCGATGTCGCGATAGCGGTAAAGGGAAAGCACT
Source organism: Pegoplata infirma (assembly GCA_963921195.1). Taxonomy (NCBI): domain Eukaryota; kingdom Metazoa; phylum Arthropoda; class Insecta; order Diptera; family Anthomyiidae; genus Pegoplata; species Pegoplata infirma. The sequence continues at coordinate 66,793,682 of OY992538.1, forward strand.
TGCCAACATTAAGGGACATTCTTTAGTGTTCTCTGAAAGATCTGTCTAAATGGGCGAGACACAGTGGTCTGGGGGTTAATCCAAGTAAAATAGAGCTTATATTGTTTATAAGGAAAAATAAGATTCCTGCTTTTGATTTTCTCAGGACGGCACTTAAATCGCCTTCACTGATGCATCCAAGTATCTTAGAATATTACTGTGTAGGAAGTTGAATTTCAGGCGTAATATTGAGGAACAGATGAGAAAAGCAACTATTCCTGTATATTCCTATAACAGCGCAATTGGAAACCGATGGGCATATTCTCCTGCAATTGTACCCATAGAATATAACAATACCGCAAATGTGGACTGTGCTCCCTGTAGGAGCCTTTTTGAGCACCACTTTAGCAATGTGATACCATCTAAGGAGTCTTGGATAAGGCGCATTCCGGGTAGTGGTGCCTCCATAAATTTTTACACAGATGAAGCTACGCAAACAAGTGGGCTTTGGAGTCTATTTGGAAGAGCTTGGGTTGAGCCTGTCTCGAAGATTGCCAGATCATTGCAGTGTTTACCAGGCAGAGATGCTGGCAATAAAGAGAGTGGCTGACTGGTTGAGTTGTAATATCTTCTCTACAACCGCAGTCAAAATCTATTCTGAGAGTCAAGTCACTGGAGTCAATGTTTCTAAAAACCAAGTTCTATTCTTAACTGCCGCACGTATATATATGGGTCCCAGTGCACAAAGATATTCCAGGGAACTGCAAGGCCGATGAGCTTGCAAGACTGGGAACTACCTTACAGGATCCATTAGAGTTTGAATGTGTTGGTATGCCTCTAGAACAATGGTGCCCAAACACTTGTTAAAGATCGACAAAAATACACGTACACAATCCGAACAACAACGAAACTAACAACAGAGAGCGTAAAAAACAAAAAAAAAATATTATCGTTTCTCTTTTTGGGCACCACTGCTCTAGAAACTTGCAATCAAAATCTACGGCTTTGTTACACAACGGATACTAATCAGAGATGGGCAAATGGATGGACGTGTGAGTCTTCACAAACTAACTTGGAATTCTCTCAATTAGAAGCGCACAAGTGAGCTGATATTGCTTCCAAGAGGATAGATTTTGACGTGGTTGCTGTAATTACCGGACACTGTCGCATAAAAAAGCACGCAGAGCGATTAAATATGCTGTCAAATGACTTTTACCGGAGTTGCATGAATGAGGAGAAGTTGGAAACTGTCGAACACTTTATTTGCCACTTTCGAACACTTTATCTGCCTTTCTGATTTGTCGGATGTCAAAATTCCATACCTTAGGAGTTTCATTGGGAGCAAATTGGTTTAACGGCAGGGACAAGTAGAGGAACCTATTACAGTTACCTAAAACGCCAGCAGCCACTCGCGATAGTGTTGGGTTGAATAGCTCAGTAAAGTGATCGCTCTTTTTAGCTCAGCTCTTTTAAGTGAAGTATTTCATTCTTAAAGCTCAATAGCTCTTTTATTCATTTTGAGTTGTGTTGTAGCTCTTTTGATAAATTTGTGAATAGAAAGGTTCAGATCTTGCTTATTTTATTTTTTGTTTAATAATTAGAAGAATTTCATTAAAAAAATAAAAATAAATGCCTTTTCGAACTTTTTATGCATTTTTATAAGGGGTTTTTTTTAAAAAGAAGGAATTTAAAAAATTGGTTTAAAATTATCAAATTTATAGTAGACAATGTCAATTTATAAAAACACTTTACGAATTACATTGTTTTTGCATTGGTATTTGGTGTAAATATCATAAATAGCACCTGGAAAAACTTAAAATGAATGAAAATGAAAGATAGTGAAAGATGAGAAAGAGCGGATATGAACGAGGATATAAAAGAGCGGATATGAACGAACTAGTTCACAAGCTCAGTTGAGTGAATCATTCACTTGAAATACTACATTAAAGAGCTACACAACTCTAACTCACAACCTAAATCCACATTTCCAATGTTGACCCGTTTCCTCATGCTGGTGATAATAAATTTTTGCTCTCCCCACACTGATGAAAAATGAATTTCCCTAACCTGCTTGAAATGTTTTCACCCATACAAAAAAAGAAGCATAATTTTTCAAAATATCGTCCTTGGATACCCCCTGATCGTATTAACACTTCTTTTGTTTTTATTTGTATACTTTTCAGATAATAATTGATTTTAGCAGAACAATCTGCTGATTTGAGCAGAATAATCTGCTGATTTCAGCAGAACAATCTGCTGATTTTATCAGAGCAATCTGCTGATTTCAGCAGAACAATCTGTTCTGCTTTTTTTTATATAAAAAAATTTCTTGAAAAAATAATGAAATTCAGCAAACAAAATCAGTATAAACATAGTAAAATGTCTGTTATTTTCTTAAACTGAATGACAGAGATTTTAGTAAAAATATCCTTCTCAGCAAAACAATCTGCTAAAAGATTGCTAATTCAAATTGAAAGTCGTTTTACAGATTTTTTGACAGAGTTTTTCTTTTGAGTGTATTAAATAAAGTTTAAAAATTTGAGACATTTTCTATGCGAAAAATGTTTTAGTTTTTGTACATATAAAAGTTTACGGATTGTTGTGACTGGATATGAGGTCATTAGCCAATTTTTATTACAGAAAAGTCCTAATATCAATATTTTCCAATACAACAAAATTCAAAATTTTAAATTTTACTTGTCAATTTTATGATCGTTTCGAGAGCAAGTCTTATTTTGGATAACAAATTTCATACAAATCCGAAAGCTGGATCCGCAATTAAGAAAAAATCTTTTTTTTGTTCAATTTGTTAACTTAATATTAAAAATGTTAACGAAAATTCACACACACCCACCCCCCCCCCCCCCACCCTTTCCAATCAAACTATTATATATTTTTTGGTAAAAAAAAATCTCCTCCCAAAACGAATTTCCTGGATCCGCGCCTGTATTAACCAATGGTAATTAAATTTCAATGGTAATGAAAAATTCCCATCTATGCACTACGCAACTTATTTTTAGGAGTCTTTGGTTACATGTACTGCAGTGCCATCTAATTGCCAGATTCGCACTGAACCGTATTATCTTCGTATACATATACTAATTTTTGGAATTTGAAGTTCCATGGGTTGCCAACTTACCAGATAGAATATGTTGCTGTAGACACAAACCGGATGCGAAAAATACCACCACAGTGCTGCCACTTGGTTTGGAATACGATTCTAAAACCATTTTGAGCAAATTCTGATTAATTTTTATTAAAAAAATAAAAATTGTTTTATTCGACCTCGAAAATTTTCGTACCGGTACCAGCATCAGAACCGGTAATAGCGGTATTCCCGGGAATATGTCTAGCACCGGGAAACCGGTACCAGAGCCGGAAAAATCGGTATTCCCGGAAATACCGGGAATCGGGAAATGGGGGGCACTTGTACAGAAGATTCGGCACAGCCGAATTTAACACTCTCACTTGTTATTTTTTGTTTTGGAGTAAAAAAATCATTAAAAATGATTTAAACAAAATTCTACGTTAGGAAAAAAATATTAAAATTTTCCCGGACACTAAAACGTTTTGGATTTTTTTTTTTTGCATTTTGGAATAAAAAATTCATAAAAAATGCTTTTAAAAAAATATTTTTTTGAAAATTTCTGAAAAAGTCCCAGACACAAACGTTTTTGGTAAAATAATAATATATTATATGTATGTAGTAATATTTTCATGAATAAACTTCATCATATTAATGAAAAGTTGCATTAATATGATTAAATGTTTCATTAATTTTCGTCCAATGCTACTTATAATCAAGGAGAGGACTTTCATGGAAATGCATGTTTTTTCCTTTTGGTCATAGAACAGCATAAAAAAAATATCTTTGTGAATCAAAGAATTTGCTTTAAAATGGCATCGGCTCGTTAGTGCATATTTTTGCATATTTTGCTTAAAATGTATATTTTTGCATATTTTGCTATTATTCTGCTATAAATGCATATTTTTAGGTCATATTTTGTAGAAATTTTAGTTTTTTTTAGCTATTTTTTTGTATTTTTAGCTATTTTTAAAATTTTTTTATGATATTTCTTTTTTTTTTGTTATTAAAGAAATAATTAAATTGTTATTTTTTTAATAACATTTTATACACACTGTATATATGTATATCTAAGCTTACAATGCCAGACTGAATTCAAATGTTATGTTTTTTTTAATAAAAGTAAAAAAACAAGTGGATATTAAGATTTTTAGTGCATGTTTTTACATTTTTAGTGCATACATCAAGACTTTTTAGTGCATATTTTAGGCGCCTAAAACATAGTTTTTTAGTGCATGAAGTTCCTGTCCCTGCTTATAATCAATGTGATGAAGAATTGTTGTCAGTAGAGATGTGATTTCCAAGCAAATGAATGTCTTTTGTCGATATTCTTAAAACGATATTGGGCAATTATCTTTCCGAATCAGGATGTTAGCGTTAAAATCGCATTAATTTGTTCTTGCATATTTTTACATATTTTGGTGAGAATGCATATTTTTACATATTTTGTGTTTAAATGCATATTTCGGTTTTAAATGCATATTTTCAACTTTTAAGTGCTTATTTTTGGGGGGGGGGTGAAATAAAGCCATAGGCAATAAGGCCATATGGCTTTTTTTCTCAATTCAACACGCAGAAAAAAAACATGGTTGAGGTGATCATAATTTAAGAGCGTCATATTATGATTGGGATTATGATTGTAGCAACAATGTTAATATGATTGAAGGCAACAGGGAATATTAATCATAAAATGATTGCGACAATAATGGCCTAAATGTTTTATAATTATTGTAATATGATTCCAATTTAATATTTCTTTTTTTTTAGTTGAGAAAACGAGTTCTATTTCAACTTTCTTTATTATTTTCTTCCAAAAACATAAACAAAGTTTACACAAATAATTAATTTTTGAATTGTTATTTATATAAAGATGAAACCATTTTATTAATGTTTGTTCAATTTAGAGACGACCTGCGTTTTACAACAAAAATGTGTGGTATTTTTCTAAAAAAAATTTCATCAACGATAACATTATTGTCAGCCAACATTGAACATATTCAGTAAACACAAACAGGCACAAAAAAACAATTTAATATTTTCGATTAGAAGTTTTTATTTAAAATGGAAAGTTTTTAGTAATAAAGTCCGCACAATAAATTAAATATATAAATTTGATTTTTTATATCGCTTCCTTCTGCGTTGATACAATTTTTTAACACAAATTGACTAAATTTTTTTTAAAGAACTTATTGTAAGTGGCGTCTTTGTGACTAACTGCTTGCTGGCAAAACACTAAACTGATGAATAAACTTGACAATTTTATGTATCATCAATTTTCATTTTGTTGTGATTAACTAATGATTGTTATAATCATATTATGTTGAAATTTTTGGTGTGTCGAGAATACAATTAACTATAACATTTTTACAACAACCATATTGCACTTTTGGAAGTAGCAATCATTTTATCATGATTAAAGCAACTATTAAATGTTTAAAGCAACCATATAAATGTTTAAATACAATTTATAAAACGATAACTTGATTGCTGCAATCATATCTGGCTTTAGGGATCATACCATAGTTGCAGTGATCATGTCGCAACCACATTTTTTCTCTGCGTGAATGGAAAATAAGACCATATGGCCTTATTACCAACACGATTGAGCAATAAAGTCATCCTTGTTTTTCTACCAAAGTGGAAATAAAGCCATATCAGTTGAAAATGTGAAAATATATTTCCACGTAAATCCTGCTACCCAAAAAAAATTATTTAGCGAAGCCGCTAAATTAAGGCCGGGTATGCAGAAAAACTTTTTTTTGTTTGAATATCTTTAAATTAAAACCCGACATATACTAGGAACCTCTGCACTCAGAGTGGCCTAGAGGCACCATTTTTTTTGTAGCATGGATTTTAATTTAAAGAATGTTTAAGAAAAAAAGTTTTTCTGTGTAGCCGGCCTTGGGCCGGGCTTAGGGATCACAAACTAATAATAAGGCTATATGGCCTTATTACCAACACGATTGAGCAATAAAGTCATAATAATTTTGCAACCAAAGTGGAAATAAAGCCATATCTGTTGAAAACGTCGAAATATATTTCCACGTAAATCCTGCTACCAAAAAAAAAAAATATTTAGCGAAGCCGCTAAATTAATTTATGGAGTTTGTAATCCCTAAGCCCGGCCGAAGGCCGTCTACGCAAAAAAACTTTTTTGGTTTAATTATCTTTAAATTAAAAATGCCTGCGAATTTTGTACTCTTGCCCAAAACATTAAATCATGATAATGTTTTGCAGAACATTTGGGTGTACTTGCCAAAGCAAAGTTTCTTTTAGAAAAAATAATGTTATATTACTTTGCTATTCCATGCAAAACAACTTGAACTATCAGTCGAGGATCCCATTAAAAAACCAAAAGAGCTGTACATTTCGTAAGTGAGTGCAAAAATAAGTGCAAAAAAGTGTTTTTACATTTTAGAGAGTATAAAAGATTCGGCACCAGGGATGGAAAATCGGAATTTTTAAACGGTACTGGAACTCAACCAAAAAAGTACTTTTTCGCTCTCGACGGTACTAAAAAAGTAATGTCCAGTTTCTGTACGATGAACTTCATTCGTCTACGACGAATTTGCATGTATTTTGTTACAATACGAACACGTATAACGATCATCGTACAGAAACTGCGCATAATTCAATATAAAAGTTCCTAATTTGAGGACATCCTTATCCATTTATTTTTTTTTTTTTAGAGAAAACTCCAATAAAGGTTGACTTAAATCAAAAATTTCATTTATTTGAAGCATTGTTTCAATGAAAATCGGTAGATTTTCGTGATTTTTTTTAGATTTGGTTGGACAAACGTATGAAATTGTCTGGTATAGAAAAGGTACTAAATCAGTCGCGGGGGTACTACGGTATCATTGAGAGTGAAAAAGTACTGAAAAAAGTACTAACTTTTCCATCCCTGTTCGGCACCAAAGAATATACCACTCTCACTTGTTTTATGTACATGTGATAAACAATTGGAAAATTTTTATGCGAAAAGCTTAGACTTGGTGAAAAAGTAGTTTTGGTAAAAAAAAAAATGATATTTTTTTCCAGAAAAACAAAATTGTGTTAAAAAAATTTAATGAACCCAAAATTTTTGGTGAAGAAAAATTTTGATGAAAAAAAGTTTTTGATGAATTTTTTTGATGAAAAGAAAAATATTTTGATGTAAAAAAAAATATGAAAAAAAAAATTTTTGGTGAGAAAAAAATTGATAATAAAAATTTGATAAAAAAAATTTGATAAAAAAAAATTTATGAAAAAAATATGATAAAAAAAAATTTATGAAAAAAAAAAATTTTATAAAAAAAATTGATGAAAAAACTAAAAAATTTATGAAAAAAAAAATTTTGATACAAAAAAAATTTTTTTGATGAAAAAAAAAAAAAAATGAAAAAGAAAATTAATGAAAAAAAAAATTGATGAAAAAAAAAATTGATGAAAAAAAAATTTCATGAAAAAAAAAAATTGATGAAAAAAAAATTTAAAAAAAAAAAAATTAAAAAAAAAAATTGATAAAAAAAAAAAATATGAAACAAAAGTTCCAGAAAAACAAAATTATGTTAAAAAAAATTTAATGAACCCAAAATTTTTGGTGAAGAAAAATTTTGATGAAAAAAAGTTTTTGATGAAAAGAAAAATATTTTGATGTAAAAAAAAATATGAAAAAAAAATTTTTGGTGAGAAAAAAATTGATAATAAAAAATTTGATAAAAAAATTTGATAAAAAAAAATTGATGAAAAAAATATGATAAAAACAAATTTATGAAAAAAAAAAATTTATGAAAAAAAAATTGATGAAAAAACTAAAAAATTTATGAAAAAAAAAAATTTTGATAAAAAAAAAATTTTTTTGATGAAAAAAAAAAATGAAAAAGAAAATTAATGAAAAAAAAAAATTGATGAAAAAAAATTGATGAAAAAAAAATTTGATGAAAAAAAAAAATTGATGAAAAAAAATTTAAAAAAAAAAAAATTGATAAAAAAAAAAAAATATGAAAAAAAAAGTTTGATGAAAAAAAAAAATTGATGAAAAAAAATTGATGAAAAAAAATTGATGAAAAAAAATTGATGAAAAAAAAAAAATTTGATGAAAAAAAAAATTTGATGGAAAAAAAATTGATGAAAAAAAAAAATTTGATGAAAAAAAAAATTGATGAAAAAAAAAAAAATTATGAAAAAAAAAGAATTTTGATGAAAAAAAATAATTTTTATGTTACTTTTTATTCAATAACTGGTGAAAAACGGTTTTATTCACCACGAGGTGAATTATTATCCAAGTTACAAACCCAAGTTATTAAAATTTTTGGTTTTAAGAAAATGAAAAAAAGTAATTCTTGTTTTCTTTTTCGTTAATTGTTAGCTTATATAGTCAAACTGAGGTGGCGTCCTGCAACTTTTTTAAAATTAGGCACCAGCCTAAAAACATTATCATGTTAAAACATTATCATGTTAAAACCCACATATGAGGCATTCCACACCAAATGTCCCGCTACAGAAAAACATGTGTCCCGTAAATTAATGAATTGGTTGTTTGGATAGCCCTATATGGAACTAAGAAAATTGCGTTTTTGGTTTTTCTAATTTTCAAAAACTGGGCTTAGGAGGCGTGGTCAAATATTGGAAAAATGGTCAAATTTGTCAAAAATTAAAAAAAAGGAAAAAAAAGTGGCCGGATTTTTGATAAATTGACTTTTTTAAAAAATGGAAAATTTCAGAACGGGTTCTGAAAATTTTCCAAAGAAAAAAATTTTATTCGATAGCCCATACAAAACTATATAAGAATTTAAATTTTTAAGATTGTGGTGCATTGCGTTTTAATGTGATAAATATTTAATCAAGGCAACTCGCCACAAATTTTTCCATTTTTCCAATATTTGACCACGCCTCCTAAGCCCAGTTTTTGAAAAATTGAAAAACCAAAAACGCAATTTTCTAAATTCCATATAGGGCTATCCATACAAGCTATTCAGAAGTTTACGGTACACGTGTTTTTTTTTCGCTGAACATTTGGTGTAGAATGCCTCATATACAAGGAACCTCTGAACTCAGAGGGGCTTAGAGACACCATTTTTTTTTGTTAGAAGGGTTTTTAATTTAAAGATTGTTTAACAAAAAAGTTTTTCTTTGTAGCTTAGGAATTACAAACTCCATAAATTAATTTAGCGGCTTCGCTAAATAAATATTTTTGTTGTGTTGCAGGATTTACGTGGAAATATATTTCCACATTTTCCCTCAATTTTTTAACGCATATTTTTTATTTTTTAGTGCATGAAAATCTCATGCCTGGTTATCAGTATAATGATATTGAAAATAAAAATCCAAATATTAACCGAAAAGTTTTATTAAAAAAATAAAAATTAATTTTAAGAAATCTGCAAATTTTTGTTAATTTTTAACTAAAATGTTGGTTCATATATTTTCTGTTAAATAGTAAACAAACTTTTTTTTAATTTTTTTTGTCGATTTTTATATAATCATAACGGTTATTTTTGGTCCCTGTTTTTTAGGAATTTATTATTTACTAACAAGGGAAGTATCTCAACCCTTATGAACCGAATTGCATGAAACGTAAAATATATATAAAAGAGACAATTCTAAGGTTGGAGTGTCTCGGCTTATCGGCCATATCGCGGATTTAGGGGTTCAAAACATGGGTAAAAAAATGGCGAAAAAATCGTTTTTTGTATTTTTCAGCCATTTCTTTTTAAGAAACTATATGATGTTTACATATGAGAAGAAAGGGTTTTTTAATGCCTATCCAACGGTGGCATAACCTTGAAAAAGTTTGGCTTCGTTAAATACTTTTTTCATGAAAATGTGAAAATTTTGGGGGGTATTTATATGAAGACATAGAGCTACGATGTCTATATGAATACGAAATAATCTTTATTAAATTTAAGTCGACACGTATTTTTTCTCTAGAGGATATTCGTGTTAGTTCGTGAGTTATCGAAATTTTCCCGGAGGTCCATATGGTTTCATAAGGGGACAACGAAATTTTGAAACACTGATATGGCCGAAAAGCCGAGACACCCCAACCTTAAAATCGTCTCATTTATATATATTTTAAGTTTCAGGCAAATCGGTTCATAAGGGTTGAGATACTTCCCTTGTAAGTAAAACTACATACTACTACTTTTTTTTATATTTAACTATTAATAATTATATTTATTATTTTAATTTATCTACAAACGTATAGCAAATGAATTTAAACCCACATGTGGCGCTGGTGGATTAAAAATCGGTTTATTATTTTCATCAACATAGTCCTTGTAGGGTATAAAACTAACACGTTCCATTCCTAAACGTTCACAGACTCCAGCCGAATAAATACCCGTACAATCTACCGTCATTAATTTATAACCCAAACTTTTTCCCAAAGCCATTAATTCGATCTTTAGGCGTGTTCCCAAATTTTTACCACGAGCACTTGCTTTAACACATGTCATAAATGAATAGAACAGCTTATCGACACCATAACGATTGAAGACGTCCGCATTACGGCTGGCAACACCCAACAATTTCAAAATTTGTCCATATTTTGTGTTTCCCTCTTTTTCAGCGGCCTCAAAATATTTCTCTATTGAAGATGGTCCCTTTGGTACAGCTATATTGACCGCAATTAGTTCTTCACCGTCATCCGTTTCTCGGACAGCCATAATGCTAGTATCATCTTTAAGACATTCTAGTATATCATGTCGATCACTATCACCGGGAATAATTTTTGGTTCAGTACTACATAATGGTTCATCTTTATAAAAATGTTCGATTATAAATGTTACTACTTCTTCGCGATCTTCTGGTTTCACTACGCGAATTTTTATATTATCATCTGACATTTTTTTCCTTTTTTTAAATTTAATTTATTTTTTAATTTCGAATTGAGTGTTTAGTTTCGACTTTTATAGTGAATTATATATTTATTTAAAATTGTATTGCAACTGCAAACGACTCGACGTTTATCAAAAGGTGATATGATTTTTATAAATATTATTAATTTTTCCATATGAGATAAGAATATTTTATTTGATTAGATTTTGAAATAACAAATACTCACAATAGAAATTCAGACTATAAATAAATAAATATACACAATAGGGTGGTGTGTATTCCAACAAAGTGCTTAGATCAACTATTAATAGTGCTGAAAAGTTGGTACAAGATAGTACAAGCATCTTAAAACCAAAATTATCAAAATCGGTCCATATGTTTTGTTTGCTCATCGCGGGTCAATTAATATTTAATACCCTATTCACACGTACAGCTTATAACCGCTAAAAACGGTTTAAAACTGTAAGTGTGAATAGGGTATAATATTTATGAATTAATGCGATATGTATGTCTTTTTTGTTTTTTAAATATTTTTATTTTTTAATTTTGTCCATTCTGTTAAATGTTTTAATTTTGACCCGCTATGCGCGACAGTAGATATTAGTGTTTCCAATTCGGTTAATCGATTAACCGATTCCTCGATTAATCGCCTCTATTTCGGTTAATGTCGAAACAAATAATTTAAAACGCAAATAATTATTCGACCCGATTAATCGGTTAAAATGATTCGATTAACCGGTTAATGTTATTATCTCTATATTCTACTACACTCAGAAAATTATGTAAGTTACTACATGTTAGTTGTTTGTATATTTTACAGTAGTTAGTTGTTTTCAACTACAAAGTCAGTTGTTTTTGTGTGAAAAATATCAAACAACTATTTCTGTTAGTTACATATTTTAAGTCGTTTTTTTGAATAACTAACAAAAAAGTACTGTAATGTAGTAACAGTTATTTAAAGTAGTTAATTTTATTTTTTTTATCTCTAAAAAGTTTTGAAAGTTTTTTCCAAAAAATTAATTTTTGTTTTTTTTTATTTTTCACAACTTTTTTTTTTTTAAACTGAAAAAATTTGGTCTAAAATTTTTTTTCTGAAAAATTTTTTGAAAAAAAAAAATTATATATTGATATTTTATTTTTACTACATTTTAGTTGTTTTGACTACAAATGTAAGAAGTTTTTACTACATAAGTCAGTTGTTTTTTGTCAGTTAAAATAACTAACATTGTTAGTTGATTTAACTGAAAAAGTAGTTGACCCCAAAACAACTTACAAAGCAGTTATTTTAACTGACATTTTCAGTTGATTTTACTAACATAATTTTTTGAGTGTATAATTTGTTTGAAGCACTTCCTCTTTTTTACAAACACTTCCGAAAAAAGTCAAAACTACAGAAAAAAAATATTCAGAAACCAGCAATTAACAGTTTAGAAAAGCAAAATTAAAAATTTAATCATTTAAAATCAATGTTGGCAATCGATACCTTTTCAATACCGTTATCCGTTTCAAAACCCTTTAAATTGAATACCGGTACCAATACCAATACCGAAACTTAGTTTTGGTATCGGATACCGGTATTAGGGCGGATCGAGAAATGCTTTTTCACGAATTTCGCTTGGGCGCTATGCGGGATTGGTAAAACTAGATGCCAAAACGATGTGGTTAAAATTTCAGGAAGATCGCCCTTCATCTAGGGTTGCCCCTCTAGCGCTGAAGTTTCGACTTTTTTAAGCCAAAGAGCATTTTTTTAAAAAATTGTCAAAAATTCAAATTTGATCAGATCTTCTTAATTTTGGATTTTATGTGGTCTAGTTAATCACATCTAGTTATATTTTTAATATCAGCTTAATACGATATCGCTAACCTCCAAAAACCAGAGGTGGAAAAGTATACTTACATTTTGGAGAAACCCGAAAAGCAATTTTTTGCAATTATGTAAAAAAAAAACACATTAAAATTGCAAAATATGATTTTTTTCTTTTCCACTTGGAAAATAGACTACTCAAGGATTCCAAAACCGTTAAAACCAAAAAATACGAAATTCTTGAACGGCGTGTGGAGCAATCTCAACTTACGATATTTTCAAAAAATTTATTTCATAAATTTTTTTTGCTATATTGTTCTATATTTTAATTTTTTTTTACAAAATATGTCATATTTTCCTATAAAAGATAATTTCATTAAAATTTAAGAGATCATTAACCCTTGTCGACATGGGGTCATATATGTCCCACACAAAAAATTGTTTTTTACCAATTACAAATAGATTAAAATTGAAAACTTTTATGAGTTTAGCGGATCATATTACGTATACAAAAAATATTCGCGGTTAGTTTGCATTTTCATTTAGGAATTCTCTTTTCGAGGTAGGGACTTTATATATACAGCTGCATGCGCACCATGTTACGCATTTGCATGAGCAAATATCGAAGAGTTTTTGTCCAAAATCATGGTACCTCTTTTTTGATAATTTTAAATGTTTTTTGAACTGTTCCAACTTACCACGGAATACCTTAAGCTTTCCAATAACAGATTTTGGAGAAATTGTTGGAATTGTTGTTTTTTCCCATATACATATGTAGATAAAATGGCAGATCATTCCCTTTTTTAACTTTATTTTGAATGAAGCAATATCCTTTCGATACATCGGAAAATGTTGGTAGTTGGTTTACGCGTAGTTTATTGGCCTTACCGAAAATTGGACAATTTATATTTTTATTACGAATAGGCGACATTTTAAAGACTGCGACTAACTTTTTTAAATTAATTTTTTATTGCTTTGCAAAAGTTATATGATATTTGATAAACCTAAGCCTACTATAAAAATCAATTTTTTATATTTCGCACAGGTTAAAGATGAAATTGGATTTGATTTTTTTTTTAAATTATTCAAATAATAGTAGTCTACAACAAAAATGCGAACTAACCGCGAATTTTTTTTGTATATGTAATATGATCCGCTAAACTCATAAATGTTTTCAATTTTAATCTTTTTGTAATTGGTAAAAAACAATTTTTTTTATATGACCCCATGTCGACAAGGGTTAACGATCTCTTAAATTTTAATGAGATTATCTTTAATAGTACACTCAAAATAATCACTCTGTTAAATTACAGAGATACTCTGCTGAGCCAGCAGAAAATACCATAGATTTCCAACCAGCAAGATTTTTTGTTATTTTACGAAGAAAGCTCTGTAAAATGATTTCGATCATAAAAAAACTGTAAATTTACAGAATTATCTGTAAAATACTGATAAAACCAAGAAGAATTTTACCAAAAAACTCTGTAAATTAACAAAGTTTTAGTTAAATGCATTTATGAGTTCAAAATTTTACAAAAAAAACTGTAAATTTACAAAGTTTTAGTTAAATCCATTTTATGAGTAAAACTTCTCCGCTTCAAAAACATTAATTAAAATTAAATTAATTAAAATTTAAATTTTGTTAAATTTTCCCGCTTTAATGCTTCCAAATTGTAAATTTACTTTTTTATTTTTGTGAAAATTACAAGTTTTTAGCGAGTAACTCCAATTTTACAAACTTTTGTTTTTCGGTCAGATAACTTGGTCAAATATCTGTCGAATTGAGATTACAGTCATTTTACAGAGTATTTAACAGAGTAATTATTTTGAGTGTAAAATATAACAAATTTAGTAAAAAAATTTTAAAATATAGAACAATATAGCAAAAAAAATGTATGAAATAAATTTTTTGAAAATATCGTAAGTTGAGATTGGTCCACACGCCGTTCAAGAATTTCGTATTTTTTGGTTTTAACGGTTTTGGAATCCTTGAGTAGTCTATTTTCCAAGTCGAAAAGAAAAAAATCATATTTTGCAATTTTAATGTGTTTTTTTTTATATAATTGCAAAAAATTGCTTTTCGGGTTTCTCCAAAATGTAAGTATACTTTTCCACCTCTGGTTTTTGGAGGTTAGCGATATCGTATTAAGCTGATATTAAAAATATAACTAGATGTGATTAACTAGACCACATAAAATCCAAAATTAAGAAGATCTGATCAAATTTGAATTTTTGACAATTTTTTAAAAAAATGCTCTTTGGCTTAAAAAAGTTGAAACTTCAGCGCTGGAGGGGCAACCCTAGATGAAGGGCGATCTTCCTGAAATTTTAACCACATCGTTTTGGCATCTAGTTTTACCAATCCCGCATAGCGCCCAAGCGAAATTCGTGAAAAAGCATTTCTCGATCCGCCCTAACCGGTATCCAAAAACCTTTTCCTTCGATACCGGTACGTACCGGTATTGAAACGGTATTAATACGGTTTTTCCTAGAAAAATATTTAACAAAGTATTTTTGTCACTCAAATATATTTTTACAATTAAGCAAAAAAAAAACTTACACTCGAAAAAAATTTTACACTCAAAAAAAATTTTTTTAATTTTTTTTTTCAAAAATGACTAAAAAGTTTTTTACTCATAATAAAATATTTCTAATCAAAATTGTTAATTTTTTTTTTAAGTTAGAAAACTAACTATCACTTTAAAAGGGCACCGTGGATATTCATGGATTCGGCTAACAAGGAGAGTCTCCCTGGTGTCACCCTCCGATCTTCATGACATTTGGATATGTTGTTCAGAACGAAAATTAATTCGACACTTATTTTTTTTAGCGGCCTTATTTTTACTTATTTTTAGGAGGTTCGATTTGCATGGAGGGAAATTGACCTTTTTCAGTTTTTTACGATTTACGTCTATTTGCTCAAAACTAATATAGGCGTATTTGGTATTAGATTAAAGGTAATTAAAATACCTATCTTGTGATGCTAATAACGTGTAAAAAAAGTAAATATTTTTCGACTTATTAACAAAAATGTCCAACAATTTTGTCATTTTACTCAATATGACGAAAAGTTGTGCATGTTTGGACCGTTCTTTGCATATGGAGATAGGTTTTCCAAAGACCTTTCATTTGGTATGTAACATGACTAGGTTTATTTGTATAATATATGAGATAAACGCAAAAAAAACTGAAAAATGACCGTTTCTTCCCCCTCATTTTCACCCCCTTAATATGAATTTGGGCCACTAAAAAAAGAATACGTGTCCCTTAATTTTTTATACTATACAAAATAAAACCAATTCCATAAAGATCGGCGGGTGACACCAGGGAGACCTTCCTTGTAACTCGAATTTAACTCTTCTACTTTTTTACATATTTTTTTTTACTTTCTGCAACAAATGAAACCTTTTTATGTCAGAATAACTTCAAAGTCCTGCACTTTGATCAAGGGGATAAGAAAATTACAGTTTTCTCGGTCCGCCTTTGTAGGTGTGGTCCGGCAACGTCCCCGCCGACCTAAGAAAACGCAATTTTAATTTTTTTTTCACATTTTAAAGCGCATTTTAGCAAAAATGCTAAAAATAAATACGTAAATACGTGTTTTAGTATTAAAATTGAAAAAAATTTAAGTTTTTATGCGTTTTTTATATTTTTAAAATTTTTTTCGATAATACCGGTACGTACCGGTATCGACGTTTCGGTATCGGTAATACCGTAACCGATTCAACTCAAATACTATAACCGATACCGATACCGAAATAAATAATAAAACGATACAATACCGATATCGATACCGTTATTCGTTTCGATTGCCAACCTTGTTTAAAACCCAGAAATCCTAATTAAAGTTTTCAAACGCCATATTGAAAATCCCAATTAAAATTCAATAAATCTCAATTGAAATTCAGAAATCCCAATTGAAATTCAGAAATCCTAATTGAAATTCAGAAATCCAAATCGAAACTCAGAAACGCCCAATTAAAATTTACGAAAGCTCAATCCAAATTCAGAAAAGCTTTTTTAAATTTGATATTCAGAAACTCCCAATTTCACAAAATTGAAATTTACAGAAGCCTACTGAAATTAAGAAATCTCAATTTAAATTTAGAAAAGCAAAATTGAAATTTAAAAATTCTAAATAAAATTCAGAAAAGATAATTCAGTTTCTAAAGAGCTAATAAAATTCAGAAATCTCAATTGAAATTCCAATTGAAATTTAGAAAAGTGAAATCAAATTATATAAATCAAAATTAATATTTAGAAGACACCAATTAAAATTCTGAAAAGCACAATTAAAATTCAAAAATCCCAATTGAAACTAAGAAAAACCAATTGAAATTTAGAAAAGCCAACTGAAATTCACAAATCTGAATTGATATCCATAGTTTACAAAATCAAAATTAAAAAATTACAATTATAAGTAAATTGAAATTTTGAAATCCCAATTGAAAAACGGAAATGGCCAATTGAAACTCAGAAATTCAGATTGAAATTTAGAAAATTCCAAATAAAATTTTAAAGAAAAAAATTTTAAATAAAAATTTTAAAAAGTTGATTTTGTTTTTAATTATTTTTTTTATTGATATGGTAAAAATTTTTAATGGATTTTGAAAATGTCCGTGAATTGAGAATAAATGTACTTTTGCGATAGTAAACTTTTACACATTTTAGTAATTAATACTATTTCTTTCGTGATGGGTGCAAAATCAATTAAAATAGTAATTGAAACTCATTCTAATTGTTTGTGTATAAAGACTGAAAATGAAATTTTATTTAAAATACTTATATTTTTTGTTACATTACTTTAAAAAAATAGTTTAAAACTAATTTTTCATTGTTTTTGACGATTAATCGATTAATCGCCACTTTTTCCGATTAATCGAGCCGAATAACCGGTTAACCAATTTTTGTCAATTTTCGAATAATGCCCTAACCGGTTAACCGGCAGGGTCGAATAATTGGAAACACTAGATATAGATCGATTTTGATAATTTTGTTTTTTAAAATGCTTGCATTATCTTTTATCAACTTTTCCGCACTATTAATGGTGGATCTGAACACTTTGTTGGAATACGCACCACGCTAATACACAATTTATTTATATAGAAAATTAAAAAAAACACAATTTTATTAATATTTTCCACGAATGCCAGATATAAGGGCCCAGCAAAAACCAAAAATATAAGTAAGTTGTTACCACCCAATTTTAATGTTCATTATTTTAACATGGCGATGTCATTGGAGGTAACCACTTTTTGCGATTTATACCAAAAAGTAACGCTGATAGTAATTAGTAGGGATGAGATTTTCATGCACTAAAAAATCGAAAATATGCGCTAAAACATTCAAAATATGCACTAAAAAACCTTAAAATATGCACTAAAAAATAAAATTTGTAAAATAAAAATCATTTTTTCATAGGAAAAACTTCTTAAAAAGCAAAAAATAACGCCGGGTATAAATAGTAACATTTAAAACTTTATATAAGCAAGATTTTTTTTTAGAAATTAAGAAAATCTATAAAAAAAATTAAGAAGAAAAAAAATAATTTTTCTTTTTTTTAAAATAAATTTTTAAAATTTAAAATAGTTTTTGAAAAAATAAATTCCAATTTGTGTTTTTGCTAATTTATGCCAAAATATGCACTTAAAAGTTGGAAATATGCACAAAATATGCATTTAAAATCAAAATATGCAAAAATATGCATTTTCACAAAAATATGCAAAAAACAAATCGATGCCATTTTAAAGCAAGTTTCTTGATTCGGAAAGATAATAGGTCGATATGGTTTTTAGACTTTCGAAAAAAAACTTGCATTTGCATGGAAATCTCATCCCCATTAATTAGCATTATCAAAGATCGTCGCTCGTGGCGAATGAGTAAAAAAAATTACTCATTTCCACAAAAAAAATTTACTCAATTCTCATTTGAATTTCCTGGCAATGAGCTTTGCTAGTGCTAATTACTTTCAGAATTACTTTTTGGGATAAAATTAAAAAAAAAAAGTGGTTACCTCCGATATCATCACTAAAGTAATGAACATTAAAATTGGAATGAACAACTTACTCATATTTTTGTTTGTTGCTGTGGGATACCAAAAAGTGAGGAAAATGTGTGTGTACTTTAACAAATAAAATGTCAAAAAAAGAATTGAAAAAAATTTCAGTTTATGTTTATATTTTCAATTTTATATTTTGAGAAAACTACACTTAAAAAATTATGGCATTAAGGCTGCGTTTTTGACATATCGCTTTAACTTAGTTTAACCGGGAGTTTTATTAAACTTTATAAAAATAAAACCAAGTTTAACCAAGCATTCTGTTTTTCAGTTCAAGTTTAGCAAACGTCGATTAACGCGGTATTGCCATACCAAATGCCACATTTCCAATTAGAATAGTTGCCATCATTGCACATTTTTTCGAATAAAATTCCACAACATGGAAATACTACCAGTATATTTGAAAATCAGAGGTGTTTTTTTGACATATTTGTACCTTGGTTTAACTCTCCAACATTGGTGAGTTAAACTTAAAATAAACCACATCTCAAAAACAGAATTTGTGGTTTTAACTCAGTTTAAACCTAAAACCAATAAATTTTACAACTCAAAAACTCAGCCTTAGGGAGAGTTAAACTAAGGTACACAAACGTCAAAAAAACATCTCTGATTTTCAAATATACTGGTTAGTATTGCCATGTTGTGGTATTTTATTCGAAAAAATGTGCGATGATGGCAACTATTCTAATTGGAAATGTGGCATTTGGTATGGCAATACCGCGTTAATCGACATTTGGTAAACTTGAACTGAAAAACAGAATGCTTGGTTAAACTTGGATTTATTTTTATAAAGTTTAATAAAACTCCCGGTTAAACTAAGTTAAAGCGATATGTCAAAAACGCAGCCTTAGTGTTTGTAGTTTATTTAAAAATTTTACGTCTTGTCGTTTTTAAAAGAAAAAGCATTTGTTTAACGTTCAGTTTTTTTCACTTTTCTGTTCTTTGTTTCAAAAAAAAAAAAAAACAACATAAAAAATAAAGACTTTCATTAGCATTCAATTTTTAAAGTCATTTATTTTTGTTCTGTAAGTAAAATAAGTGATTCTTCTTTAATTTTTAATGATTTGTGTACCTTATTTTTTTAAATTGTTGGTATTTTTTTAAGAAGAAATCATTACTTTTTACCTATTTGTGTCGGTCATTTTTTGTAGAAAAAATGTTTATATATTTATAGAAATATATAAACATTTTTGTATCAAGTGACTTTGGCACGATGGGTAGAGTGTCTTCCCAGAATGTAGTTGATTGCGGGATCGACTCCTCAAACTTTTATTAAAAATTTTTTAAAAAATAATTTAATAGAAAAATTGTAAAAAATAACATACGAAATCATTATTATACCCTCCAACTACAGTATTGGGGTATACTTATTTTGTCATTCCGTGTGTAACGCATCAAAATATCGGTCTAGGACCCCATAAAGTATAAATATTTATGATCAGTGATCCATTCTAAGACATTCTATGCAGTCCACTCCCGAAATTTGGCACGAATGGCAGGTTAAGTTCGTAAATGAGTAAAATCGGACCAGGGGAAAAAAAGTTCCCCCTTAAAGAACTAAAGCAACCTGAAAAACGCCACTTTTTTTACATGATTTTTTGTGTTTTTGTTTAACAAATGCCATATTTTTATGCTACAAGAAGTTTAAAGTCCTGCATTTGGACCCAGAGAATTCAAAAATGGCTCTCGGCTTTCGGTGCGTCCCTCTTTTGTGGGCGGGGATTAAAAAGAATTGTTTAAATAATGATAAACTTTCATTTATTTGGTACAAAAAGCATAATAATGAATTTTAAAATATATATTTCGAGAGGAAATTTGCCCCCCCCCCCAATTACCACTTACGACCCCACCCCCAAAAAAAATAAATTAAACGCCTCTGCATTTTTTTTTGCATGTTGGAGGGTATAAAAGATTCGGCACAGCCGAATAAGATTTTATTAACACTCTTACTTGTTTTTTAATGTTTTCGTAGGTATTTTTTTTTCGAATTTGTTGGTAAAAATAACACAACAATTATTAATTTTTAATGTTTTCGTATGTTATTTTTTTTTAAATTTGTTGGTAAAAAAAATTAAAGTGACGTTATTTTTTAATGTTCAATGTTATTAATTTTAGAAAATTTTATGAACAGTAAAAAATAAATGTTGATGTTTGTTAAAACAAATGAATAATTACTGGGATTAAAAGTTTTTTATTAAATTAATTAAAAAATTTTTTTGTAAATATGAAATTTAAAGAATGATACCGTACATTAACCCGTTCAAACTTGGTACCAAAAAAATTGTATGATTTTGGGGGCGTTCTCGAAACACCTTTTTGAAAATGTGAAGATTTTATTAAAAAAAAATTAAATATGTACATAATTTTTTCTTTTTGAATTCATTAAGAACACCTTGGAGAAAAAAATGCGAAATATGGCGGATATCCGTTGGGCCACTTTTCGGAAATTGCCGGGAAAAGTTAGCGGATTTCAAGGAAATGTTGGGCTTATCAATAATTTGTATTAATAAAATCGTATAAATTAAATTTGACCCCCGCAGAAATGACCCCCGCAGAGAATTTGAAGTTTAGAGCTTAGATTTTGTGCTATAAACAAGTATAAAACGGCTTTTATGTTTTGTACCCCAACTATAATTTCGTATTAATATATTATCTTTAAAAAAATTGTTAACCCTTCTTAGTAGGGGGTCAAAAATGAACCATTCAGTAAAAAGTATATATTTTTATATGGACAATTAATTTGTGGCAATCTATTAGATAACTTTAAATCAGCACTAAAATCTTACCTATTTTAGATATCTTTAACTCATATTGGCCCAGGGTCAAAAATGACACCGGCAAAAAATTTAAGGCATAGTGCTTGAATTTTTTGATATCAACAAAATATATATGTCAAAATATATGGGTCATTTTTGACCCCCTACCAAGAAGGGTTAATGGGTTTTTAAAGATAATATATTACTATGAAATTATAGTTGGGTAAAAAACACAGAAGCCATTTAATACACAGAAAAAAATATCGTAAAATCAAGAGTAACAAAACAAATTGTTACCAACGAAATACTAGTTCAACAACGTTTTTAATTGTATCAACAATGTGTATTGTTAATGTGACAAAAATCCGGTTTTATTTCCAATTAAACGCATGAATTAAAATCATTGTTAAAGATTCCACAAAATTCACATTACTAACACAAACAATTTATAAACTCATTTAATCAAGCACAAATATATGCGACGATAGCACGGTGGTAGTGTGCTAAACTCGAATCATGAAGGTTTCGGGTTCGCTGCCAGTTGGCGGAACAGTTTTTTATTTTTGTTTTTTTTTTGAGATTATTATTTATTTTTAAAAACGCAAAAAGTGCATATTGAAATCACAGACACCTTATGTACGCATTTAGTCAACTTTAATTATACATGAGGAATAGCACGGTGGTAGTGTGCTAGCTTCGAATCATGAAGGTTGCGGGTTCGTCGCCAGTTCGCGGAACTTTTTTTTTTTTTTTAATTTCCAATTTTAGTTTTTTTTTTATCATTCAAATTGTAGACTGTTTTAAAAATGACGTTTAGTCAAATACAAATATGTATAAGGATAGCACAGTGGTAGTGTGCTAGACGCGTAGCACGAAGGTTGCGGGTTCGATGCCAGATGGCGGTAGACATTTTTTTTTTTTTTATTTTTTTTTTTTTTATTTTTAGATTATTTTTTATTCTATTTTTAGATTTCAGATTATTTTTTATTCTATTTTTAGATTTTACAAATTTTTCAATTAATTTCATTGTTAATGTAACAATGAATGATGTTGATTTTTTTTTTCAAAAGTTACAAATGTCATTGTTGTATTGACAAAATCCAATGTAGGCTCAGTTTCAATTAAATGTTTAATTGTATTAACAATGAAATTAATTGTATTGACAAATTTTTTTTTTCTGTGTACTTGTTTATAGCACAAAATTTCTGCGGGGGTCATTTTTGACCCCCAGCCAATGTGGGTTAAAGACGTCCTAGATCGGTAAAATTTCATAAAACACTTACAGTTATTTAATAAAATGTCACGACACCAAAAAAAAACGTTAATTTGTCAAAAAATATAATTTATAAGATTTTATTAAGCCAAATTATTGATAAAACCAACATTTGCTTGAAATCCGCTAACTTCCCCCCGCAATTCCCGAAAAGTGGCCCGACGGATATCCGCCATATTTCACATTTTTCTTCTTCAAGGTGTTCTTAATCATTTCAGAAAGAAAAAATTATATATTTAAAATTTTTTTTAACAAACTTTTCAAATTTTGAAAAAAGGTGTTCTCAGAACGCCCCCAAAATCATGCTAAGTTTTTTTGCTATCAAGTTTGAACGGGTTAATGATACTGTAAAATCTTTAAATTTCGTATTGAAGAATTAACGATAAAATATTATACAAAAATATTTTTTTAATTATTTTAATAAAAAAAAAGCACAAAAACAAGCCACACTAGTATATACTACTTAGGGTGGCTCGTTTTTGGGCTTTTCTCTCTGATCAAATTCTAATACCCGCCAAAAGTGTCGGTCCCCTAAGGGTAACTCACATGCAAAATATCACTCCGATCGGAGTTTATCTTCTGTCTCCACTTTGAGCCTCAAAATTTGGGTTTTTGGAAAAAAGGACTTTTTAAAAAAAAAAAAAAAATAATTTTTTTTATTAAAATAATGAAAAATTTTTTTTTGTATAATATTTGATCATAAATACTTAAATATGAAATTTAATGATTTTACGGTATCATTAACCCGTTCAAACTTGATACCAAAAAAATGGCATGATTTTGGGGGCGTTCTCAAAACACCTTTTTTAAAAATTTAAAAATTTTATTAAAAAAAAATTTTAAATATACCATTTTTTCTTTCTGAATTCATTAAGAACACCTTGGAGAAGAAAAATGTGCCACTTTTTGGGAATCGCGGGGGGGAAGTTAGCGGATTTCAAGGAAATGTTGGTTTATCAATAATTTGGATTAATAAAATCTTATAAATTTAATTTTTGGGCAAATTAACTGTTTTTTGATGTCGTGGCATTCTATTAGATAACTTTAAGTCTGTCATGAAATCTTACCGATCTAGGACGTCTTTAACCCACATTGGCTGGGGGTCAAGAATGACCCCCGCAGGAAATTTGAAGTTTAGAGCTTAAATTTTGTGCTATTAACAAGTATAAAACGGCTTTTGTGTTTTCTACCCTAACTATTATTTCGTATTAATATATTATCTTTAAAAAAATCGTTAACCCTTCTTGGTAGGGGGTCAAAAATGACCCATTCAATAAAAAGTATATATTTTTTATAGAAAATTAATTTGTGGCACTCTATTAGATAACTTTAAATCAGCCCTAAAATTTCACCTGTTTAAGATATCTTTTGACCCACATTGGCCAGGGGTCAAAAATGACCCCGGCAAAAACTTTTCGGCATAGTGCTTGAATTTTTTGATATCAACAAAATTTATATTTTTTATTGAATGGGTCATTTTTGACCCCCTACCAAGAAGGGTTAACGATTTTTTTAAAGATAATATATTAATACGAAATAATAGTTGAGGTGAAACACACAAAAGCCGTTTTATACTTGTTTATAGCACAAAATTTAAGCTCTAAACTTCAAATTTCTTGCGGGGGTCATTTTTGACCCCCAGCCAATGTGGGTTAAAGACGTCCTAGATCGGTAAGATTTCATGACAGACTTAAAGTTATCTAATAGAATGGCACGACACCAAAAAACAGTTAATTTGCCCAAAAATTAAATTTATAAGATTTTATTAATCCAAATTATTGATAAAACCAACATTTCCTTGAAATCCGCTAACTTCCCCCCGCGATTCCCAAAAAGTGGCTCGACGGATATCCGCCATATTTCACATTTTTCTTCTCCAAGGTGTTCTTAATGGATTCAGAAAAAAAATGGTATATTTAAAATTTTTTTTTAATAAAATTTTCAAATTTTGAAAAAAGGTGTTTTGAGAACGCCCCCAAAATCATGCCATTTTTTGGTATCAAGTTTGAACGGGTTAATGATACCGTAAAATCTTTAAATTTCATATTTAAGTATTTATGATCAAATATTATACAAAAAATTTTTTTTCATTATTTTAATAAAAAAACTTAAATTTTTTTTTTTTTTTTTAAAAAAGTCCTTTTTTTCAAAAACCCTTATTTTGAGGCTCAAAGTGGAGACAGAAGATAAACTCCGATCGGAGTGATATTTTGCACGTGAGTTACCCTTAGGGGACCGACACTTTTGGCGGGTATTAGAATTTGATCAGAGAGAAAAGTCAAAAAACGAGACACTCTAGTATATACTGCCCTTTTAAGAAAGAAAGTCACAAGTGCCAAAATTATAAAATTGAGGTAAGCAAAGACTTCGATCCGTGAATGAGATTGTGATCTTTATATTTTACATTATATGTGTGTTTACTATATTTTTATACTATATTTTGTATTTTATATTTAAAAGTGAAAGATAAAAAGATAAAAAATGTTAAATTTAAATATTTAAAAAAAAAAAAACTAAAATGGAGATATGACTATATTTCTTAGGAGGGCAGTATAACACTCTCACTTGTCTTTTGTTCATTTGTTAAACAAATGGAACATTTTTATGTCAGAAGTTTAGACATGTTCAGAAAGCAGTTTTGGTGAAAAAAATTTGAACATTTTTTTTGATAAAAAACTAAATTTTGATCAACAAATCTTTTTTGATGAGAAAAAAAATTTTTATGTAACAAAAAAAAAATTTATGAAAAAAAAAAATTGATGAGAAAAATATAATGATGAAAAATTTTTATCCCTAGTAAAAAAGTTTTGATATAATGATATATAATTTGATACAATCATATTAAAATATATATGAGTTTTTATATGATCAGATCTAATTATATGAAAGATTTTATGTGGCTCCATTTTCTTATCTGAGGTTATACATAAATATATATGACTTTATATAATTATATAAATCTACATATATTTATATAAAATTAGATCAATTGGATTTATTTGGATGTGACCAAAATTCGGATCTAATTGTATTATTTTTTATATTTGTGTATCTAAAATAATACAATAAGATAATTATTTGATACAACTTGATACAGCCAATTTTGAGATCAAATTAGATATTAAAAGTTTTTTTTTTACTCGGGATGTAACAAAAAAAAAAAATTTATGAAAAAAAAAAAATTGATGAGAAAAATATAATGATAAACAAGTAGAAAAATTAAGTTCGACTTGGTCGAATCTATGAATACCCTCCACAATGTCATCTGATAGTAATTTTTTTATTAGAAATACATATATTATATTGAGTAAAACTTTTTTTTAATCAACCAAATTTTTTTGAGTGTAAAATTTTTTTGACTGTCAGCATTTTTTTGAGTGTGACATTTCATTAAAAAAAATATGTATACATTTTTTTTTGAGTGTAACATTTTTTTTAGTGTAAATATTTTTTTTAGTGTACAATTTCTTTAAGTAACAAAATTACTTTGTAAAATATTTTTGTTGTTTTATACCTCTATGCAATACAAAAAAAAATATTTCACATATTTCCCACTTTTTATTTTACTTCATTTGATTTTTTTTTCCAAAAATTCTTACTATACACCGTTACATACAGTTACAATAACAAAACAATAACAAATATTTACTTGTCTAACAACTAAACTGCACCCCACGATAAGAACACAAACAACAACAAGTTTTAAAAAACTGGTATTTCACCATGCTTTTAAAACTTGTTTAACGAGTTTTCAACAGTTTAAGGTGAAACAAATCTGAAATTCAGTGCTTTGCTTATAACTTTTGAACCACTGAACCGATTTTGCTGAAATTCAAATAGCCTTGGGGAACGACAAATATATATGCTAAGCTTCAGCCCCCTCAGAATTGTCTTTCGAAAGTTATAGTGGTTTTAATCTTGTAAATTCGAAAAATACCCTTGCCGAAATTTACTCTTTTGCTCATAACTTTTGAACCACTTGACCGATTTCGCTGGATTGCCATACCATCCTGACCCGGTAAATAGAGAACATATATGTCAAACTTCAGGAGCCTCCGTAAAGTCTTTCAAAAGTTTTCAACGGACAGACAGACAGACGGACGGACGGACGGACGGACGGACGGACGGACGGACGGACATCGCTAGATCGACTTAAAATCGATCAAGGATCATGAATATATATACTTTATGGGGTCCTAGACCAATATTTCGATGTGTTACAAACGGAATGACAAACTTATATATACCCTCTATCACTAGAGTGGAGGGTATAAAAAGAAATTTTTGAGTAAAAAAAAATTGATGGAGAAAAAAATTAAGATAAAAAAAAATTGATAAAAATTGATTAACAATTTTGATTAGAAATATTTTATTTTGAAAAAAATTATTAATTTTTTTTTTTAAGCGTAAAACTTTTTTTGAGTTTAATGTTTTTTTACTGTAAAAATATTTCTAAGTGAATGCAAGTACGTATGTACACAAAATATTGTCATTTTTGTTAAAAAAAATAATTTTTTTTTTTGAGTTTAAAATTTTTTTTGAGTGTAAATTTATTTTTCGAGTGTAATTTTTAAGCTACCAATGCTTTTCTAAACAAGTTTGAAAAGCATTGTTAAGTTACTACCAATGCTTTTAAAACTTGTTTATCACGTGGCATTTAAGATGAAACCAATCTGAAAGTCAGGGTTTTGCTTATAACTTTTGAACAACTGGACCGATTGAGCTGACATTCAATACCAAATAGACCTGGGGAACAGTAAAGATACATGCCGAGTTTCAGTAGTCTCAATATTGTCTTTCGAAAGTTATCGTGTGTTTTATCTCGTAAATTCGCGAAAAACCCTTGCCGAAATTTACTCTTTTGCTCATAACTTTTGAACCACTGGACCGATTTGGCTGAATTTTAATACCAACCTGACCCGGTAAATTACCAACATATATGGCAAACTTCAGTAGCCTCTGTAAAGTCTTTCAAAAGTTAGCGTGTTTTCAATGGACAGACAGACAGACAGACGGACGGACATCGCTAGATCGACTTAAAACCGATCGAGGATCATAAATATATATACTTTATGGGGTCCTAGACCAATATTTCGATGTGTTAAAAACGGAATGACAAACTTATATATACCCTCTATCACTAGAGTGGAGGGTATAAAAATGACGATCCAAATTTTTCTAGCATGGGGGGAAAATAGAGCAAATTTGGTACATTTTGTATCTTCTGAACTAATTGTCCCAGAAATTTAAAATTTGGACCTTGGGATACTTTCGCACAAAAAACATTCTGAAAAAAAGTAAATTTTCGAAATTTTCATTTTAAGGGAATAAAATGGTGGAAAGTAGCACTTTGTTACTTTTCATATCTTTCTAAAAACCTCAAAATTTAGGAACTAGGATCATCCAACAGAAAAAATAAAATTTTCGCTAAAATTTTTTTACTCAAATTTTATATTTAAAGTTTGTTATCACTCAAATACTTTGTTAATCAAATAGTTTTGAACTCAATTTTTTTCTAGCGATGTTCGTCCGTCTGTCCGTCCTCATGTCCAACTGTAGAGGACACGATGCAGTTAAAAATAAAAGGTGTCCCCAAACGCACAACCCCCCACCTTACAAAAAAAAACTACCTTGAAACTTTTTTTTTAAATATTTTGGAGAGTATAAACAATTTGGCACAGCCGAATTCAACACTCTCTCTTGTTTTTACTCAAATTTTTTTTACTCAAATTTTTTTACCCAAATTTTTTTCTTTTTTTTTTACTTAAATTTTTTTATAAACGCATTGCAAATGAAGCTAAACCCTCATGTGGTGCTGGTGGATTAAAAATCGGTTTGTTGTTGTCATCAACATAATCCTTATATGCTATAAAACCCACACGTTCCATTCCCAAACGTTCACAGACTCCAGCCGAATAAAAACCCGTGCAATTCACAGTCATTAATTTATAACCCATGGTTTTAGCTAAATCTATTAATTCCAGCTTAAGGCGTGTTCCCAAATTTTCGCCACGAGCATTTGGTTTTACACAGGATAAAAATGAATAAAATATTTCATCAACGCCATAACGTCTAAAAACATCGCCATTACGACCGGCAACACCCATTAATTTCAACATTTGACCATTCTTTGTGTTACCCAATTTTTCAGCGACTTCAAAATATTTGTCAATTGATGACGGTCCTTTCGGTACAGCTATATTAACTCCAACTAGTTCTTCTTGTTTATCCGTTAACCGAACAGCTTTAATACTGGTATTATAATTAAGACTTTCTTGTATATAATTGTATTCACTTTCGCCGGGCATAATTATAGGCTCTGAACTGCACAATGGTTCATCTCTGAAATAATGTTCGAATATAAATTTTATGATTTGTTCGTGATCTTCTGGTTGAACTAAACATATTTGAATATTATCAGTTGACATTTTAAGGTATTTTTTTAATCCAAGAGACTACAAATTAATTTTTTGAATGACCTATATGGTTTGAAGTTAAAATATAACTAACACTAATTGCCCGTTGATTGCAGCCAGAAAAAATTGTTTAGTGATAACAATATTTTCTTTAAATTTTGGTTTCCATAAAAAAGACTAAGATTAAAATAT
Organism: Pegoplata infirma; assembly: GCA_963921195.1. Taxonomy (NCBI): domain Eukaryota; kingdom Metazoa; phylum Arthropoda; class Insecta; order Diptera; family Anthomyiidae; genus Pegoplata; species Pegoplata infirma. The sequence continues at coordinate 66,823,066 of OY992538.1, forward strand.
TCCGCTGTGCCCAATCTTAAACACAGAGAAAAAAACTCGTAGTCAAATTTAAAAATTTTCGTACTCATTTTAAACCTCAAATTATTTTAAAAAAATTTTAAAATGAAGTTGAATTTAATAAAATTTAATATGTTGCGGTCTTGATTTTAAATTAAAAATTATCATTTTTATTATAAAAATTTTTAAAATCAAGTTGTCAACAATTTTAACAACGACGCACAGTGGTTTAATTTAATTGGGCAATAATTCAGCTATTTAGTACACTCAAAAAATTATGTTAGTAAAATCAAGTTGTTTAAGTTTAAGTTTAAGTTGTTTTGGGGTCAACTACTTTTTCAGTTAAATCAACTAACAATGTTAGTTATTTTAACTGACAAAAACCAACTGACTTATGTAGTAAAAATTACTAACATTTGTAGTCAAAACAACTAATATGTAGTAAAAATAAAATAAACAATACATATTTTTTTTTTTCAAAAAATTTTTCAGAAAAAAAAATTAAGACCAAATTTTTTCCAATTTTTTTTTTTTTTAAAGTTGTGAAAAATAAAAACACGATTTTTTTTTTTGGAAAAAACTTTGAAAAATTTTCAGAGATAAAAAAAAATTAAATTAACTACTTTAAATAACTGCTACTACATTACAGTACTTTTTTGTTAGTTATTCAAAAAAAAACGACTTAAAATAACTACCAGAAATAGTTGTTTGATATTTTTCATACAAAAATAACTGACTTTGTAGTTGAAAACAACTAACTACTGTAAAATATACAAACAACTTACATGTAGTAACTTACATAATTTTCTGAGTGTAAGTACAAAACCGATTGCAACGTAATTTATACCGGCTTACATAAATTCAAGCTTAAGTTTGGACGGTGGACCCCACATGTCCAATAGAGGCATAAGGACAATGGAGGCCATCTAAAGTAGGACACCTTGAGCATACAAAAACTTTAAATGCTTGCCAATTTGTTGTTTATTATCCGGTTTTTATGAATTTAGATTTTTATAAAGCGCTAATAAATGCCTACAAAAAAACATGCTTGAGGTAATGTTTTTTTTTTTTTTACTTTCTGAATATCAGAAATGGTAAAAATTAAAATTTTTTCCTTATCCTGGTACCTTTAATCTGATACCAAGTATGACTTTATTCATTTTTATTAAATAGGCGTAAATCGTAAAAAATCCAGTTCGTGTTTAACGACTTTTTTTAATTTTTGTTGGACGGTGATATCGGTCGAAATTTTCATATCGGGGACTAACAATAAATCAAAAAATGATCTAAAATTAGATAAACTTTTACATATTTTAAAATTTTTACAGTTCTTAATTAAAATTTGTCTTGGACTTGTTATCTCATTTATGCACTTATTTTCTCAAGCTGAAGAATATTTTTTGTTTATATGTATTAAATTTAATAAATTGTAATTCAATTTATTTAGATATTATTTATTTTGTATAAAAATAGTTCCTTCCGCATTCTGCACAAACATTCGTTTGCAATAAAAATTTTTGAAAAAAAACTAGTTAAAAAAAACTAAAAAATAACTATATAAAACAACTGTTACTACAATGTAGTATATTTTTTGTACTTATTTTTTTAAACTACTACAGAATAAAGTTGTTTCGAGTTTATTCATACAAAAACAACTGAAATTGTAGTGGAAAACAACTGTCATGTAGTAACTGCAATATTTTCTGAGTGCAAGTCGATTGGTATACTTAAAACTAGGTTTAGGACCAATAATTCGGGTAGTTACAAAAATCAGTACAAACTCATTATACTCTGTACCTAGGGTTGCCAGATACTAAAAGTCCAATAACTGGATAATGGAAAATTTTCACCTGGATTTTGTTAAAGTAACTGGACCCATACATAATTTTTTTTTTTAATAATTTGAAAAAAAAAAATCAACCGATTTTCATATGTGAGACAAATATTTTTATTGTGGACTAAATGGCCGTCTCTATTTGCTACGGCAAAATGTGCCTTTTTAAGCATTTCTATTACTTTTTCGTCATTGGCCTGAGTATTGTTAGAGTAAATTTTTCTTTTTAAATAACCCCACAAAATTAAGTCCAAAGTGGTCAAATCTGGAAATCTAGGAGGACAGTTAAAATTTCCGGGACGTGAGAAGTCAAAAAAGAGCGACAACAATTGACCATCATTTGCAGATTTGACCCATCCAAACATATTTTTGTGGAGTTATTTTAAAAGCAAAATGTACGCCAAGAATCCTTAAATCATCGACGAGCGCATTGAAAACATTCATGCCGAAATCAACGCTCGAAAAAGTTGTAAAAAAATTAGAGAAAATGCGGCAAAAAGAGCACGCTTTCCGTATACAAAAGAGGCATTTATGTTATATTTATAATTAATGTTTTATTCAAAAAGTAATCCCAACAAATTTAAAAAAATATTAAATAAAAAAAAGAATTATTAAAATAAAAGAAATCATTTTTCAACTGGATAAATTATGTTTTAACTGGAAACTGGACCAGACCTCAAATAACTGGAAAATCCAGGCCATTCCAGGCCGTCTGGCAACCCTATCTGTACCACAAAGAGGTGTAGGTAAAAAACAAATCTTGCACATAGCATTTTTTGCCAGCAAATTGACGATATTGAAACATATTAGAAAACAAGTTAATTAGCCCGTTATCATTGATTAAACTAACAATAAGCTAATTATACACAGAAAAAAATAAAAAAAAAATTTGAGTAAATTTTTAATACTATTGAGTAAAAATTTACTCAATTTTGCACCAGTAAACGATTTAATAGTATTGAGTAAATTTTTAATAAAAAATTATTAAATGCTTACTAAAAAATTTTTAATGGATACTATTAAAAATTTAATTAAAATTTTTTCAATTTTTTAAGTAACTTTTTAATTGTGTCAAGTAAAAATTTACTCAAAATTTATCAATTTATTTTTTTAAAAAGTTTAAAAAAGTTTCACATTTTTTTTCGAAAAAAATGTTTTTTCAAACTTTACCAAATATATTTATGTCTTGAAGACATTGGAAAATTTCATAAAGATGATTTCAAACTTTCATATACATTAGACCACCCAAATTTGCAAAAGTATATTTTTGTTCGCTCCACCGGCAGTTTCTGATAGATTGGCCATAAAAAATAATATCTGTGTAAAAACTGGATCTCTCGGTTGCATACAGGCCAGTCGATTTGAACTTTTGACCCCAAAAGTGACCTAAAAGCACTAAAAACCTTTTAAGAGCCATAACTCTTAAAATATGCGTTTTTCCAAAAAATACTATATAAGTTTTATTTTGCAGAATAACACAGAAAAAAATAAAAAAAAAATTTGAGTAAACTTTTAATACTATTGAGTAAAAAATTACTCAATTTTCCACCAGTAAACGATTTAATAGTATTGAGTAAACTTTTAATAAAAAATTATTAAATGCTAATAAAAAATTTGAGTAAATTATTAATTCACACAATTAAATCTTTACTCAAAATTTTTTAATATTTTTAAGTAACTTTTTAATTGTGTTAAGTAAAAATTTACTCAAAATGTATCAAATTATTTTTTTAAAAAGTTTAAAAAGTTTCTAATTTTTTTTCCAAAAAAATTGCTTTTACAAACTTTACCAAATATACTTATGTCTTCAAGACAAAGTAAAATTTTATAAAGATGATTTCAAACTTTCATATACATATACAAAAAACAATAAACTAAATGAGAATTCAAAACACCAAGAGAAAAAAAAAATAAAAAAAAATATTAAATTTGTATTAAATTATTTACTCAAATTTTATTTTCAATTTTTGAGTAAATTTTTAATTGCGTCAATTAAAAAATTACTCAAATTTTTTTTAAAAAATTAAACAAGTGATTACTCAAATTTGTTTCCTCCATATTTTTTTCTGTGTAAGAAAGCAAACATTTCCTTCATACAAATTTTTAGCCTAAGTCTAAGACATCGTGGTGTTTTTCGCGGTTAAAATAAAAATTTATGTGAAGACTTCATTTAAAACGACCCTCGTTAAAATTTGGACGGAGACTCAAATAGTCGGTATCCATTATTTTGTAGAGTAAGATATGTAGTTTTCATGAACCAATTACATTTGGAATTTATATGGGTAATTTCATTACAGAAGAGCCCAAAACTGACTTTGAAGTTTCGATTATCCAAATGCTGTATACAAATTTGTAAAATTACTTTATTTTAAAGGACCCTCGTTAAAATTTTAATGGATTACAATCGGTTTCCATGATTTTGAAGAGTTAAAAATGCAGATTTCAAACAAGTGTTGAAAAGTGCAGGCATTTTTAGCATTAATTGAAAACATGTTAGCAAAATAATATATGAAAAATACTTGGCATCTTATTACATTTGAACTTGAAGAATAACAAAATGCTATTACAGTAGAAAATTTCAATGAATTTCATGATTCGGATTGTATTCAAGTGGTCTGCCACACGTTAGATGCCTGGGGAAGTTTTAATAACTTGGCTGATTTTCAACCGATTTTACTTTTTAGTGCGTTATTAGAAAGGCATTTTACTCCAAATCAAAATTCTTTAACCACCTGAGTTCAAATTTAACTTAAATACAAAAAAAAATGAGAAAACAGAAAAAAAAAAAATATTTTTCCTTGTAATCCGTTTTTTAAAATTCAAGGCCCATGTCCAATTTTTATGAGACATATTTTTACCAACAAATGAATGTATCTAGGGTAAGTTATGGTTAATGTCTTCCAATTTAATTATTTTGGAGCACCATATAAAATATACCAGAGTCTAAAAAAAACTGAAATTTTCAAAATTTGAAAAAAATAGAACTAATTGTGCTCACATCTCGAATTATGGATTAAAAATTGTTTAATTTAGAGTAGGATTTTTAGACTTAAAAAAAAAAAAATCGAAGGTTTCGGACTTTTTCAAAAATTCGATTTTAATTTTATACGTTAAAAAATAAGTGATAATTAATTCGAATAATTTTTAAATATTTTTTTTTTCTAAAACTACATTTAAATACCAACAAAACGTCGTATAACTTATTGTAAGATATCTATATTTTTTACTGGTCAAAATTAATGGAAAATTTAATTTTTTTATTTTTTTTTGAAAAAAAACACCATTTTAAAAAATTGATTACTCAACACCAACTTGGTATAAAAGTCTGAAAATTTCAGTGAAAGTTGCATTTAATACGTACTAAAATATATCAAAAAAATTAATCGAAGGGGGTCGGGTCTAAAAATGATTGATTTGGCCTGGAATTCATCAAATATTTTCCAAAAAGTACACATCTAACTCTTCAAAATCATTGAAACCGATTGTATCCACTAAAATTTTAACGAGGGTCGTTTAAAATAAAGTAATTTCACAAATTTGTATACAGCATTTCAAAAATCTAAACTTCAAAGTCAGCTTTGGCCTCTTCTGTAATGAAATTACCCATATAAATTCCAAATGTAATTGGTTTATGAAAACTACATATCTTACTCTACAAAATAATGGATACCGACTATTTGAGTCTCCGTCCAAATTTTAACGAGGGTCGTTTTAAATGAAGTCTTCACATAAATTTTTATTTTAACCGCGAAAAACACCACGATGTCTTAGACTTAGGCTAAAAATTTGTATGAAGGAAATGTTTGCTTTCTTATTCTGCAAATTAAAACTTATGTAGTATTTTTTGGAAAAACGCATATTTTAAGAGTTATGGCACTTAAAAGCTTTGTAGTGCTTTTAGGTCACTTTTGGGGTCAAAAGTTCAAATCGACTGGCCTGTATGCAACCGAGAGATGCAGTTCTTGCACAGATATTATTTTTTATGGCCAATCTATCAGAAACTGCCGGTGGAGCGAACAAAAAAATGCTTTTGCAAATCCCATACATTTTTTGGGTGGTCTACAGTACATGAACAAAATTTTTTTCCTAACAGTTAAAAAAATTTCCCAACTTAAAGTTAAATTTAACTAAATTTTGACAAAATTTATAAACTGTTTTTCTTTTTAGTGGATTTATTATATTTTTAACATTTTAATTTTTCTATAAAGGTATAGCAAATGTATTCAAAGCCACATGTGGAGCTGGTGGACTAAAAATCGGTTTATTATTTTCATCAACATAATCCTTGTATACTATAGAACTAAGACGTTCCATTCCTAAACGTTCACAAACTCCAGCCGAATAAAAACCCGAACAATCTACCGTCATATATTTATAGCCCAAACTTTTTCCTAATGCCATTAGCTCCAGCTTAAGTCGGTTTCCAAGATTTTTACCACGATAATTTGGTTTAACGCAGGATAAAAACGAATAAAATATTTCATCAACACCATAACGATTGAAAACGTCGGCAGTACGATTGGCAACACCCATTAATTTTAGCATGTCTCCCATTTTTTTGTTATCCACTTTTTCAGCATCTTCAAAATATTTCTCAATTGAAGATCGTCCTTTGGGTAACGCTATATTAACCCCAATTAGTTCTTCTGGCTCATCTTCTGTATCCGTTAAACGCACAGCTATAATACTGTTATTATAATTAAGACTATCTTGTATATAAGCGTATTCACTTTCACCGGCTATGGTTTTTGGTGGTGAATTACACAATGGTTCATCTCTTACATAGTGTTCGAATACAAATTTTATAATTTCTTCGTGATCTTCTGGTTTAACAGGGCGTATTTTAATATTCAATTGATCAATTGACATTTTTTTTTTGTTTTATAAAAATAAATTTATTGAAAACCAATAGTCCAAGAGTTAAGTAATGAATTCTTCGAAAGACCTATAGTGTTTAAAGTTATAATAATAACTGCGTTGTTTTTAGTCATAAGAAGTGAGTTATTTTATAGCTTTTATTTAAAGCGATAATAATAGTTTCACTAAATTTTGGTCTCCATAAATAATTGAAAGATTGCAGAAAAGGTAGATAATAACGTAACAAATATTTTAATAAAATACAATAGAGGTATTCAGAGTCCTACTTGCCAGCCCTGGTGGTACTGGTGGTAAAAGAGCACTTTTTAAAATTACTTTTCAAAATACATATACTTATGTATTTTTTGAAAGAAGTAGAAGAAGTATTTTGCTACATTGCCAGGGCTGTCAACAAGACTCTGAATACCTCTACTTTATTTTCAAACTAGTTTTTAATTATGTCGGCAAATACGACTCAAATGTTCAGTTCTCAAATTAAATTTTTAAGCTTTGAAAATATTAAAAAAAGAACTTTATTTGTAGAAAATATATAAACTATTTCCTTCATAAAAAAACTAAAAAAAATATTTGAGTAAATTTTTAATACTATTGAGTAAAAAAATACTCAATTTTGCACCAGTAAACGATTTAATAGTATTGATTAAATTTTTAATAAAAATTTATTAAATGTTTGAAAAAAAAAATTTAGTAAATTTTTAATTGACACAATTAAAAATTTACTCAAAATTTATCTATTTATTTTTTTAAAAAGTTTAAAAAAGTTTTAAATTTTTTTACAAAAAAAAACATAAAACTTGTTTTTTCAAACTTTACCGAACACATTTATGTCTCAAAAACGTAGGAAAATTTTATAAAGACGATTACAAACTTTCATATACATTCAAAAAACTATAAACTAAACGAGAATTCAAAAAACTATGAGAGTTTAAAAAAAAATTAAAAAAACTATTAAATTTTTATTAAATTATTAATTAAAATTTTTAAGTAAATTTTTAATTGCGTCAATTAAAAAATTGCCCAATTTTTGTTTTTAAATTTAAACAAGTGATTACTCAAATTTGTTAAAAATATTTTGTACACTCTAATTAAAGGGGTATAAATTGGGTAAATTTCAATAAACTCTGTATTCAATATTAAAGAAATTTTCCCTATTTATAGTAGGAAACTTTACTTGAGCAAATCTCATGATATCGAGTAAACGACAGCCAATATTAAACATTAACCGGATTATATACGCCTGAAAGTAGAGATAAAGTGGATTAAAACTGAATTTACTGTTTTTCATTTTGTGATCCTGTTTCATTTTAAAAGGACTTAAAAGTTTAAAAGGATTACATTTTGTAAAATATTTTTTTAAATACTTGTTCTTGTCCTATGATGCCCCTGGTGATGGCAAATGAAAGAGGAGGATCTCCCCTAATTTTAATTTATTTTTATTTTGCCATATCAGGATAAAATAATGTGAATAAACATACTTAATCAAAGTATTTTGTTTAAAATTTTGAATGATGTTGAAGGATAAAGTTTTGAAAGAACTTAACTTACCTCCTTTTTCCTGATATGTTAAAACAGGTCATCGATAGTGGCATCAAGTATTTTCTTACAAATTTTGACTCTTTTGATTTAAAATAAAGTAGATTTTTAAAAAATATAAAAGAAAACAATCAGGAAAATTTTTTAGAACCGGTTCTGACAACATCTGTTCAGAACAGGATTCTTAATAATCAAAACAAGGCATATTTTTGCATACAAACACCTGTTTTTCGGGACAATCTCTATACAAAAAACATTGGTGTAGCACCAGAATTAAAACAGGTTCTGTGGAAGAAGGTGTTGTTCCTCACCGGCTCTTTGTTACCAAATATTTATTATATATTATAAATTAGCTGAGCAATAGGTAAGGTTAGGCAATGATATGTTAATATATTACATTAAAAAAATCAAAAATTTTTGAAACTTGTAGGGGAAATTTTTTTCAAATGTAGGGAAAAAAGGGATTTTTTTTATTAAGTGTAGGTAATTTCAAAAAAATCTACTGGCAACACTGGTCCAAGGTATCAAAACCGTGGAAAGTGTATGTTTAAGTTGCTCATATTTTTTGTTTATTCCAAGTTCCAATAAAATTACCTAGCTTTTGCAAGAAATCTGTACTAAATACGATCAAGGATACCATCAGGACATTATAAGGAAATTCAAAATGTCCTTTTTTTGGGTTTATCCTTATAAGTATCCGAATTTTGCTAGAAATATCCTGTTCAAAACATATACAAGTTAACACAGTATGGGTAATAACAACAACAACTACTACAGACCATATCAGCCAGCAATGAAACAACCAACAACAACAACTACAGAACATAAAGCGAACGACGAAACAACCAACAACAACATCCACAGGTAGTTCAACATCCAGTAAACGTGCCAACATCGAAAATGCAAGTCTAGCGGATTCTCAGACAGTAACTTGAATCCGCACACGCAGCCAACGGTGGGAAACTACAAAGTCAACATTCAAATAATTCAACGGTGGGAAAGTGCAGAATCAACAATTAATATTTTATTTTTTACTTTTATAATTAAGCTAACGTTTTGTAAAACTTCGCAGTCAGTTTTGGTAATTAATGAATAAAGGTTGTTGTTAACTTCATAAAAGTTAACAACTAAAAAAATATTTTTTTAATAAAAATCCTTAACGTTTTTTTAATTGGCGCCCGAGCAGGGACCTGCGGAAGAAGGTCCTTTGTCGTAAAAGTTAAATTTATAGATCGTGGAAACGAAGCGCCCTAGTAGCCTCTTCACGTACCGGAAGCAAACGGGAGGTCTAAAAATAAAGACCAGCGGCCGCGATATAGTGATAGTGATAAGGAAAATAACAAAAAATATTAAATAATTAATTTAAAAATCTTTAAAAAGAAACACAGAAATAAGAAAAATTATAAAATTTTTTAAGTGAAAATAACTATAATCCCTAAAAAAGGAAAATAACAAAAAATATTAAATAACTAATATAAAATCTTCAAACAAAAAAACATAGAAATAAGAAAATTAATAATTTTTTTTTTTTGAAAATAACTATAATCCTTAAAAAAGCAAATTAATTAAAAACATTAAACAATTAGTTTAAAAACTTTAAAAAGAAAAAAAACGAAAAAAAAAACAAACACAAAATGATATCTTTTACAAAAAAATAGAAAAAAAAACAGCAAATAACTAAAAATATTGAAAGTGAAATCTGTTTTACTAAATATCCCATAATAATTTGTACGAACAAAAAACAGATGTGAAACAAAAGAAAAAAAAAAAACCATAAGTAAACAGCAGTGGTAAAAGTTTATATTCAGACTAAATATCCAGAAAAACGACAAATTACAAAAAATACAACATAAACGAATTCAACAAAATCATCGAGATGTTCCAGATACTAATAATAGTGTAAGATTATTTTATTTTTTTAATTATTAATTTATTGTACTTAGACACGTAATTAATTAATTTTCCCAAAGGGAAAGGAAACCCAAAACATTTGAGTGCACACCTTTTAAACTACCTACCTATCTATCTATCCAATGCCTAACTCTATAGAGGAAATTACAGAAAGACTGAGTAGATCGCTTACAATGGCGCAGAATTCGACATCTGGGACGAACGCAACAACATCCGGGTTAGGGACGACACAGATGCTAACCGAACTACAAAGGGACGAAATACGGACTTTAATTAGGGAAACGATTCAGATACCAGCAGGAGACCATGAGGTAGAAGATGACTTAGACCAACCGATAGGGGTACTGACGCCCAGATTAGACGAGTTGGATCGAGTGCCAGATATCGTTAAATCTTTAAGAGAGTTCTCAGGTAAAATCGGCGAATTCAATTCATGGATGAAGTCAGTGGACAGAGTGTTGGAGCTTTATGACTCACAAAAAGGAACAGCGCGATACTATGCAATTCTACATACTATCCGCACCAAAATAGCGGGTGATGCGGACACAGCACTAGAATCGTACAGGACACCATTGGACTGGTCCAAAATAAAAAAGTGTTTAATGATGCACTATTCCGATAAAAGAGATATTGGTACTCTTGAATACCAGATGACTGCTCTCTGCCAGGGCAATAGGACGATATCGGAATTCTACCAGGCAGTATATCAACATCTCTCTCTGATATTGTACAAGGTTTCTTGTCTTGACTTGGAGGAAAGAAGCCTGAGAGTGATGACAGGCACATACAGAGATAAAGCTCTCGATACCTTCGTTAGAGGTCTCAACGGAGATTTACCGAGACTCCTAAGCGTTAGAGAACCGACTTCTCTACCCCAGGCCTTACACATTTGCCTAAAATTGGACAACATGACTTTCATAATGCAATACGCACATGGTCATTTATCCAGAAATAATAATTTAAAGGATCACATTGCAGTAAATTCCTATACTGCCAATAAGCCCAGATTTTATCCAGAACTGGCACACATTGGTGGCAGAATACCTCCTAGACCACCACTACCACCTCGCAATAACTCCATACCAAATCATAATTATGTTTACTATTCTAACCAAACCCCGAATTTGCGTCCAATTGGATATCAAACTTTCGGACCAAAACCTCAATATAACCAGGTAAACTGGAACAGATCTCCTTATCAACCCAATCAGATTCAATATCCAAATCAACCCAATCAAATCCAATATCCCAATCAACCCTATCAAATCCAATACCCAAATCAAACTAATCAAACCCAATATCCAAATCAACCCATAAATTACCAAAAACCACCAGGGGTAGAACCTATGGAAGTAGATAGGTCAATGCAAACCAAGCAGGTTAACTACATGAATCGACCACCGGTAAATCAGTTTCCTAAAAGACCTAGCGGAATGTCGATCCAGGGACCAGCCAACAAGGTGCAGAGACATTTTCATATAGAAACTTTGCCTGGAAACTATTGGTACAACTGGGAATCCCAACCAAATGAAGGAAATTGGGTAGATGGTCCAGGGAATGAAGACCCCGGAAGTGCTGAAGAATATTTCCAACAAATACCAGAAGAGTTCACAGCAAACGAAACCCAGGAAGATAGCATTGCGGACATGGAACTTGCGGTAAATTTTTTAGATTAAAGTGTTCCTCGTTACCTTATTTTCAGGCAAAAGCGGGGAACGGACAAATATTAAAATTTTTATTAGATACAGGAAGCAACAAAAATTACATTAACCCTAAATTAGTAAAAAATCCAAAGCAGAACGAAAAACCTTTCAAAGCGAAATCGGTGAACGGACATATTAGTATTACTCAACATACCTTTATTAAAATGTTCGGAATTAATGACACTCCAATTAAGTTTTTCCTTTTACCGGGATTAAACTCATTTGATGGAATATTGGAATATTGGAATATTTTTACAGCGGAAAACTATTTTACCGTCAAAGGAGGAAAAAAAATTCCCATCAAGCAACTTGTGTCTCAAAACGTTAACAATATTGAGCTAAGGACTAATCATCTGTCAGAATATCAGAAAAACTCCCTAAACAACATCGTGGATCGCCACAAGAATTTATTTGCGGATCCAGACGAGAGCCTCACATACACGACTAGGGTTATTGGGGAAATACGAACGACGACGGACACACCCACTTATTCAAGAAATTACCCATACTTAATGGCACTTAAAGGAGTTTTAGACGAAGAAATTTCCAGACTTTTAAAAGATAAAATAATTCGGCCATCGCGTTCTCCATATAATTCACCAATTTGGGTAGTTCCAAAAAAACAAGACGCATCTGGAAAAGACAAATATAGAGTCGTAGTGGATTTTAGAAAGCTTAATTCAATAACTATTCCCGATAAATATCCCATACCCGAGATAAACGACGTACTCTCTCATCTTGGAGGGAACAAATATTTTACAGTGATCGACTTAAAAAGCGGATTCCAACAAATACCTCTTAGGGAAGAGGACATAGAAAAAACCGCATTTTCCGTTAACAACGGAAAGTACGAATTTATGCGCTTACCGTTCGGTCTAAGGAATGCCCCCGCAATCTTTCAACGTGCTCTCGACGATATTTTAAGGGAACATATCGGACGGATATGTTACGTTTATATCGACGATATCATAATTTTTAGCAAGGATGAAAACTCGCATTTAAAACACCTAAATGCTATCCTCGAAACATTGAACGCAGCTAATATGAGGGTACAGTACGACAAGTGCGAATTTTTTAAAGAAGAAGTCGAATTCCTTGGATTCATTGTCTCATGTAACGGAATCAAAGCTAATCCAAAAAAGGTGGAAGCAATCGTAAATTTCCCTTATCCAAATAATGTTAAAGAGCTTCGATCTTTCCTTGGGCTCTCTGGATATTATAGAAGATTCATAAAAGGATACGCCGATATAGCCAAACCATTAACGAAACTCTTACGAGGAGACGGAGGCATGATTTCCAAAGCAGAATCAGGCAAAAGAGCTATAAATCTCGACATTCAGGCAAGACACGCTATTGATGCCTTAAAGAATACCTTAGTATCTCAGGAAGTGATACTGTCATATCCAAACTTCCAAAAAGAATTCCAGTTAACTACTGATGCATCGAACGTGGCAATAGGGGCTGTATTAAGCCAGGACGACAGACCAATATCTTTTATTTCGAGAACACTAACAGAGACCGAGGAAAATTACGCAGCAAACGAGAAGGAAATGCTGGCGATCATTTGGGCTTTGACAAACTTGAGAAACTACTTATACGGGTCAGCAAAAGTCATAATCTATACAGACCACCAACCGCTGACATATGCTCTTAGCAACAAAAACAATAATTCCAAAATGAAAAGATGGAAAGCGATATTGGAAGAGTACAATCACGAAATTCAATACAAACCAGGGAGAAGTAACGTAGTAGCCGACGCACTCTCTAGACCTCCTAAAACAAATATTAATTCACTGACTGGAACTGTACATAGTGGCGATAGCTCACCAGAGGAACTAATACCTAGTGTCGAGGTTCCCATAAACGCATTCAAAAATCAAATCTTTCTTCAAATCGGCAACACTTCAACATATGAGAATAAAATAATTTTTCCAGGATATCACAGACACACGATAACGGAAAAAGATTATGACACGGAGAAATTGATATCCATACTAAGGGAATATTTGAATCCAACAGTGATAAATTGCGTTAGAACTCCAGAATTTATTATGGGAAGAATCCAACAACTATACCCACACCATTTCACGAATTTTAAGGTACGATTTACCCAAAATTTTGTCGAGGACATTTTGTCAGAATCTGATCAGGAAACCCTCATTATAGAAACTCACAATCGCGCACACAGAAATGCTATAGAGAACAAGTCTCAAATACTAGAAAAATCCTATTTCCCTAGCATGCTATCCAAAATTAAAAGAATAGTAAAACTTTGTTCCACGTGCAAGAGGAATAAATATGAAAGACATCCCAACCAACCAACGTTAAATACAACTCCTATACCAAGTTATCCTGGTCAAATTATCCAGACATGGGCGTTAATGATTACGTTGTGTAATTGATTACAGTTTCAATTACAATTACATGAAAGGTCGGTCATACATTTGGCTCCCCTAGGGGCACTTAAGGGTAAGTTACAGACATGGGCGTTAATGATTACACTATGTAATTGATTACAGTTTCAATTACAATTAGATGTAATTAGTAATTGAAAATTTTCAATTTTACTTGTAATTGTAATTGTAATTGAAAAAACTCAATTACTAATTACATGTAATTGTAATTGAAACTGTAATCAATTACACAATTGTAATCATAAACGCCCATGTCTGAAATTATCCACATCGATATTTTCTCAACCGATGGGAAACTTGTTTTAACGGCTATGGATAAATTTTCAAAGTATGCTCAGACGAAAATTCTGAAGGGAAAATCAATAGAAGATGTAAGAAGACCATTGAGGGAGATTATTTTTTTCTATGGAGTTCCTAAAACCGTTGTCATGGATAACGAAAAATCATTAAACTCTGCGTCGATATTGTTTATGATGAAAGATGAACTGGGAATCGAAGTCTTTACGACACCACCTTATCGGAGTGAAGCCAACGGTCAAATCGAAAGATTCCATTCGACATTGGCCGAGATTTTGAGGTGCCTCAAAGATGAGGGACTTTGCAGGAATTTTGAGGAACTTTTGGAAAGATCTGTTAATGAATACAATCATTCCATACATTCCACAATGGGTAAAAAACCAGTGGACATATTTTTCGGGAGGACGGTAGATTTTTCTCCGGGAAGTTATGAACGAACAAGGGAAAACAACATCGAGAAACTGAAAAAGAAACAAGATAAGGACTTAGAATATCATAATAGAAATAAAAAGGAAATTAAACAATACACACCTGGACAAGAGATTTTTGTCAAAATTAATAAAAGGCTCGGTACGAAACTGACTGAAAAATTTAAACGGGAATTAGTTAGGGAAAATAGACATTCCACCGTACTGACCGAAAGCGGAAGAATCGTACACAAGAAACTTATAAGAAACTAACTTTACTACACCTCATTACAGGTTATTTCCGATGTTCGGATTTTCTATGGGTGAATTCCAGATAATGGACTATTCGAACTCTAGACTAGTTGTCGTCAATACGGGTTCCGCGAAAATTCAAAAAGGTGTATTTAAACTTGTCCATTCGATAGACTTGGGGGAATACGAGAATCTGATAGAAAGACTGGAAAATGGAATTGACCAAAGCAACAACACTGACAGCCCATTATTACCTTATTTATCCTATACCATATCCCAAATGAAATCCTGTCTATCCAGATTAAAATCCAAAACAAAAACGAAGAGATCTTTGGACTTTATCGGTAGTGCTTGGAAGTGGTTAGCCGGTAGTCCGGATCATCACGATTTTGAGATAGTACAAGATAAAATGAATGATGTTCTGAGAGATAATAATAATCAGATTGTAATTAATCAATTAACAATTGACAAAATTAACAAGCTATCGAATGTAACTAATAATATTTCTAAATTAATTGAAAACGAAACTAAAGAAGAAAAATTGTTAGATTTTAAGTATAAATTGGAAATTGTCAAGGAAGAATTATCCAACATTGAATATGCCATTCATTGGGCCAAATCAGATATTGTAAATTCATTTATTTTTTCTAATACCGAAATTAATGCATTAAGAGAAATTTTTTACAATGACAATATTCCATTCGGTAATATGGACGAATTGCTAAATTTTTCGAAAATTAAAGTTGCCTCAAATGATAGGGAAATTATCTACATAGTAAATATTCCAACAACTAATAGTGAGAATTGCGACAATTTGTTAATTAGACCTGTAAGAAAAAATAGGGTAGTAGTTAAGACAAATTTTAAAAACGGTTTGAAATGTTATGATAAAATATTTGGAATTAAGAATGACTGCAGGAGTTATAATAAATTAAGTATTTGCGAAATTGATAATATTATAGACATAAGCGAATCGGAGTGCATCCCAAACCTTTTGAAGAGTAAACCATCCCGTTGCACAACAATTAACGACGAGCATGTGGCATCGGTAGAAAAGATAGATGAAAATATGGTGCTGTTGAATCAATTCGAAGGTCAAATCGAAATCGACAATTCGACAATCAACATAAATGGGACTTTTATAATTCACCACCTAAATTCTACAGTACGAATAGGAAATCAAACATATTTGACAACACAAGTTACCCTCACTAAACCATTACCCGCATTGTTGCAGCCAAGCAATGCAAATTTCCAAGAACAAATAATAACTCTGGAAAGAATGGAGGCAGTAAACGTCAACAATTCTCACTTGATCGAAAAATTGCAAGTCGAGAACAAAATTAACCTTTACATCAATCTTGGACTAATGATAGCCATCACATTATTGGTTATTATCATATGCGTAGTAAAACGGAAGAAAAATGATGTCGTGGAGCAAAAAAACAATTCATCCGATAGTGACAGAAAATCAACAACATCGGAAATTAAAGAAGAAACCGTGGAAGACGTTAAGTTATGCTCTAATCCAAAAGCTTCATTATCATTACCATCAAGAGGTTCCAAAAACAAGAAAATCTATAATCTTCCATTCTTTTAAAATTGTTCAAACGAGGACGTATGAACTTAAGAGGGGAGGAGTTAACACAGTATGGGTAATAACAACAACAACTACTACAGACCATATCAGCCAGCAATGAAACAACCAACAACAACAACTACAGAACATAAAGCCAACGACGAAACAACCAACAACAACATCCACAGGTAGTTCAACATCCAGTAAACGTGCCAACATCGAAAATGCAAGTCTAGCGGATTCTCCGACAGTAACTTGAATCCGCACACGCAGCCAACGGTGGGAAACTACAAAGTCAACATTCAAATAATTCAACGGTGGGAAAGTGCAGAATCAACAATTAATATTTTATTTTTTACTTTTATAATTAAGCTAACGTTTTGTAAAACTTCGCAGTCAGTTTTGGTAATTAATGAATAAAGGTTGTTGTTAACTTCATAAAAGTTAACAACTAAAAAAATATTTTTTTAATAAAAATCCTTAACGTTTTTTTTAATTTACACTAGACTGGCCCTTATTTTTAAAGTTGCTCCGAATCCCGCTACCCGGGGCTCATTTCGTGAGGTTAGCGGAAAAACTAATCTAGAAAAAATTTCAGCTCATTTGAACAATTTTTAAGCTATCCCAAAGCCTTCAAAGTTTTGAAAAAGTTTCGATATTTTGAGTAAAGTTTAAATTCAAGTAACTATAGTTATTTATTTATAATTTAGTATACTAAATTATGATTTGCAGTAAATTATCTCTCTAAAAAGGCAATAAACTTCCCCGGGCAACTAACGTGTTACAGACCACTTAATCAAGGAATTCGAACCCAATTCTTTAAATTTATTGAAATTATCTACACTCATAGAAATATCTTAGTAGAAAAATTAGTAAACCCATTGTAGATCAAGTTTTACAGAATTTAACAAAAATCAATGTTGATATTACAAAATTCAATAGTTGAAAAATACATAGTTGGAAAAAATTGTATAAAATATAAGTACATGAAATGTGCAACACTGTTTTTGCTGATCGCCATTTGTAAATTTTTGTTGTATTGTACAGAAGGGATGTTTCTCAAAAAAAAATCTTTTTTATTACAAAATTAAAAGAAAATATTTGGTGAGTAATTAAATATATTTGTTATTTAATTCATTAATAAAGCAATTTTTTATTTTTTTTAGAAATTTCTGATTTGGAATCTTTCTAAAAACTCCAGTAGCTAATCACGTAAAATGATTGCCGACAACAAAACAACAGCGAAATACATCACAGTCCAAGGAAACAAAAAAATATCATCTAAAAACAAAATAAGTTTATGTGAAAATAATGAGTTAATGAAAACCACGAAAAAATATTGTGAAAATATTCAATTAAATAAAATAACATTTACAACACAAATAAGAATTTCATTTTAATAAATAAAATTGCAAGAATATACAAAACAAAACGAGTATGATTAACAAAAATACGAATAGAACCAACAGAAATACGAGTTAATCAGCTTTTACAAAAACTGACAACAATTAATGTTGAAATCAACATAAATATTTGTAGGGTCAAAATCAACAATGATTTCTGTTGAATTTACTACGATTTTCTTTGGGAATACGATGATTTTTGGTTGAGTGTACTGTAACAAATTTTTTTTATTCTTAAAGGTCCAATGTGCTAAGATAATGAGTATTTTTATACCCTCCATAAAGTATATATATTTATGATCCTCGATCGATTTTAAGTCGATCTAACGATGTCCGTCCGTTCGTCCGTCTGTCTGTCTGTCCGTAGAAAACACGCTAACTTTTGAAAGACTTTACAGAGGCTACTGAAGTGTGGCATATATGTTAGTAATTTACCTGGTCAGGTTGGTATTGCAATCCAGCCAAATCGGTCCATTAGTTCAAAAGTTATGATCAAAAGAGTAAATTTCGGCAAGGGTTTTTCGAGAATTTGCGAAATAAAAAACATGATAACTTTCGGAAGACAATAATGAGACTCCTGAAACGTAACACGTATCTTTGCCGTTCCCCAGGTCTGTTTGATTTTGAATTTGAGCTCAATCGGTCCATTGGTTCAAAAGTTATAAGCAAAACCCCAAATTTCAGATTGGGTTCATCTTAAATGCCACGTGGTAAACAAGTTTTAAAAGCATTGGTGGTAACTTAGCAATGCTTTTCAAACTTGTTTAGTTTTAAAGCAATGCTTTTTAAACTTGTTTAGTTTTAAAAGCATTGGTAACCTAAAAATTACACACGAAAAAAATTTTACACTCAAAAAAAATTTACACTCAAAAAAATTTTACACTCAAAAAAATGTTGTTTTTTTTTTACAAAAATGTCATTATTTTGTGTACATACGTACGTGCATTCACCCAGAAATATTTTTACAGTAAAAAAAAACATTACACTCGAAAAAAGTTTTATACTAAAAAAAAAAAAATTGTAATTTTTATTTTTTTTTTTAAATGACAAAAAAGAGTTTTTTACTCAAAATAAAATATTTTTAATCAAAATTGTTAATTTTTTTCTCGTTAAAAATGTACTATCCTTAAAAAAAGGCATTGTGGAGGGTATTCATAGATTCGGCAAAGTCGAATTTAACTTTTCTACTTGTTCATGTTGCGTTTTTCTAACTTGTTTAAAATAAATCCTTTAATTGGTTCTCAATTTTTCTACACCGTTTTCAAATCTCCAATTTTAAATTTTAAACTTTTTTGTTAAAGAAATTTTAAAAAATCGACAATTGGAGTTTAAAATATTATTTGGCACATATAAAGGAACAAATACTTAAAAAATTACCGACTTTTCTTTTTTCATTTGGCTAGTCCAGTAATTTTGTTTCAACGGATTTTAGTAAGTAGGTGATTTTTATACCTTTTTCAGGTTTTAATAAATTTGTTTGGGTTTCTTTAACAAACTTCACATGTTTTGGACCGAATTATTACAGCACAGGATAAAATACTTCAATTCTATAAGTAAGGGCAAAATTAAAATGTGAAAAATCGCCACAGTTAAAGGTCAAAGGTCAAATTTTAGAAGATTTTGAATTTTTAAACATGAACAAATTTTCTGAGCGTATATTGATGAAACTACACAGAAAAAAACGAATTGTTATATTGACCCCCATATTTGTGAATACAATTAACTTTTTCACTGAAAGTGCTCCTATACGGAAATTTGTGATATCAACTAACGTTTGTAAATATTGATTGTTGAAAAAATTTTTTAAAAAAATTGATAAACGAGTTTGTAATAGTTCTCTAAAACTATTATTTGTATTGACAAACGTACAAAATCTTAATTTTTTTTTTTTTTAACAAAAAATTCAACAAACACAAACACAATTTGTTGATCTGACAAACGTAAGAAATCTTATTTTTTTTTTTCAACAAAGAAATTCAACAAACACAAAAACTATTTGTTGAAATGATAAAATAATTTTGAAATAAAATTACTTGACTTAGTTTGTTGAAAACAAAATCGAAATTTTGTATTATGGACTAACAGGCGGCCGTTTTTACTAAATGTTTTTTTGATATCATGTTTGGTTGATTTACAATTGATGTTTGTCGATATAAATTTGACGATTTTATTTTCTGTGTACTTGATTTTCTGAGCGGAAATTAATAAAATTACTTGATGTTATTTAAAAAGGTCAAAAATTAAGTATTTCCATTTAAATTCAGAACATTGACCCTTAAGGTTTGTTGGGTTCTACATGACCATATGAAAAATAAATACTTATATTTTCTCCATTAAACAAAAAAAATATAGGCCCTAATAGCGCTAGAGGGTAATGTTCTGAAATTTAATAATTAACCATTTTGTTTTGAAACTATTAAAATAACATCAAGTATTTTCATTAATATCCGCTCAAAAAATCATGTAGTTTTATTTAAATCCGCTCAAAAATTCTGTTAGTGTTTAAAAATTCAAAATTTTCTAAAATTTGACTGTTTAACTGTGGCAATTTTTCATATCTCAATTTTGACCTAACTTAAAGATTTAAATTATTTTATGTGTTGTAATAATTCGGTCCAATACATATGAAGTTTGTTAAAGAAATTAAAAAAAAATATTAACTTAAAGCTAAAAAAGGTACAAAAATCACCTTTTTCCCGAAATCCGTCGAAACAAAAATCACTGGACTTGCCAAATGAAAAAAGAAAAGCCTTCAATTTTTGAAGAGTCTCACAGTGGGGAAAAATTGACTTTTTTTGTCCAATTTTGCCTACAGGTCGCAATTCTTAACCGATTTTGATTTTTCTTTTTTTTGTATTTTAGCTAATATAATTCCGCATCGATCTGTCATGGTGGATTTTTGGAAAAAATTTCGGATTACTTTTTATATTTTTCTAAAGTTCAGAAAATTTTAATTTTTTCAGTTTTTTTGCAATAAAAAATGTATTAGGCATGGGACGAATATGCTTTATGGACTAAATTAAAGGTATTGGAACCCCTTATCAACGACGTGATTAGTATTTAAAAATATATTATTATTTTGGTTTTTATAACCAGACAAAAATTCAAGAATTTTCACTTTTAAAAGCCTATATTTTTAAAAATAATGTACCAATTTCAATGAAATCTTTTTTAGATTTAAGCTTATGTTTTGCTTATTCATAATTGGTACATAAAATTTTTTGGAACAAATATTTTATTTTTTTGCTTAAATTTTACCTTATGATTTTTGGAATTTCAAAATTATTTTTTAGTCTGTTTAAAAAAAAAAAAAGTTGTTACATTGTAAATTCAAAAAAAAAGAGTTAAACAATTTTGCAAAAATACTTTATATACCAATAATGGTTAAGAAAATGATAAGCTTTAATTTAAAAAAAATTTCATTGAAATTGGTACATTATTTAAAATGATATAGGTACTTAAAAGTGAACATTTTTAAGTTTTCAGATGTTTAAAAAAACCAAAATAATAATAAATTAACAAATGCTATTAATGTCATTTATAAGGGGTTCAAATACCTTTAATTTTGTCCATACAGCTTATTCGTCCCCTGCCTATTACATTTTTTAGACCAAAAATTCTAAAAAAATTAATATTTTCTGAACTTTAAAAAAATATTCAAATAAAACAAAAACAATTTATAGAAATCCACCATGACAGACCGATGAGGAATTTTATTAGCTAAATTTAAAAAAAAGAAAAACTAAAATCGGTTAAGAATTGCTACCTGTAGGCAAAATCGGACAAAAAAAAGTCAATTTTTCCCCACTGTGTGTCTGTTCCCTTATAATATTTTAAACTCCAATTCTCGATATTTTTATAACAAAAAAATTTAAAATTTAAAATTGGAGATTTGAAAACAGTGTAGAAAAATTTAGAAAATTTAGAAATTTAGAATCTGTGACTTTTTCTTAAGGAAAATTGTCTCAGAATCTGAGACATTTTCAATAGGTAAAATTTCTTAGAATCTGGGACTTTTTCTCTACGAAAAAAAATTTTAGAATCTGAGACTTTTCTATACGAAAAAAATGTCAAAATCTTAGCCATTTTTAATAGGAAAAATGTTTTAGATTCAGAGACTCTTTCAATAGCAAAAATGTTTCAGAATCTGACATTTTAATTTTTACTACCAAATTTCTCATAATGTGAGACTTTTTCAACAGCAAAAATTCACAGACATTTTTCCTATAGAAAAAGTCTCAGATTCTGAGAAATTTTTCTATAGTAAAGCCTCAGATTCTAAGACTTTTTCTATAGAAAAAATTCCCAGAATCTGGACTTTTATTATTTTAATTTTTACAACAATAATATTTTTCCCATAACAACAATTCTAAGATTCTGAGACATATTTCCTAAAAAAAAGTATGGTGCTGAGACATTTTTTCTATGGAAAAGTCTCTGATTCATAAATATATTCTGTAACCCAGCAAAACTTTGGTAATGGGTAGTGATTATATAACACATTACCAGGTAATGTATATACCTTATTTGTAGCATTATTTTAGGAAGTCTTACCAAACATTTGTTCCACAACGTATTATTTTAAAGTGAAAAATAATGTATTACTAATAATTTGCTACGTAATGCATGATAATTGGAAAAAATTTATTTCATATTTATTATTTCTAAACATTAAATCATGGATGACTTATATTTGGTTACATTATGTATTTTTTGAAAGTTTGAAAATAATGCATTATTTATAATTGGATGCATAATGCATTACAATAACATAAAAAATAATTATTTTATAAAAAAATGCATAAGTTTAAACTAGAGATGGGCTAACGACAGGAAATTTCTAACGACACACACTCACGAGCATATCTTATCTACTTACACTCACTTACAATCACGTGAGTAAATTTAATACAAAATTACTTTTTCACTACTCGTAACACCTTATATATTATCTTCTGGTATGCTATATTATTTATTTTCTCGTAACCTATAAAATATCATATATTTTACACCTTACTCGTATTCTTCGTTATAAATTTATGACTTATTTTATACCTTACTGGTATTCTTTGTGATAATGTGGATGCATTACTTTGAGTCTCATCGCCTGTTAAAATCATCAATGCTGCAATGTATAAAATAAGAGATCCTATACCTTATTTTATACCTTATTTGGTAATCTAAGTTTTGCTGGGAATCTTCTATTATATTAATAAGTTCTATTGGCGTAGTTCTCTTCTTTTTTATTGGTTGTTTAAAGCCTTAATACATAAGTCCATAGATTTTTTCTTTATAAGATTATTGTGATAAAATTATTGTTATCCCGAGTAAAAAAGTTTTTATATAGTTGTATATAATTTTATAAACATCATATATGATTATATAGAATTATATAGAATTTGATGCGAAAAATGAGTCGATAAAACCATATAAAATTTTATCAATGTTACTTATGTTTTGATAAATTTTTTATATAATTTTATGCGAAATTTGGACCCCTATTTTTATATAACAACAGCAAATTTATATAATCAGATATAATTATATACAACTATATCAAATTATATAAAACAATATATAATTTTATAAAGTTATATAAAATTATATCAAGTTTTATATAAATCATAAAATTTTGTTTTAATTATATAAAATTATATATAATTTTATGTAACTTTATATAGTTTTATACAGTTTTATACAATTTTATATATTTTTATATAATTACATCGGATTATATAATTTTGCAATTATTACCCGAGTAAAAAAGATCATATATAATTATATATAGTTTTATATATACATATATTATTTTGTAAAACTATATGTATTTTTTGTTGCATCATATGTGATTTTTTATATTTGCACTTCTAATTTGTTTCTTATATAAAATTATATAACAGAAAATATTGACTTTTATATAATAACATATGATTTAAAGTTCGTTTATATAATTACATATGAACTTTAAAATTTTGTCTTCTTTTTTATATAATTTGATAAAACAAAATATTTGAAGAAATTTTATATAAAACTTTATGCAACTGTTTTTAAATTATATGTTATCTTATATGAGTAAAATTTAAAAAAAATCTAAGTCCTTTACATATAATTTAATATAACTTTTGAAAATTTTTCTAAGTCCAGATGTTTTTTTTTTTTTTTGAAAATTTTCAAAGTCCTAAAAATATTTTTGAAAATTTGTAAGTCCTGGAAACAAATTTTTTTTGTCAATTTTTTGCGTTTTGGGGGAAAACATTTTTTTCTTATATATAAATATATTTAATTATATATAATTGCATCAATTTTATACAAAAAAGGGTCCAATTTTCGCATATAACTATATAAAATTATATTAAAATTATAATCTGATCAAATTTGATAAGTTTTTATATCGTTTTATCGACTCATTTTTCGCATTAAACTATATATGATTATATAAGATGGCTTTATATAATTTTATATGAATATATATAATCTTTTTTACTCGGGTATTTAAAAATAGGGGTCCAAATTTCGCATAAAATTATATAAAAAATTTATCAAAATATTAGAAACATTGATCAAATTTTATATAGTTTTATCGACTCATTTTTCGCATCAAATTCTATACAATTCTATTTAATCATATATGATGTTTATAAAATTATATACAACTATATAGGAACTTTTTTACTCGGGTAGTTTATATGTACTTGTGTATTTAGTTTTAAAAATTTGTTAAAGAAGAAAAAAAAAAAATAAAATCTTTTATTTATTCAGAACTAGTTCCATTATTTATTACATGGAACAGATATGTAACCGTTAAAAAATCGCGGAATCCCTAGAATAGATTCCATAGAACAGATAAGTGTTCTAGTTTAGAGGAAAACGATGCATAGCTTTCATGACAATCTCAAACAAAAATCATCGATAATGCAATGCACAGTTGATTCCACAATCGATTCTTTGGAATTGAACATTTTGCTGGGTTGATTTACGAAAAACCGCAATTCTATTGTAAATTTGACTCACAATCGGTTAAAAAAATTCCAAATTTTATTTCTGTTTTTAAAGTCCAAGTCCGGTTTATTACGAAAAAATAATAGGTTTTTAATACACTCAAAAAAAAAAAAAAAACTGTAATGTTAGCAAAAAAAGCTTGTAAACCTACAAGAAAATTTGCTGATTTTGAACCCACAATTTTTTTGGTAAAGTTAGCAAAAATGTTTTGCCAAAAATTACTTAACTGAAATTTTTTTTATTTCAACTTAGTTCATACACATTTGAGGACCTCATTGGGTTCGGACCCGGTAGGTCCAGACCCCTTAAAAATCGTCATGGTTTTTGGTCCAAAATTTGTGTTCGTTTCGCTCTACCGTGCTTAGTTTTTGAGATACGTGATTTTAGGGAACCACTGGGGTTTTGAGAATTAAAAAACTCGATAACTTTAAAAATATTATTCGGAGAGCTTTTCTTGTTCTACGTGTTGAGAGCTACAAAAATGCTTTTGCACTTTTTGTTGTGTCGGCAATATTTACCGAGATATGAGCATTTTAAAATTTTGGGGAATGCTAACTTTTTTGGACCGACGATACTATGGTGAGCCCGAGAACCAAAAATGGCCTCCATTTTGCTCCATCTGGCTTAGTTTCCGAGATAGCACCATTTTAAGTTTTCTTAAAAAAAAAATTTACAATTTATTTTTGCTAATATTAGCAAAAACGCTTGTAAAAATTTGGTCAACTCAATTTTAAATTTAGCAAAAAAAAAAAATTTGTTCAAATTTTGATTAAAATTGCTAATGCGCTAAATGAAGTTTACAAGATATTTTTGTTAACATGCTAATCTCAACTCAAAATTTGCAAAAGGTTAGCTTACTAGCATTAGCAAAAACAAATTAGTAAATCTACTAATGTATTATTTTGAGTGTAGTTCAAATTGGTCCTTATTTTTAAGAAAAATATGGACTTAAAAGTAGGAATACATGGCAATGGAGCTAAATCATAATCAATTTTCCTTGGATTTAGTTAATTTTCCCATTTTTAGTTAGTTTTTTTTCTGAGTGTAAAATCACACGATGAATTGAGAAATAAAGGATTTGAGTTTTTTACTTTTAAATTAAAGCTAATTTAATACTTTATCAATTCTTTATACAATATTTTTCAATCTGAATCTAGAATCTATCGAATCGATATATGTATCGACAATTTGACTTCAATTTCAACAAAATTTAGAAAAACAGCAATTTCTATTGTAAATTTGACTAATTTAAAAAAAAAATACAAATTTTATTTCTGTATTTAAAGTCGAAGTTCGATTTTTAACGAAGAAAATAAATTTTAATAGAATACGTCAGAAATGGTAGAAGTTACGTGCATTTAAAAAAAATGCATAAACATAGTTTTATACAAAAACAGATTTTTTTGTTTATTTCGGGTGTGCCGAATGTAAAAACACACAAATATGACTGAATTTGTATAAAAATTGAATTTCTGCAATTTTACTTAAATGAATGTAACTTTTAAAATTTCCAAGGAATTTTTTTTAAATTTCCTTTTTGTATGAAAAAATCAAACAAGAATTTTTTAAAAAAATGAAAAACTATTTTCAATGGAAAACTTTAAACACATTTTTAAGTTATGTCACTTTTGTAGTCAATGAGCGATATGCAAAATATTAGGCGCTTAGCTATCTATAAAAATATATATATATTTTTATACCCTCCACTCTAGTGATAGAGGGTATATATAAGTTTGTCATTCCGTTTGTAACACCTCGAAATATTGGTCTAGGACCCCATAAAGTATATATATTCATGATCCTCGATCGATTTTAAGACGATCTAGCGATGTCCGACCGTCCGTCTGTCTGTCTGTTGAAAACACGCTAACTTTTGAAAGACTTTACGGAGGCTCCTGGTGTTTGGCATATATGTTGGGCATTTACCTGGTCAGATTGGTATTGCAATCCAGCGAAATCGGTCCAGTGGTTCAAAAGTTATGAGCAAATGACTGAATTTCGGCAAGGGTTTTTCGTGAATTTACGAGATAAAAAACAAGATAACTTTCAAAAAGCAATTCTGAGGATGCTGAAGCCCTACATATATATTTGTCGTTCTCCTGGCCTAGTTCGTTTTGAAGTTCAGCCAAATCGGTCAAGTGGTTCAAAAGTTATTAGCAATCCGTGAATTTCAGATTAGTTCATCTGAAATTCACGTGTTAAAAACCCGTTAAACATGTTTTAAAAACATTGGTAAGTCACAAAAATATTTTACAACGAATTTTTGTCACTCAAAAATATTTTTGCACTTAAAAAAAAAAATACACTGGAAAAAATTTTTTTTCAAAAAAAATTTTACACTCAAAAAAAAAATTTAGTCAATTATTATTTTTTTTTTTTTTTAAATTAGTTAAAAAAAGTGTTTTTTCACAAAATAAAATATTTCTAATCAATTTTTTTTCACGTTAGAAAATTTACTATCACTTAAAAAGGGCATTGTGGAGGGTATTCATAGATTCGGCCAAGTCGAATTTAACTTTTCTACTTGTTTTTTTTAAAATTGTTTTTGAAACACCCACTTATATGACACTACCAAATACGGTATCTCATACGGCCGCAAGGTTTTAAATTAAACACGTTTTAAAAAATTTTATCAAAAAGAGTACCTAAAGTTTTATTACCATGTTAATTTAATAATATTAAAGAATTTCTGTATAATAATATGTATGACAAAAACATGGAAGTTATCTTTAATTTTGTAAAACAATTTTTTGTGTGTTTATAATCGACAAATAACCTAGAATTTATGACAGTGTTTTTGTTAAAAGAAAATAAAATTTATTTTTTTGTTTTAAATTTATACATACTTAAATTCATGTTTTTGATATCTTAAAATACTAATATAACAAATAAAATATAAAATATCTTAACATCTAAATAGTTTAAAAATATTAGAAAAAGAGAGTCTCAGATTCTGAGACATTTTTCCTATATAAAAAGTCTCAGATTCTCAAACATGTTTCCTATAGAAAAATTTCAGATTTTAAAACATTTTTCCTAAAGAAAAAGTTTTAGATTTTGCGAAATATTTCCTACGGAAAAAGTTTTAGATTCTGAAAAATTTTTCCTATAGAAAAAGTCGCAGATTCTGGGATATTTTTTATAGAAAAAGTCTTAAATTCTGAGGTACATTTTTAAAAAATTTTCCTATAGACAAAGTCTCAGATTCTCTACAAAAGAATTATCTGATTGTGAGACATTTTTCGTCTAGAAAAATTATCAGATTCTGAGAAATTTTTCTTACTGAAAAAGTTTTTTTGAGACATTTTTCTTATAGAAAAATTCTAAAATTCTCAATAAAAGAATTATCAGATTGTGAGACATTTTTCTTTTAGAAAAGTCTCAGATTCTTAGACATTTTTCTTATAGAACAAGTTTTAGATTCTGAGATATTTTTCTTATGGGAAATTTCTCAGATTCTGAGACATTTTTCTTCTCGAAAAAGTTTTAGATTCTGAGACATTTTTCTTCTCGAAAAAGTTTTAGATTCTGAGACATTTTTCTTCTCGAAAAAGTTTTAGATTCTGAGACATTTTTCTTATAGAAAAAGTCTCAAATTTTGAGATATTTCTGTTATAGAAAAAGTCTCACATTCTGAGACATTTTTCTTATAGAAAAAGTCTCAGATTCTGAGACATTTTTCTTATAGAAAAAGTCTCAGATTCTGAGACATTTTTCTTATAAAAAAAGTCTCAGATTCTGAGACATTTTTCTTATAAAAAAAGTCTCAGATTCTGAGACATTTTTCTTATAAAAAAAGTCTCAGATTCTGAGACATTTTTCTTATAAAAAAAGTCTCAGATTCTGAGACATTTTTCTTATAAAAAAAGTCTCAGATTCTGAGACATTTTTCTTATAAAAAAAGTCTCAGATTCTGAGACATTTTTCTTATAAAAAAAGTCTCAGATTCTGAGACATTTTTCTTATAAAAAAAGTCTCAGATTCTGAGACATTTTTCTTATAAAAAAAGTCTCAGATTCTGAGACATTTTTCTTATAAAAAAAGTCTCAGATTCTGAGACATTTTTCTTATAGAAAAATTCTCAGATTCTGAGACATTTTTCTTATAGAAAAGTCTCAGATTCTGAGACATTTTTCTTATAGAAAAAGTCTCAGATTCTGAGACATTTTTCTTATAGAAAAAAGTCTCAGATTCTGATACATTTTTCTTGAAGAAAAAGTCTCAGATTCTGAGACATTTTTTACAGAAAACGTTTCAGATTCTGAAACATTTTTCTTACAGAAAAAGTCTCAGATTTTGCGACATTTTTGTTATAGAAAAAGTCTTAAATTCTGAGACATTTTTCCTATAGAAAAAGTCTCAGATTCAGACACATTTTTTCCTATAGAAAAGGTCTCAGATTCAGAGAAATTTTTCCTTTAGAAAAAATCTCAGATTCTAAGATATGTTTATTTCTAGAAAAAATCCGGTATTCTGAGACGTGTTTATTAAAGAAAATTCTCAGATTCTAAAACATTTTTCTTATAGAAAAAGTCTCAGATTCAGATTTTCGTATCGAAAAATGTCTCAGAATCTAAGAAGTTTTCTTGAAGAAAAATGTCTCAGAATCTGATATTTTTTCTTTAGGAAAAATATCTCAGAATCTGAAACTTTTTCTTAGATTCTAAGACACTTTTTTTTGAGACATTTCTCCTGTAGGAAGAGTCTCAGATTCCGAGACAGTTTTTATAAAGAAACATCTCAGATTTTAAAACATTTTTCCTATAGAAAAATTCTCCGATTGTAAGACATTTTTCCTATAGAAAAATTCTCCGATTCTAAGACATTTTTTCTATAGAAAAAATTCTCAGATGCTGAGGCATTTTTCTTATAAAAATGTTGTCGAATTCTGAGATAATTTTCTTATAGAAAAAAATCATAGATTTTGAGACATGTTTCCTATAAGTCTCATATTCTGAGACATTTTTTCGTATTAAAAAATTCTTCGTTTCTAAAATATTCTTCGTGTAGAAAAATTCAGATTCTAAGACATTTTGCCTATGAAAAAAGTCACTGATTCTAAGACATTTTTCATATAGAAAAAAGTTTCATATTCTAAGATTTTTTTCTTTCAGGAAAACTTTCAGATTCATATTTTCCTACAGAAAAATTCTCAGATTCTAAGATATTTTTCATATAGAAAAAGTCTCAGATTCTAAGAAATTTTACTTGAGAAAAAAGTCTCATATTCTTTGACATGTTTTCTCTAGAAAAAATATCAGATTCTGAGACGTGTTTATCGTATAAAAATATTCTTAAATTCTGAAACATTACACTGTGCTACAAATGACCAAAAATAAAATATGCAGGGGTTCTCATATAAAAATTCGGGTTGGTTGGAGTCTATAGAGTACTGATATACTCATAGTTTTTCTGGATCACTTCGTTAAGTACGTTTTTTATTGGCAAATGTGTTGAAAAACGGCAATTCTTAAATTACAACTTTTAAAAATTATTACTTTGTTAGTTTGCAACCGATTTTCGATTTTATGGATTTTTTTGAAAGGTATAAGTCTTACCTTTTAAACAAAACAAAAATATTAAAAATCGATCAAGAATTGGCTGAGCTACGATCGTTTAAGTCAAAAAAAATCCAATTTTTTTAAAAATTTGTCATATTCTTTACACTCTAAGTTGAAAGTGCATCATTAAACAATTTTTTTTTATTTTTGTATAAAAGTATAGTAAAGTAGCTTTCCAAAACACCAAAAAACATAACAATCGGTTAAAAAATGAATGAGTTATGCTAAGTTTTGTGATAGGACATTTTTAATTTTTTTCAGAAATGCTTGTAATTCAGGTATTATCATAAATCTTATTGCTAGTAGTAATTTAATGTGCCTATGCATATAAACAAGAGATGGTAACATAATTAGATTTGTGCGTGATTGACACATGATCACAAGTGAGCGTGATTGAAAATCAATTTTACTCACGTCGTTGTGAGTGAGTGGAATAAAAAAAATGGGCGTGTCAGTTGCTTCTAAATCCCATTTATAATTTTTTGGTTTTGTTTGAAAAATATGAGTGTTGCTTCTTAAAAACAAAAATATTGAGAATATATTGAAAATAGGCTCGTTTAAGTAAAAAATCTTTTTTGAAAAGTTATACCTGCAACATTTTTATGACAGAAAAAGTTGTACGTTTGCAAACATTTTTGAAACGAAATTGGTAAAATTGTAGGATCATTTGATGGAAATTTTACCTATTTATAAATAAACGTATGAGGCATTCCACACCAAATATCCAGCAAAAAAAAACATGTGTACCGTAAATTTCTGAACAGGTTGTATGAATAGCCCTATATGGAGCTAAGAAAATTGCATTTTTGGTTTTAAAATTTTTCAAAAACTTGACTTAGGAGGTCTAATATTGGAAAAATTGTCAAATTTGTGTTGAGTTACCTTGTTTAAATTTTATTAAATTAAAACGGAATGCACCACAATCTCAAACATCGATTAAATTTTTTTTTTTTTTTTTGGAAAATTTTCAGAATTAGTTCTGAAATTTTTGCATTTTTAAAAAAAGTCAATTAATCAAAAACCCGGCCACTTTTTTTTAAGCTTAGATGTTTGTCTATCCACACATATAAATTCAGACATATGTTTTTTTGAGAAAATCGCATTTGAATATTAATTTTCATAACAATTTTGTAATTTGCTTGTATTTTCTTGTTTCAACGTAGCGAATGACTATTAAATATTTGCATTAGTCATACGCTACGTTGAACCAAGCAAATTACCAAATTGTCATGAAATTCAAAATTCAAATGCGATTTCTCGAAAATAACGAAAAAAACACATTACAATTTTTTTGTGTGGATAGACAAACTAGAGATGGGAACATGAGCAGATAAGAGCGTGAGTGTGACTGAATTCAATTTTACTCACGTGATTGTGAGTGAGTGTGAGAAAGATTATTGCGTGAAAGAGTGAGCGTGAGTTTGCGTGATTTATTTTCTCTTCATATTTCCTTTCATTCCAAAAAAAGCAACAAAAAAAAATGTAAAATTTTGCTTAACTTCAGATTTCGTCCCGAAAAAATCAAAACAAATGTAAAATTTTAGATTTTGCTGAAAATTTTGAAAGATTTTTGAAATTATTTTTAGTATAAATAAGAATATCGTGAGTGTGAGTCAACGTTAGCGTGAGTGACTCTTGCATCGGCGTACGTGAGTGTGAGTTGTATTAAATTTACACACGTGATTGTGAGTGAGTGTTAGAAGAAAAATTATGCTCGTGATTGAGTGAAAGTTAAAATTCACTCACGTGACCGACCATATCTTAGACAAACATCTAATCTTTAAAAAAAAATTTACAAAAAAAAACAAATGTGGCCGGATTTTTTATAAATTGACTTTTTTAAAAAATGGAAAATTTCAGAACGGGTTCTGAAATTTTTTTTATTTCACTCCTACTTTTTTATTCCACTGACACTCACTCACAACGACGTGAATAAAATTGATTTTCAATAACGCTCACTTGTGATCATGTCACAATCACGCACAAATCTAATTATGTTACCATCTCTTGATTATATACATAGGCACATAAAATTACTACTAGCAATAAGATTTATGAATAATACCTGAATTACAAGCATTTCTGAAAAAAATTAAAAATGTCCTATCACAAAACTTAGCATAACTCATTCATTTTTTAACCGTTTGTTATGTTTTTTGGTGTTTTGGAAAGCTACTTTACTATACTTTTATACAAAAATAAAAAAAAAATTGTTTAATGATGCACTTTCAACTTAGAGTATAAAGAACATAACAAATTTTTCAAAAAATTGGATTTTTTTTAACTCAAACGATCGTAGCTCAGCCAATTCTTGATCGATTTTTAATATTTTTGTTTTGTTTAAAAGGTAAGACTTATACCTTTCAAAAAAATCCATAAAATCGAAAATCGGTTGCAAACTAACAAAGTAAAAATTTTTTAAATTTGTAATTTAAGAATTGCCGTTTTTCAACACATTTGCCAATAAAAAACGTACTTAACGAAGTGATCCAGAAAAACTATGAGTATATCAGTACTCTATGGACTCCAACCAACCCGAATTTTCATATGAGAACCCCTGCATATTTTTGGTGTAGCACAGTGTTATTCTTATAGAAAAACTCTCAGATTCTGAAACATTTTTCATAAAGAAAAAGTCTCAGATTCAGAGAAATTTTTCTTGAAGAAAAAGTCTCAGATTCAGAGAAATTTTTCTTGAAGAAAAAGTCTCATATTCTTAGACTTTTCGTATAAAAAAATCCCAGATTCTGAGACATTTTCTTACAGAAACATTTTAAGGTTTTGAGACCTTTTCCGTGTAGAAGAAGTCTTTGATAATGGGACATTTTTATTATAGAAAAAGTCTCAGATTCTGAGATACTTTTTCCTTTAGAAAAAGTTTTATATTTCGAGACACTTTCCTATAAAAAATTATCAGATTCAAATTTTTCGTATAGAAACATTCTCAGAATCTGAGACATTTTTCGTATAGAAATTTTCTTAAATTCTGAGACATAACATCTTAAATTCTCAGATTCTAAGACAATTTGTTTTCAGAAGAAGTCTCAAACTCTGAGACATTTCTCAGATCCTGAGACATTTTTCCTATAGAAAAATCTCAAATTCTGAGATATTTTTCCTATAGATAAAGTTGCAGATTATTATAGAAAAAGTCTCAGATTCTAAGATACTTTTCCTTTAATAAAAGTTTTAACTTCCATGATATTTTTTCTTTAGAAAAGGTTTCATATTCAGATTTTTTATATAGAAATATTCTCAGATTCTGAGACATTTTTTGTATAGAAATATTCATAGATTCTAAACCATAAGATCTTAGATTCTAAGACACTGACAAGGGAAGTCTCCCTAGTGTCACCCGCGGATCTTTCTGGAATTGGTTTTATTTTGTAGATCAGAAAAAATAAAGGGACACGTATTTTTTTGCGGCCCAAATTTATATTTAGGGGGTAAAAAGGAGGGGGGAAGACAAGGCCATTTTTCAGTTTTTTTTCGTTTATCTCCTATATCATGCAAAGAAACCTAGTCATGTTACATACCAAATGAAAGGTCTTTGAAAACCCTATCTAAATGTGCTAAGAACGTGTCCAAACATGCACAACTTTTCGTCATATTAAGCAAAGTACCAAAATTTTAGGACATTTTTGTTAATAATATTAATATTAGCTTCTTTGGCCCGTTGTTAGCACTACGAGATAGGTATTTTTAATACCTTTAATCTGATACCACACATGCCTATATTAATTTTGTTTAAATGGGCGTAAATCGTAAAAAACTGAAAAGGGTCAATTTCCCCCCATACAAATCGACCCCCCTAAAAATGAGTTTGGGCCGCTAAAAAAAAAAAAATACGTGTCGAACTAATTTTCGTTCTTAACAACATATCCAAATTTCATGAAGATCGGAGGGTGACACCAGGGAGACTTCCCTTGTGAGACATTTTCCTTCAGAAAGAGTTTTAAACTCTAAGATATTTTACATATAGAAAAACTCCAATTCTAATACATTTTTTCAATAGAAAAATTATCGGAATCTGAAATAATTTTCCTATAGAAAAAGTCTCAGATTCTGAGAAGTTTTTCGTATAGAAAAATTCTCAATTTCTGTCATAGATTCTGAGAAACATTTCGTATTGAAAAATTCTCCGATTTACTTAGAAAATTTAGCAGATTCTGAGACATTTTTCCCACAGAAAAAGTTTTAGTTTATTAAAAAAATTTCTTTCCAAAAATATCTCAGATTCTGAAAAATTTCACATTAATTTAATAAACAGAAACGGCTTTTTATATAATTTAAATTATCTTTTAAACAAAGTATGCAGTTGTTTTTAACATTATTCCATTAATGTGAAAGAAAAGGTCTTTGTTTATCTTATTTTTAGTAATTATTTTGTTTTGCAAAAAAAAAAAACAAGCAAATATTATATATCTAATTTCCATTAATATTCTATATCTTATCTT
The DNA here is from genome assembly GCA_963921195.1 of Pegoplata infirma. Classification (NCBI taxonomy): domain Eukaryota; kingdom Metazoa; phylum Arthropoda; class Insecta; order Diptera; family Anthomyiidae; genus Pegoplata; species Pegoplata infirma. Next base: position 66,858,291 of record OY992538.1, read on the forward strand.
AAATGAGGTCTTGGATTATAAGCACCCAAAAATGCATTACATTTGGAGCAATAGTGATTTCCGGTACGGCAGCTATTCATACAATAGGGTACAATACAAGCACAACAGCACCATCTAGTGTTAAAAGAAAATAAATTTGAATTAAAATTTGTTGATCTTAGAATAAAAACCTAAACCTCAGGTTGAGTACCGTTATCGCTTAAATATCGTTACAGTTAAAAACTGTTTAAAATTGTCTATTTATTGCAAATAATAGCACAGCCCCACAAAAACATAAAAATGTTCTGACCCAGAACCCAGATCCACTAATTTTTATGTATTTTGACCTCCTGAATTCGATTCCGCCATCAGAATTGAATTTTATCGTTGGGTTTTACTGTAATTTACAAGGAAAGTTCGCAAAGTGCTTAGGTACACTTTAACTTGTAAATTTGAACAACTAAAACAGTTTTTAAATTTTATTTCTGTATAAAAAGTTCAAGCCTGATTTATTACGAAGAAGGAAAGGGGTATTTTAATATTATCCGTTAAAAATTGTGGAAGTTATATGCATTTGAACCAAAGGCAATAAATTCAATTTTATTTCGGCTATAAATTACAGAAAAACCCAACGATGGATTTCAAATCTGATGGCGGAATCGAATTCGGGAGGTTAAAATACAAAAAAAAAAAACTAGTGGATCTGGTTTTTGGATTAAAACCGCTACCGTTACTCTAATAAAAACGTCACAAATTTTCGCATAAAATTGCATTTAAATATGTACTTTTATATATTAATATACTAAATAATATATAACAATAAATTATTTGATCCGAAAATTGTTCACGTTTTTTTACTTGTTTTTAAATAACGTTACCGTTACCATTAAGCAATACGTTTTAGTATCCAACCTTTTTTGAAATATTTATAATTACCCCACTAAACACAGTATTAAAGCACATAAATGTGTTCTTGAATTTGGCGTATAACACATGCGTGATGTTTTACTAGCTCCACAGGCCGGACATGTAACCGTTGAAGGATTTGGACCAAGTTTTGATGAAAGAGTTGATCTAGGTTGGTCTGTAAAGAAAAAAAAAATTTTATGATTAAATTGGATAATAGCAAGGACCCAAAATAACTATTATCAAAATTTAAAAATCCGAAAAAATTGCCCATTTTTAATAGTTATTTAAAAAAATTGATTCATAATTATTATGAACAAGTTAAAAAATAATAATTGGAGCATAACTATTATTATCCAATTAATATTTTTTTTATTGATTTATAATAGTTATGAATAACTAAATGGGAAAAATTAAGCATAACTATTATACTATAATGAATTTTTTAAAAATTGGATTTTAATAGTTAAATCCAATTTGTATTTCAAAAATAACTATTATTTTTTTTTTAATCAACACGTTTTTTTGCAATCAATTTTTTGATAATAATCACTATAGGATGTTGTTGTTGTTTCATTTTTGGCTTTTGTTCATACAAAAATTAAAAAGTTTTGAGTTACTATTAGAGATGGAATCGTGAGTGCGTCAAATTTTAGATGACCAGAGATGTAATTTATCAGACGACAAATTGGCAACAATAATGTTTGGAAAATTAAATCAAAAATCTTTTAATTGTAATACTACTTTTCATTGAATTTAAGGTTTATTTTTTTAATCTACAATTTTTTGGAGAGTACATTTTTTATTTCTGTTTACTTTTTTTGGAAAAAAATAAAATTATAATATTACTGAGTAGAAAACAAAGGTAAGTAAAGTTTTTTTACACAAAGTCAAAACTCGTTAAATGCACAAAAAATAAAAACGCAATTTTTTACAATTTTTTTAAATAACTATTACAGCATAATTATTATGAGCAACTTTTTGCTATATTTCTTATGCGTAACTATTAAAAAATAACTTTTAAATATTTATCAAAAAATAATAGTTATGGGTAAGAAATATGTTTTTTTCTTATCCATAATAATTATCATTTCAGGAAAAAAATATTTCTTAAAAAATAATAGTTATGTATAAGAAAAAAAATTAAAATTGCCCTGTAATAGTTATGAGTTAAGGAATTCGCCATAAAACTTATAATAGTTAAGTCCTTGGATAATAGTAGTAATTTTTATGTTGTACAAATACTCTACAAAAGGGGCCCCCGTAGGTTAGTTGGTAGTGTGCTAGCCTATGAAAGAAGGGGTCGTGAGTTCGATTTCCACTAAAACCCTTGGTCGATTTCGCTACACCCAGACGACGGTCATTGTTACCAGTTCTCGTTTAGGTTTAAATTATTAAAAATGATTTATAATTGAATTGGATCATAAATAAAAACTGATCTTTGGATCAATTCTCTACGAATTTGAGGCCAATCGAATTAAATAAGTTCTGAGTGCGTCACGGGTTAGCAATTTCTTGTTTACTCACTTGATTAGTGAGTTGTCGTGAGTAAACAATAAATTTGATTGAGTGATTAGTGAGTGATTTGATTATTGTTTGTGTAAGCGTGAGTGAGTGTGAGTCAAAATCCACTCACGCGTCCATCTCTATCTAGTACAGAGTACTTTGACATTGTGAATCCAGCTTAACACTTTCATAAGTGTAGCGCACTCTTTGTAACGAAGACTTTTTGTTTTTTTATACCCTACACCACACTGTGGTACAGGGTATAATGAGTTTGTGCTGATGTTTGTAACTACCCGAAATATTGGTCCTAGACCCACCTTTAAGTATACCGATCGACTCAGAATCACTTTTTGAGTCGATTTAGCGATGTCCGTCCGTCCGTCCGTCTGTCCGTCCGTCCGTCTGTCTGTCTGTCCATGTAAACGGTGTAAACACGATACAGGTCGCAATTTTTAATCAATTGACTTGAAATTTGAAACTTAAGTCTCTCTTGGCCCAAGGACGAAGCCTATTGAAATTGGAAAAAATCGGTCCATATTTAGACCTAGCCCCCATACAAATGTCCTCTTTAGTTTTGGCTCAAATGACTCTAATAACCGTATTGTAGAATGTATCGCTTTGAAACTTGGATGGTAAACATGTTTTGTCTTCACATATCATCATTCCGAATTTCAAAGAAATCGGACCAGTTCTTCTTGTAGCCCCCATACAAACCACCTTCCAGATTTTCACATAAATGTCTCAAATTTCATGAAAATAGAAAATATTTAATTAAAATTTTGTTTGTATATGTTAAACGCGTACTTAAATAACCTTATCAAACCTGATAATCATCGGACCAGTTTTGGACTCAGGCCCCTTGTGAAAATTTCGCCCGATATTCAGTTAAAGCGGTTTATTGTCAACAAATAGAAGCCTATTTCACTCAAATTTGATTTGTGAGTGTTTTCTTCACTTATTAAAGGTTTTACAACATATAGATCTAATCGATCCATGGGACCCATTTTCCGGGAAACCTTGGTGTAGGGTATTATATGGTCGGTCTTGACCGACTATAATTTTCTTACTTGTTTTTGTTTAGTTTGTTTATTATCATTACAAAAACTAATTAACACA